>JARQOD010000002.1:354490130-354615727 GCA_033576555.1 Oophaga sylvatica | reverse complement strand
ATTTCAGTCTGCCCTAAGCGGGAAGACGTTTTGCACGCTCAGTTGTCTTGGGTATGTTCAGACTAAGTTTTTATTAACTGTCACTCTGATATGCTCTCTGTCCTCATTTTCTGCTCAGGCTTTCGTTGATTCTGGAGCAGCTATTAACCTGATGGATTATGATTTTGCTAAACGTTGTGGATTTCCCTTGATACCCCTACAGAAGTCTATTCCCCTACTGGGGATCGATTCTACCCCTTTGGCTGAGAATAAACCCCAGTTTTCTACTCAGGTGATAATGAGGGTTGAACCTGATCACCAGGGTGCTGCAAATTTTTGGTTCTATATAATCTGCATGACATTATCGTGCTGGGTTTCCCTTGGTTACAGTCTCATAATCCTGTTTTGGATTGGAAATCTGTGTCTGTAACCAGTTGGGGCTGCCAATGTGTTAATACCAACACTCCTGTTTTTTTTCTGCCTCCCCCCAGGCTGAGGATGTTCCTGACTTTTTGTTTGATTTTTCGATGTGTTTAGCGAAAGTAAATCTGCATCCTTACCTCCCCATAGGAGTTATGACTGCGCTATTGAATTAGTGCCAGGTAGTAAATTCCCTAAGGGTCGCCTTTTTAACTTGTCTGTACCTGAACATGACGCTATGCGGTCTTATATCAAGGAATCATTGGAGAAGGGTCATATCAGACCATCCTCTTCACCCTTAGGTGCCGGTTTTTTTCTTTGTGGCCAAAAAAGATGGTTCATTAAGGCCGTGTATTGATTATCGTCTCTTGAACAATATTACTGTGAAATATCAATACCCGTTACCCTTGATTTCTGACCTGTTTTCCAGGGTGAAAAACGCTACTTGGTTTACCAAGCTTGACCTCAGGGGGGCGTATAACCTTATTCGCATTAAGCACGGGGATGAATGGAAGACGGCATTTAACACCCCTGAAGGGCATTTGAGTACCTTGTGATGCCCTTTGGGCTCACTAATGCTCCTTCCGTCTTCCAGTCCTTCATGAATGACATTTTCAGGGATTTTGTGGACAAGTTTCTGATTGTTTATTTGGATGATATCTTGATTTTTTCTAATGACTGGGACTCTCATGTGAAACATGTTCGAACTGTATTCCAGATTTTGAGAGAGAATGCTCTGTATGTGAAGGGATCAAAGTGTCTTTTTGGCGTACAGAAGATCTCATTTCTGGGATTCATTTTGTCCCCATCTGTTATTGAAATGGACCCGGTCAAGGTTCAGGCCATCTGTGATTGGGTCCAACCTACTTCATTAAAGGCTCTTCAGAGATTTTTGGGTTTTGCCAATTTTTATCGTAAATTTATTGGTAATTTCTCTGTTATTGTTAAACCATTAACTGATTTGACCAGAAAGGGTTCTGATGTGGTGAATTGGCCTCCTGAGGCAGTCTCTGCGTTTCAGGAACTTAAGCAGAGATTCACTTCTGCTCCTGTTCTACGGCAGCCTGATGTTTCTCTGCCATTTCAGGTGGAGGTTGATGCTCTGAAATTGGGGCAGGTGCCGTTTTGTCCCAAAAAGATCCAGAGACCTCTAAAAGTAACCCTTTGCCTTTTTCTCTCGAAAATTTTCTCCTACTGAACGTAATTATGACGTGGGTAATCGGAGTTATTGGCCATGAAGGGGCTTTTGAAGAGTGGAGACATTGGCTGGAGGGAGCCAAACATCAGGTGGTGGTCCTTACGGACCATAAGAATCTGGTCTATCTGGAATCTGCCAAGCGACTCAATCCTAGACAGGCCAGGTGGGCCTTGTTTTTCACACGTTTTAATTTTGTGGTTTCCTTTCTTCCTGGCACTAAGAATGTTAAGGCGGATGCCCTCTCGAGGAGTTTCCTTGCGGACTCTCCTGAGCTATCTGATCCCTCTGTTATTTTGAAGGAGGGTGTAGTTCTTTCCGCCATCTCGCCTAATTTGAGACTTGCTCTGGAGGGGTGTCAGGAGGATAGGCCCGAGCGCTGCCCTGTTGGAAAATTGTTTGTCCCGGACCAATGGAAAAAGAGTGTGATGTCTGAGATTCATTGTTCCGCATTGGCTGGGCATCCCGGAATTTTTGGTACCAGAGACTTGGTTAGTCGGTCCTTTTGGTGGCCTACCTTGTCTCGCGATGTCAGGGAATTTGTGCAGTCCTGCGGGACTTGCTCTCGCTCCAAGCCTTGCTCTCGCCCTAGTGGTTTGTTGATGCCATTGCCTGTGCCCAAGAGACCATGGACCCATATCTCTATGGATTTCATTTCCGATCTTCCTGTTTCTCAGAGAATGACCACCATCTGGGTAATTTGTGATAGGTTTTTCCAAAATGATACATCTTGTGCCATTACCTAAGTTGCCTTCCTCCTCTGAATTGGTGCCGTTGTTCCTTCAGCACGTGGTTCGTTTACACGGCATTCCTGAGAACATTGTGTCTGACAGAGGAGTCCAGTTTGTTTCCAGATTTTGGAGGACTTTTTGTTCTAAACAGGGTGTTCAATTGTCTTTCTCCTCGCATTTCATCCTCAGACCAATGGTCAAACTGAGAGAACAAACCAGACATTGGAGACTTATCTAAGATGCTTTGTGTCTGCTGATCAGGATGACTGGGTCTCTTTTTTGCCTTTGGCTGAGTTTGCTCTTAATAATAGGGCTAGCTCTGCCACTTTGATGTCTCCGTTTTTCTGTAATTCTGGGTTTCACCCTCGATTTTCTTCAGGACAGACGGAGGCTTCTGTCTGTCCAGGTGTTGACTCTGTTGTTGAGCGTATGCAGCAGATTTGGGACCAGGTAGTGGAGAGGTTGTCCCTCTCTCAGGAGAAGGCCCAGCGGTTTGCTAACCGGCATAGGACTGATGGTCCTCGGTTTAAAGTGGGGGACTTGGTCTGGTTGTCCTCAAAGAATATTCCTATGAGAGTAGCATCTCCTAAATTTAAGCCTAGGTTCATTGGACCTTATAAGATCATGGAGATTATTAATCCTGTTTCTTTTCGTTTGCTTCTTCCAGGGACATTTAAGATCCATAACGTGTTCCACAAGTCCTTGTTGAAGAGGTTTGTTGAGCCAGTGGTTCCTGCTGCTGTGCCTCCTGACCCTGTTTTGGTTGAGGGCAATCTGGAGTATGTGGTTGAGAAAATATTGGATTCTCGTTTTTCTAGACGAAGACTCCAGTATTTGGTTAAATGGAGAGGTTATGGTCAGGAAGATAATTCTTGGGTGTTTGCTTCGGACATCCATGCTAGGAGACTTATCCGTGCGTATCATAGAACTCATCCTGACCGACCTGGTTGCTCAAATGAGGGTTCGGTGACCCCTCCTCAAGGGGGGGGTACTGTTGTGAATGGGTTTGAGATGAGTTCTGAGCAGAGGCTCCCTCTGGTGGTTACAAGCGGTACTAGTGAGGATTGGGAATCAGGTGTTACTGATTGGTCTTATTTAAGGGAATCATTTTCCCATCAGGGTTGCCGGTGATCAATTGTTCTGGTCTGAATCCTTCTTTCCAGTTTCCCTTGTAGCCTGCTGTGTCGTGTCTGCATCTCCTGCTATCAGATAAGACAATTTCTTATTTTGTGTTTTTGCTATATTTTTGCATTTTGTCCTGCACTTCTGTGGGGCCTTCTGGGTCCCCTCCGGGGGCTTTTGCCCTCTCAGTTTATTCCAGCCACTGTGTTTTGTACTTTTGCTTTTTGCAGTTTTTTCAGTGGCTGCTGTTTTTGTTACACCAGAGAACTAATTTAGGTGGTAGAGGTCGTGTGATCTCAGGTGATTTTGAAATTAGTAGAGTTGGTACTTTTCAGGGTTTTCTGGGATTGCAGTAAGTACCCTTCCTATCCTTTTCTATTTAGATAGTTTGGGCCCCAGCGTTTGCTCATACTATTTTCTTTCTGTGTCAGTATTTCCTCTTGTCTAACCGCCATTACATGTTTGGGGCTTTCTATTATCTTTGGGGTTCTGCTCCGGGGCAGATAGCTTTCCTATTTCTGTCTTTAGGTGTAGTTAGTTTCTCAGGCTGTGACGAGGCGTCTAGGACCATCGTAGGAACGCTCCACGGCTGCCTCTAGTTGCGGTGGTTAGTCAGGGTACTGCAATCTCATAGATTCCAACTGCTCTGGTGTATTTCCTTTTTTACCTGCACTCCTCAGCTACCGTAACATAACAGGTGCCCCAGCTACGCACAGACATGAGATGCCACTGCAATCGCAAAGTGACGGTTATCAGCATGTTGCTCCTACGCACAGACATGAGACGCCATTGCGATCGCAAAGTGACGGTTCATAACATTAATGAAGTAATTACAATGAATGAAAACTTTTGTAAGCATGGTAAAAAAGTAAGCGGTCAGTAGCCCACTAGATCTGATGCTGCCAATTAGGCCAGACAATCGCATCGTCCTTGCACATGACTCGATAGGCTGGGGTGCCTAGCTTGGAACCATCATCTTGCGATCACAACAGCGTCTCATATCTGTGCGTGGCTGGGGCGCATGGCTGGGGCGCATGGCTGCTGCGGTCACTTTGCGATCGCAATAGCGTCTTGCGTCGCAAGTGCGGCCGCACGTACGTACGCTGTGACGTTATGGCGCTGGCGTCCCCAATGCGTTGTTGTTTGTTACAATGGCAGAGAGACAGCGTGGCGCTAGATGGAGTGACGGTGAGGTCCGTTTTTTGACTAAAAAAACGGACCATTGGGATTACAACTGCAGGCTACCTGTGGCGCATCCTATGCGCCACAAAAAGGTATGCCTGCGGAAAATCCAGCGGGGCCTGGCGAGGCGCTTTGGGGTGCAGCGGACCACACAACAGATCCGCAAAAAGCTGGCGGACCTCCGATACCGCTCCAGCGAGAGGGTCGCCAGCATCCGGGCCCAGTTACGCAGGCCTCTGAGTGAGTATTGATGAGGGTATCTGGAGAGGTTATGTTTTGTCGGTTATCTACCTATATCAATGCATCCGCAGTGATGAGAGTACCGGCAGTCATGGGAGTACCGGCAGCCATGGGAGTACCGGCAGTGATGTGTTTACAGGCAGTGATGGGAGTACCAGTAGTGATGGGAGTACCAGTCGTGAGGGGGTTTACAGGCATAGATGGAAGTACTGGCAGTAACGGGAGTACCAGTAGTGATGGGAGTACCAGTCGTGAGTGGGTTTACAGGCTTAGATGGATGTACTGGCAGTAACGGGAGTACCTGTAGTGTTGGGAGTACCAGTCGTGAGGGGGTTTACAGGCTTAGATGGAAGTACTGGCAGTAATGGGAGGACCAGTAGTGATGGGAGTACCAGCAGTGATGGGGCAGGCAGTGATGGGAGTACCAGTCGTGAGGGGGCTTACAGGCATTGATGGAAGTACTGGCAGTGACGGGGTTAGTAGAAGGATTATTTGACTGAATTGTATATTTTATTTACAGCACCACCTTCACCAGCTGCAGCTGCTCCACCGTCCCCAGCTACCCCTCCACCTCCATCACCTACCCCTCCACCTCCATCATCTCCGTACCTGGCTACCCTTCCCCTGCAGCAACCCCCCCTCCACAGTTGGGGTCATCCAGCCCTTCACCTGGAAATGGCTTCTCTCCAGTGTCACCCCGTGACATGGATGCAGGCTCTCCTTCAGGTAATTTAAGCACATTATATAAGCTTCAGAAAAGTTTGAGAACTTTTTTAGGTCTTATGTGTAATGGCTGTTGTGATATAATTTTTTGTCTTGTGTTTCCCTAGCCGGCGGAGCAACAGGTTCTGGGTGGGCAGTCAGCGGGTCGTCTGACGAAAACCGCAAGTGTTAAGAAACATAACATGTACATGTTGATGTTGCAACGGAATTCACTATTAACTGTTACCTTTACCTCCACAGAAATCCCCACTGCCCAGGACCTGTTGCTGTCACACCGCCGGCTGATGGCGACAATGCACACCGCAGTGGCAGCAATGAACAGCGCCATGGCTGCACTGCATGAGCTCGGTGTGATACTGGAGAGGGTTGTGGCTGGACTCCGTGGCCCTCAGTGATTTTTTTATTATTATCATTATTATTTTGTATTATTGTATTGTTTTTTTTTTTGTTTTGTTTTTTTGGCTGGCCTCCTAACTGGGGGAGTGCAGTCAAAATTTTTTTGCTTTTTTTTTGTTTTTTTGTATTATTGTATTGTTTTTTTAATTTTGGTTTACATATACATATATATGAAAACAATATATATGATATATTTAAAGTTTATATACGCAGCTGTGGTGTATTATTTTTTAGTATAAGGTTTTAGCACCAGTGTGACCAGGGGGCCTTTAAAAGAAATTTTGTTAATTTTTGAAATTTTTTTCATTTCATTTTTTTACCTATGCTGGAACTCCTATGACTGCTGGTACTCCCATGTCCCGTGTGTGACAAGTAGATACAAGTAGATGGAATAAAAATACAACATTTTAATAGTTGACAACAAAATTGTTGACATCACATAAGAATAAAAGACCACAATTCATTAGATAAATAAGATTTTTATTAAAAAAGGTAACAATGTAAAAAAAATATAGACAACAAAAAACTTTTGTAAAATATTTTAAAAACTACAACTGCTGGTAAGATGGATCGTTGCCATTACCACGTTGCCTCGGCGGTGTATAAAAATAAGGTGGAGCAACAACGTTTTGGTTCGGCGGATTTATCCCAATTGGGTTCGGCACAGGATTGTTGGGCCATGAGTATTGCGGGTACTGCGGTCTGGCCGTGACGACATAACTGTTATCAAGGTTTCCTAATGACGCTTGAGTCAGGACCTCAAACATGAGTCTCTCTGCATGAATCCGCTGTATAGGATCCAGTGTTGGGAGCTTCTCATTAGCGAAGTAAGCAAAGCCAGTTATTTTTGTTTGGTCTTTTTCCGCCGTAAGCACTTTTTTGGCAATTTCAACCAATTCTGGAGTAGCCGAGGTGGGAGCCTTCCTTTTCCTTCCTGAAAAATGTAAGCCGGCTCCGCACAGATGAGGATGGTGGCTCAACTGCTTCGTCGTCTTGGACCAACACCATGCTGTCTTCTTCAGTCTGAGGTGTGGAGACAGCCTCTTCTGTGTCCTGCATGAACAAAAACCAAATGTTAAATCACAAAGAAAAAGAAATTTATCTTCACACTATAACACCCAAATACAGCAAAAATGTGAAAATGACACTTGTAAATGGATAGGCCTCAACCATTGACATAGATAAATTATCAGTACATGAAGGATAAATTCAGCCATTTTATCTACATTTCACATTAAAATGTGTTTTAATACAAAGGTACTTACATGTACGACGGGGGAGTCCGGCTGGATCACTGGTTGTAGATCCAACATGGAAGTCGCTTGTCTGGGTACTTCTTGGTCCCTTGTGAAAGAAAACAGCTCAAAGTACCACAATTTGGGGACATACACATCTTCGGCCCCGTCTCCAGATTTGGTAGAATTTTGGACTTTATTTAACTCTTTTTTGTAAACAGTGCGGAGGGCCTGAATACGTTTTTTCACCAATGACTCATCCCCTGGTTCATCGGGGTTTACGGTTCTTGCACAGCTCCACCAGTTTTTGGTACGCGTCCTTCTTTTTTAGCCTGTTGCAGTAATCCGCCGACTTTATTTTCCACAGGCAAGGCATCGAGCGGTACATCTCGATGAATTCCCGCAGAAATTCATGCTAATCGGCCATCTGTAATAAAAAAAGGATTATGTGAGAACGGCAGAATGGTTAAATAAAATGCTTACATAGCCTACAACATAGAACACAGCAGGGATCATAAAATGGTGTTTGTGGGCGCAGCAGGAGAATACAATGGCAGACCAAACTAAAAATCATAGATGGACAACTACGGTAAAAACAGCAGGGTTCAAAAAATGGTGGTGGTGGGCACAGCAGGAGAAAACAATGGCAGACCAAAATAAAAGTCATAGATGGACAACTACAGTAAAAACAGCAGGGATCATAAAATGGTGGTGGTGAGCGCAGCAGGAGAAAAACAATGGCAGACCAAAATAAAAGTCATAGATGGACAACTACGGTAAAAACAGCAGGGATCATAAAATGGTGGTGGTGGGCGTGCCAGAACAAAACAATGGCAAACAAAAAACAATGGCATAAAAAAAAAAAAAATTGATGGACGACAATGGTTAACAACAGCTGGGATCTAAAAATGGATCTGTAAAATTTAAAAAAAATTAAAAATTAAATGTGACAAAAAAAAAAATACCTACCTTACAAGACTTGTTTGTGATCCTGGAAAAAAAAATAAATAAAAGGGAAACGCAATAGCGCCACAAACTGGATCGCAAAAAAATATAACGGCAAGCCTGGATCGCAGCTAATGCAAGAGGCACAGACTGGATTGCAGCAAATGCAATAGAGGCACAGACTGGATCGCAGCAAATGCAATAGTGGCACAGACTGGATCGCAAAAAAAATAAATAAATAACGGCGCAGACTGGATCACAGCAAACGCAATAGTGGCACAAACTGGATCGCAGTAGCTGCAAAGAAGGCTAGCAGGACGCACTGGAACGATGCTGGAGATTTGAAAGAACCGCTTCTGCTCGAGAGCAATGGAAAGGAGCGCTGATACGTCGTCTTTTATGACGCGGTCATCCAATCACAAAGCGAGAGAGCTGTGACAAACAGTCATGACATAAATAGTGACCACCAATCTGTGCTGAGGGGCGTGGAAAAGGTTGAGCTCAATCACGCCTATCGAGGTCGTGATCTTTAACAATACATGCTGTGTGGCACGTCCCAACGACCGCCAAAATCGTTATACAGATCGCTGATCGCTGATGCGTCGTTAATGAGATCGTCCTGTTTGGAAGCTACTAGCGACCTTAAAGCGATCACACCAACGATCTCGTTAGCTTGCGTCGTTGTCGTGATCGCTAGTGTGATCGCTTAGTGTGGCAGTACCTTAACTCTTGAAGCTCATCAAGAGAATGCCAAGAGTGTGCAAAGCAGTCATAAAAGTAAAAGGTGGCTACTAGAGTTGAGCGATACTTTCCGATATCCTAAAGTATCGGAATCGGAATGGTATCGCCGATATCACTAAAAAATCGGCGATACCCGATACCGATACCGGAAGTCCCATGTAAGTCTATGGGAACAAAATATCGCAACTAAAAAAACCCCATTCTTTCCTTGTAAACACTAAATATACACACATAGAATACATATATATATATACATGTCATTGTGACATATATATATACATATATGTATAGTTTATACACTTCTACATAGTAAAATATCCTCTCATTCAATTGCCGGGTAAAGCCGGCTTCAGTGAAAAGACAGAAGCACCCGACATGAAATGACACTTGGTGTACATAGGGTTAACCATGTCTTTTCATGTCGTTTGCTATCTGATTTGCACAAACAATTAAATCAGACTATGTGTGCAAAATTTCACACCTGTAGGGGTTAATTAAAGGTGTAAATTCGTTGTAAAAAAAACGGACTTTTTTGCTACGAATTTACACCTTTAATTAACCCCTACAGGTGTGAAATTTTGCACACATAGTCTGATTTAATTGTTTGTGCAAATTAGATAGCAAAGGACATAAAAAGACATGGTTAACCCTATGTACACCAAGTGTCATTTCATGTCGGGTCACCGATATCGCTGTGTGTGACATTCAGCGACGATCAGCCCCCCTGCCGGGTATCGCTGATCGTCGCAGAAATGTCAGGACCTTTTTTTGATCGCTGGTTTCCCTCTGACAGGCACGCATCTCTGCGTGTGACAGGCGGGAGACCAGCGATCCGCTGGTAACCAAGGTACACAGCGGGTTTCCAGGCACCGCGCAGCGCTTGGAAACCCGCTGTGTACCTTGGATACCAGCTCCCTGCATCAGGGCGCTGGTATCCAAGGTACACAGCGGGTTTCTAGGCACAGCCCCGCGCCTGGAAACCCGCTGTGTACCTTGGTTACCAGCGGATCGCTGGTCTCCCGCCTGTCACACGCAGCGATGCGTGCCTGTCAGCGGGAAACCAGCGATCAAAAAAAGGTCCTGACATTTCAGCGACGATCAGCGATACCGGGCAGGGGGGCTGATCGTCGCTGAATGTCACACACAGCGATATCGCTGGTGAGCTCGCTGCTGCGTCACAAAACTAGTGACTCAGCAGCGATCTCGGTAGCGATATCGCTATGTGAGACGGGCCCTTAAGTGGAAAGCTTAATTGATTGCTTTCCACTTTCACTTCAGGTCAGCCAGGGACACAATCAGTGACGTCAGAGGGAACTGATTAACAAAAATAGGGGTTCCCTTCGAAAAAAAAATGGCGTTAACCAGCCAGATGAAGCAGACCGCTGAGGCCTGGTTTTTCAGGCTGGTAAGGATCCAAGATCCATGGACCTTGCCAGCCTGATAATACCAGGCCACAGCAGTCTGCATATCTTGGCTGATTAACAAAAATAGGGGATCCCCTCGAAAAAAATTGGCGTGGGGTCCCCCCTATTTTTGTTAACCAGCCAGATGAAGCAGACCGCTGAGGCCTGGTTTTTCAGGCTGGTAAGGATCCAATATCCATGGACCTTGCAAGCCTGATAATACCAGGCCACAGCAGTCTGCTTAGCTTGGCTGGTTAACAAAAATAGGGGATCCCCTCGAAAAAAAAAACGGCGTGGGGATCCCCCCTATTTTTGTTAACCAGCCAAGTAAAATGCAGACTGCTGCGGCCTGGTATTAAAAGACTGTCAAGGCCCATGGATTTTGGCCCTCAACAGCCTGATAATACCAGGCTACAGCAGCCCCACATTTGGCGCATCAAAAGATGTGCCAATTGTGGCACTTTACCCGGCTCTTCCCACTTGCCCTGTAGCGGTGGCAAGCGGGGTAATAAGGGGTTATTGTCACCGTTGATTGCACGGTGACAATAAGCCCGGTTAATAATGGAGAGGTGTCAATAAGACACCGATCCATTATTAATCCCAAAGTTATTAAATGCATAAAAAAAGACACAGCAAGAAAAAAGTCTTTTAATGAAATAAAAGAGACAACACCGTTTTCATTTCTTTTATTACACTCTCATTCCTGCGACGCCATCGATCTCCTGTAAAAAAAGAAAAAAAACAAACCAACAGTATACCACCTGTCCGACGCAGTCCATAACGACAGTCCCACGACGATCCAGCTGTGCTACATCGCAATGACAGGCAGAGCCTGTCATCGCGACGCAGCACAGCTGATTACCTGCTTCCCCGGCGGTGACGTCATCGGACTGACTGCTTTACGGCCGGGATTACCCAGCAGTCACTGCAGTTATCGCGAGAAACTGCATGTGACCGCCGGGGAAAGAAGATGGCGGCCATGAAGCAGTCCGGGATGTGACCGCCGGAGATCTTCTGCCAGGTAAGTGCCGCTGACTCCTGACAGACCCGACCGACGGACACTGACAGTGACAGGGACATCCCGATTCCGGTATCCGATAAGACGAAAATATCGGAACTCGGAATCGGAATTCCGATACAGCTAATATCGGCCGATACCCGATATTTGCAGTATCGGAATGCTCAACACTAGTGGCTACTTTGAAGAACCTAGAATATAAGACATAATTTCAGTTGTTACACACTTTTTTGTATATAGTATATAATTCCACATGTGTTAATTCATAGTTTTTCATAGTTTTGATGCCTTCAGTGTGAATGTGCAATTTTCATAGTCATGAAAATACAGAAAAATCTTTAAATGAGAAGGTGTGTCCAAACTTTTGGTCAGTACTGTATATCAATCAGCACTTTGTGAGGCCATCATACTATACATGGGGGATCATATGTGTGGGACCATCATGCAATATACGGGGGAATCATATGTGTGGTGCCATCATACTATACATGGGGGGATTATGTGTGTGGGACCATGTTGCTACACATGGGGGATTATATGTGTGGGACCGTCATGCTATATATGGGGATTATATGTGTGGGACCATCTTGCTATACATGGGGATTATATAGTGGTGCCATCATGTTATATATGGGTGATTAAACAGTATGTGTGGGACCATCTTGCTATACATGGGGCATTATATGTGTGGTACACCTTTTGAATATTTGTCAAAATTTCTTACACCATGATTAAAAAATAATCAGCAAGTACAGTACTCCAGTACAATTTTTCTAAGTGCTCAATGCTCCATTTCCTTGTAGGTTCCAATCATCATCAGCAGTGACTGTCATCAGTAGCAGTAGCCATCTTTCAGCGTTAGGGGCCCACTACGCCTCCGCCTCAAACCCTTGTAAAATGATTAAAACCTATGGTGATTTGAGTCACATTCACATTATAAATGTTATAATTAAATGATAAGTATGCACTACAACTCTGTCCATAGCCCCTCATTGAAGTGTAAGGATTCTAGCAGGAAATGTGTGATGCAGTGATGGATGGGAGGCAGAGCAAGGGTAGATATGTTTATTTACAGGGGAATACTCCACGCAGGGAGGTAGTGGGTTAAACAAGGCAGTAGAAATGGCAAAGGATATAGTGAGGTGAAGAATAACGGTTCTTGTAACGGCAGTTTTGGTGAGAGTGAATGATTCCTAAGTCCATGAAATGGATAGCTCCGACAACAGCTGGCGTGGTATCTTTTCCTGGAAGGTCCTGTGGTCCTTCCGCTGAGCCCTAGTCCATATACTGATGTGGCCGGAGGAGCGTGTGCCACAGCACTGTCAGAGCCTAACATGGCCCCTGCACGACTCTCCTCACAGTCTCTGTCAGTGGTGGCAGTGCATTGCTTAGGCATGGGCCTGCGCTGTACGGATGCTCTGGGACCGAACACTCGTGGTCCCTGCTGTAGTGTCTGACAAGGGTACGGCCCACAGTCCTGTACAAGCCCAATGTGGCTTGGCAAATATTTACTGGCACAGTTAGGGTGCAAGTGTCTAAATATAAACCTAGCACTCAACTTAAGTACTTTAGTAGAAGAATTTATTGTAGTAACAAAGAAAACGTTTCGGTCGGTAAGACATTCTTCAGTTACGAGTGGTTTTTACTGTGCAGCGTATAGTTATACATAACCGTCAAAGTTACTCCATATATTATTGGTGTTAGGGAGAAGCGTCACTCCATATGAAATGGCAAGCTTGGTAGCGCCGACAAGTAGGGTAAATGTGCCTCCAGACGCGGTATCCACCTCTCGTCGACGTGTTTCTTTTGTAGGGTGCAAGTGTCTGACCTGTCCCTGGTCACAGATATGGGGCACATGTGTTGAACTCACGGACATGGAACGGTCTGCGCCTTTCTTTCTGGCAGTCACCGAGCTTACTTTGCATGTCTCTTTCTTTCTGATCCCCTCTGCTGATGGCGGGAGATGACTGGCACCAGCCTGCACTCTGCCGGTGCTCTCAGGGCAGAGCACTTCTCTCTCTGCCTGCTGTGTGCTAGCTCGGCTCTACTCGGTGTGCACGGCTCGGCTCTGCATGGCTCTGCTCTACACGGCTCTGCTCTGTCCTGCTGCAGAATACCCGTGCTGTCTCTCTCTAAGTTGCTGTTGAGCACACTGCTCCCCTCAGCGCAGCGCTCCTCCTGCAGACGGCGGTTGGACTTTCTATGTGCATCCTGTTGAGGTGCCGGCACTCTGTGTGTCGAGGGAGTTTGGAGCGCGCCGCATGTCTGACTGTGTGTTGCACTTTGTTGGCGTCAAACGAACCTGCTGCGCGCACTTTTCTCTTTTATCCCCCTGCTGCTGCACGCACTTTTCTCCTGTATCTACCCTCCTTCCTCAGTCAGTAGGATGCTCTGCCTCCCTAGAGATTTCCTCAGGCAAAGGGGGAAGGTCCGCCTTACTAAAGTTTCCCCCCAGGAACAGAGTATGCAGCCTCAACAGTTCCAGACCCGGCATGCAGGTAGCCGCAATCCGGTCATCCCCTTTACAGGAGCATACACAAATTCAAATAGTAAACTCTTTTAAATATTTAGGGATAATTGTCTCTGCTAACCTTCAGGACTTTCATTCACATAATTTAGCCCCCCTGCTGTTAAAATTTAGGTCTAAGGTGGATACATAAGACCATTGTGACATTTCCAGGGGATATAGCTCTAGGATCGCTGTCTGGGTAGACAGAGTGACACGAAAACAGTTCATATATTTGCAAAGACACCCCGAGCACACTCAATGTGCAAAAATTGAGAAAACTTTGGCATTCATTATAGAATTTTATTTAAGCATTTGAGCATTCCAGTGAAATTCCGGATAATTAGAAAGCAAATGAATATCGCACAGCCCCAACGTTTCGGCCTATTCGGCCTTCATCAAGGGGTTTTTTTTCTGTTAAAATAAAATAAATATGACAGACAATGTCACAACATGTGAACAATATATCAAATATATACAGAACATCAATGCAAATTATTGGAAAAAAACAAGTAACAATTTTTTTATATATATGTATGACTGAGTATACATTACTCTCTTATATTGCAAACATTGCTTATATGCATATAACTTTAATGCATCCAATAGGAAGAAAAAAAATAAAAAATAAGGAAAATCCGCATCATCTGTCACGGTTTCAGAGGAAAGCTTCTATATATGGCTAATGAGATATCATTTACACTTTCTTAATTATTAAACGCCGTATCAACATTTGAAAGAATATACCGGTAAATGTACATGCAATACGTAAAAGACCACCACACAAAAGAGGGAAAAGAAATGGTTAACCCCGGTCATATAAGGTTAACGTGGCCCTAGAGTATAATCCATGCTGGATCTGCTACAAAAGCACAGACTGATAATTTACTGCTAGGAATCCCAGGGTGAGAGTAGAAGTGTATATTTACCTGTGACTCATTCAGAAGGACGTGCGCTGTGAACTCCGGTGAAAGCTCTGTACCCATAATGTTTCAGGCGCCTCTTATACACGCAGTGTGCCGTGTCATGTGATCTCTGACCGTAAGTGGAACTACAAAGACGGTCGTGGGGGAGTATTGACGTCACGCACATGCGCTTTTGTGAGTTAAGATCGCTCATATAATGATACGGTATGGGGATAATATATGGAGATTCTAATGGCTATTGATTTTGAAGAAAAAGAAGTTCAAGGCTCATTAAGTCACCTGGGAAATAAAAAAGAAGAACATAAATTATAATATATAATAAGTGGTAAAAGGAGTACACAATTTTAAATTTTCATTCACAGTAAGAGAATCCTATGTAAAGGCTTCGTATTCTCTATTTAAGCCCATAGGTTCTAGCGTTTGTAGTGTGAAAATCCAAAAGGCTTCTCTGGTTTTCAGTGATTTAATCCTATCACCCCCCCTGCGCAAGGCAGGGACATGGTCGATAATTTGATACTTTAATTGAGAAACGTTATGACCCATGGCTATAAAGTGAGCTGGCACTGGTAACATTAGTTTCTTGCACCTAATTGTAGATTTGTGCTGAGATATACGGTCCCGGATATGTTGGGTGGTCTCACCCACATATCCGAGACCGCATGGACACTTTATCAAATAAACCACATATGTGGAATCACATGTGAAAAAGTTATTTATCTGGTAGATCCTCCCCGATCTTGGGTGGGTAAATGTGCTGCCTTTTGTAATGTTTGAGCATTGTAGACAATGCAGACACGGAAATGTACCTTTTTTTGGGGTGAATAAAGTCCTTTGTCTACTGTGTGACCTATCAGACCCAATGTCTGCCTTAACCAAGAGACTCCGTAAATTAGGGGGTCTCCTGTAGCACATAAATGGACGGTTCCTGAATTCTACGACTTCTGGATACGCTTTGTGAAGCAAATCCCAGTGTCTGTGAATACACTCTCTGAAAGCAGGTATAAATGGGTGAAAAGTTGCAACAAAAGGAATTCTGTTTTGACTATGTGGAACCACCCGTGAAGAAGAAGCGGGCGTGGTAGTGGCTTGGATGCTAATACTATGGGATAACCTCGCTTTACAAATTTATCGGTCATTTCACTGTGTCTCTGTTTCTTCACATCTGGATCAGACACTATCCTTGCTACTCGGTGATGTTGAGAACGGGGTAGTGATTTCTTAATGTGAGAAGGATGGCAGCTACTGAAGTGTAACAAGCTGTTCTTGTCGGTCGGCTTGGTGTACAGGTCTATATCGACGGATCCGTCGGTATTTAATTTTAGAGAGGTGTCAAGGAAATTAATGTTAGTTCTATCATGTTGCATGGTAAATGTCAAATTGGGTACAACAAGATTTATGTCATTAACAAATTCGCTCAAAGACAACTCATCACCCTGCCATATCATGAAGACATCGTCGATAAAGCGCTTCCAGAATTTCGCATGTACGCGAAATAGATGATGATTATAAATGTGTGTTTCCTCCACTATGGACATGTAAATATTAGCGTAAGGGCACGCCATGTTCGACCCCATGGCGGTGCCAGTGCGCTGGATGTAGAATTGTCTGCAAAAGGAAATAATTCCTATATAAAACAATCGTCATGAAATCCAAACACAGTTGGATTTGTTGTTGAGAGAAAGCCGAATATTTGATCAGAAATTGTTGGGAGGCCTCAATGCCCCTTTTGTGGTCTATGCTGGTGTATAAACTATTGACATCTAGTGTCACTAGTATACAATCAGGTGGAACCGGACATATTTCCTTCAATTTTACTAGGAAATCTGTGGTATCTCTTAAGTATGACGTAATATGAATCATTAGTGGAGTCAACACTCGGTCTAACATGATTGAGAGGGAGAGAGTATTGAATCAATCGACGCCACTATGGGCGGCCGGGCGGTTTTGCAAATCCTTATGCACTTTAGGTAAAATATAGAAACTTACATTTCCTAGTACAAAAAGATGTACTGAACCTGTCAAAGAATATTCAGAAGGGCCTGTTACGTGTCAGAGGAATCTATCCCTCTTGAAACAGCAGCTATCCAGTCCCTTCAAAATAATACAATATAATAATCAAGCCCGCGGATAAGGCGGAGCAATTGTGGTGATGGATAAAAACACTATATGAATATAATCACAGACAGTTAATGATCAAGAAACCTATACTCCTATAGACAGAGATCCCACCAGTGCTATAGAGATGATATTCGTAATCTAGCGGATAAATATACTTCTTTGGGGATCATAGATAGCAAATTGAGTGATTATCTTATTAACAAATACCCCATAATACCGGGCTTCTATATTTTACCTAAGTGCATAAGGATTTGCAAAACCCGCCGGCCGCCCCATAGTGGCGTCGATTGATTCAATCCTCTCTCCCCTCTCAATCATGTTAGACCGAGTGTTGACTCCCCTAATGATTCATATTACGTCATACTTAAGAGATACCACAGATTTCTAGTAAAATTGAAGGAAATATGTCCGGTTCCACCTGATTGTATACAAGTGACACTAATGTCAATAGTTTATACACCAGCATAGACCACAAAAGGGGCATGAGGCCTCCCAACAATTTCTGATCAAATATTCGGCTTTCTCTCAACAACAATCCAACTGTGTTTGGATTTCATGACGATTGTTTTATATAGGAATTATTTCCTTTTTGCAGACCAATTCTACATCCAGCGCACTGGCACCGCCATGGGGTCGAACATGGCGTGCCCTTACGCTAATATTTACATGTCCATAGTGGAGGAAACACACATTTATAATCATCATCTATTTCGCGTACATGCGAAATTCTGGAAGCGCTTTATCGACGATGTCTTCATGATATGGCAGGGTGATGAGTTGTCTTTGAGCGAATTTGTTAATGACATAAACCTTGTTGTACCCAATTTGACATTTACCATGCAACATGATAGAACTAACATTAATTTCCTTGACACCTCTGTAAAATTAAATACCGACGGATCCGTCGATATAGACCTGTACACCAACCCGACCGACAAGAACAGCTTGTTACACTTCAGTAGCTGCCATCCTTCTCACATTAAGAAATCACTACCCCGTTCTCAACATCACCGAGTAGCAAGGATAGTGTCTGATCCAGATGTGAAGAAACAGAGACACAGTGAAATGACCGATAAATTTGTAAAGCGAGGTTATTGTCACGCGGTCTTATGATATGTGTACGATGTCAGTAAACTATTCTTAAAAGAACAACACTCTATACAACATATAGATTAGCAACATCAGCATGTAAATATAGAATAGATTTACCTGACACGATATCCGTTGAACTCAGGGTTAATCTTGAGGACTTGATACACTGTCACAGGAAAGAGGAGGACCGGGGTCTAACCTGACCCTAAACTGGGGTCCTAACTAATCCCTCACCTTGGAGGTACTGATAATGGTTCAGAGGTCCAAGTCTCCAGCCTAACCCTGTCTCCTATCAGTCCCTGAACCCTGTAATCAGTCCTAAGAAGGATACTGATTACCACCAAAGGAATATGGGCTGATCTCTGCTAAATACACAGATTAGACATATTAGACAGACTGGAGAAAACACAGACTTGCATACACACTCAAACACAGAAGGAACATAAATGATCTGGGATATTAAACTCTAAGCAAGGTGAGCTTAAAACAACTAAGGAGCTCTTTAACTTAAGTCTATACAGATACAATCCTATCTGTGGTCTGCATGAAGAATTTCACTGGCAACTCCCAACACAGACAACCAGAGATTTAAAGGAAACCAATCAACAAATAATTAATTGCAGCCGGGAGAAACTGCACCCAGTCCCAGAACTGAGCACAGACAGAATTAACTCCCTAACTGCCAAACACAAAGAAACAGCAACTCAGCTATGAGAAGTCAGAATGTGCAACCGCGACGATCTTCGTGGCAATGCACACATGACAGTACCCCCCCTTCTACGAGGGGCCTCCGGACCCTCAGGGCCAGGTTTGCCCGGGTGAGTTCTGTGGAAGGTCCGCACCAAACGATCTGCGTTAATGTCAGACGCAGGAACCCACGTCCTCTCCTCTGGACCATACCCCTTCCAATGCACCAAGTACTGAAGGGACCGGCGATTCAGACGTGAGTCAATGATCTTTGACACTTGAAACTCCAAGTTACCATTGACCACCACTGGAGGAGGAGGTAGAGGTGATGGTATGACTGGTGCCACGTACCTCTTAAGTAATGACTTGTGGAACACATTGTGGATTTTAAACGTAGGAGGGAGGTCCAGACGAAATGCCACAGGATTAATTATGGAACTGATCCTGTACGGCCCGATGAATCTGGGGCCCAGCTTCCAGGAGGGAACTTTAAGTTTTATATTCCTGGTAGACAACCATACCAGATCGTTCACATTAAGATCTGGACCAGAAACTCTCCTCCTAACAGCCATACGTTTATAACGGTTCCCCATAGCACTCAGATTATTCAATACACCTCTCCACACTGAAGCAAGTGACGACGAGAAACGCTCCTCCTCAGGAACCCCAGAAGGGACCCCCCCATTGAATGTACAAAACTGGGGATGAAAACCATATGCCCCAAAAAACGGGGACTTACCAGTGGACTCGCTCCGCCTGTTGTTAAGAGCGAACTCTGCCAGAGGCAAGAAAGAAGACCAGTCCTCCTGGTTCTCTGAGACAAAACACCGAAGATAAGTCTCTAGGCTTTGATTCAGACGCTCTGTCTGACCATTGGTCTGCGGATGAAAAGCCGAGGAAAATGACAATTGCATCCCCCGACGTAAACAAAATGCCCTCCAAAACTTGGACACAAACTGAGACCCCCTATCTGACACCACATCAGAAGGCAACCCATGAAGTCTCACAATCTCCCCAATGAACACCTGCGCCAGAGTTTTAGCATTAGGGAGTGCAGGAAGAGCAACGAAATGTGCCATCTTACTGAACCTGTCAACAACCACCAGTATGACAGTATTCCCTGACGACTGAGGAAGGTCCGTGATGAAGTCCATAGACAAATGAGTCCATGGACGCTCCGGAAGTTTCAAGGGTAAGAGGGTCCCAGACGGACGGGTATGAGGGGTCTTAGAGCGAGCACAAACCCCACAGGACGCGACAAAAGTTAAAACATCTTATTAACGTTAGGCCACCAAAACCGGCGAGAAAGGAGATCTAAAGTAGCCTTACTCCCTGGATGTCCTGCTAAAGCAGAATTATGATGTGCCTCAATAACCTTTTGTCTCAACTGATTTGGGACAAACAGTCTCCCTGGAGGTCCTGCAGGGGCGTCCCCCTGAGCCTCTAACACCTCCTCCTCAAGCTCAGAACATACAGCCGACACTACCACCCCCTCCTGAAGGATAGGAATCGGGTCATCCATTTTCCCGGCCCCTGGGAAACTGCGAGACAAGGCATCCGCCTTAACATTCTTAGATCCAGGGCGATAAGTGACAACAAAATTAAACCTGGTAAAAAACAACGACCATCGAGCTTGTCTGGAATTCAGACGCTTAGCAGATTCCAAATACAGCAGGTTCTTGTGATCAGTAATGACGGTGACCGGGTGGACTGCCCCCTCCAAAAAGTGACGCCATTCTTCAAAAGCCAACTTAATGGCCAAAAGTTCCCTATTGCCGATATCATAATTCCTTTCGGCGGACGACAATTTTTTAGAAAAGAAAGCGCACGGATGCCATTTACCAGGGGACGGACCCTGGGACAATATTGCACCCACCCCTACGTCAGACGCGTCCACCTCCACAACGAACGGCTGTGATGCATCTGGTTGGATGAGAACGGGTGCCGAAGCAAAACATTTTTTCAAAGAGGAAAAAGCTTGGCAAGCTTTGTCCGACCATTTAGAAAAATCCGTCCCTTTTCTTGTCATGTCAGTGAGAGGTTTGACAACAGATGAGAAATTACAAATAAATTTCCGGTAGTAGTTAGCAAACCCCAGAAAACGCTGCAGAGCCTTAAGATCCTCTGGCTGATCCCATTCAAGCACTGCTCTCACCTTTTCAGGGTCCATACGGAAACCGGAGGCTGACACCAAGAAACCCAAAAACTGAAGTTCCTGTACGGCGAATACACACTTTTCCAGTTTGGCGTATAGTTTATTGTCTCGCAAGATCTGCAACACCTGTCTCACATGCTCCTGGTGAGACCCAAGATCTGGTGAGTAAATTAAAATGTCATCCAAATATACGACCACAAACAGCCCCACCAGATGACGAAAAATGTCATTAACAAAATGTTGGAACACTGCTGGTGCAGTAGTCAGACCAAAAGGCATGACAAGGTTCTCATAATGTCCCTCCGGCGTGTTAAACGCCGTTTTCCACTCATCCCCCTCTTTTATCCTAATCAGATTATACGCCCCCCTGAGATCCAATTTAGAGAACCATTTGGCGCCAACAATTTGATTGAAGAGATCAGGAATCAGAGGGAGTGGATACGGATCTCGAACAGTAATCCGATTAAGTTCGCGGAAATCCAAGCAAGGGCGTAGGCCTCCATCTTTTTTCTTCACAAAGAAGAACCCCGCGGCCACTGGGGAAGATGAAGGTCTAATATGCCCTTTGGCCAGACTCTCCGAAATATAATCTTTCATAGCCTGCCTCTCAGGACCAGAAAGGTTATATAACCTAGCTTTAGGTAACTTAGCATCAGGAAGTAAATTAATAGAGCAGTCATACACGCGATGAGGAGGCAACTCCTGACACCCTCCTCAGAGAACACATCCCCAAAGTCCTCCAAAAAAGGAGGCAAAGTACTAGGCACGACCGCACTGATGACTGTGTTCATGCAGTTACTTTTGCAAAACTCCCCCATTGGCTTATATCTCTGGACTGCCAATTAATCACAGGGTTATGTTTAACCAACCAAGGAAGTCCCAACACAATAGGAGTAGGTAGACCCTCCAACACATAACAAGATAATAGTTCCCTATGTATTGCCCCTACCCGAAGGTCAATGTTATGAACCTCATGAACAAAGCTACCTTGGCCGAGAGGCCTGGCGTCAATGGAGAATATAGGGATCGGTTTGACCAATACACTCAGATGCATACCTTGAGCCTGAGCAAACTGAGCGTCAACCAGATTAGCCCCGGACCCACTATCAAGAAGAACAGAAAATCTCTCCACTCTCGTACCAACCACCACCTCCACTGGTACAAGGAACTGAGAAGAACTAGCGGACGAAATACATACTCCCAGGTTGTCGTCCACCACACAACCTGGGATTAACAGTTTTCCGGCGACTTTTTGCTCAACAAGGCACGGGATGGACATCCCCAACAAAATGTCCCTCTTTCCCGCAGAAGAAACACCTTCTAGTCCTGCGGCGTACCGCCAATCCCCTCCTACGAAATGATGTCCCTCCCAACTGCATAGGCTCCTCCGAACAGACAAGGGGAACCTCAACATAAGGGACTTTAGTGGTAGGTGGAGAAACAACAGGGAGTGGGGTTACCTCACCCCTCTCCCGGAGCCGTCTATCAGTACGGATAGCTAGGGCCATAGCAGCCTCCAGTGATGGAGGAGAATCATACTGAGCCAAAACGTCCTTTAATTTGTCAGAAAGCCCATGACAAAACTGGCTTCTAAGAGCTGGGTCATTCCACTGAGTATCTGTGGCCCATCTACGGAACTCAGAAGCAAATTCCTCCGCCGGACGATCTCCCTGCTGTATCTTACGTAATTTTGTCTCAGCAAGAGAGACCCGATCTGGGTCATCATATACCAAACCCAGGGCAGTAAAAAATCGATCTACTGACTGTAGAGCCGGGGATCCCGGAGGAAGGGAGAAGGCCCAGGATTGAGGGTCCCCTTGTAGGAGCGAGATAACAATTCCCACTCTCTGCTCTTCACTCCCTGATGATCGAGGCCGAAGCCGAAAATACAATTTACATGCTTCCCTGAAGGTAAAAAATTTGTCTCGCCCACCAGTGAACCTGTCCGGGAGAGCTACTTTAGGTTCAAATCTGGTTTGCTCCGAGGGAGACAAAACTTTGGACTTAATGTCCGTCAGCTCCATGGATAATCCCTGCAACTGCAGAGCCAGCTGGGCTACTGGATCCATGGCAACTGGGAATAATTTTATGGGCCAGTGAAAATGTCACGCGGTCTTATGATATGTGTACGATGTCAGTAAACTATTCTTAAAAGAACAACACTCTATACAACATATAGATTAGCAACATCAGCATGTAAATATAGAATAGATTTACCTGACACGATATCCGTTGAACTCAGGGTTAATCTTGAGGACTTGATACACTGTCACAGGAAAGAGGAGGACCGGGGGTCTAACCTGACCCTAAACTGGGGTCCTAACTAATCCCTCACCTTGGAGGTACTGATAATGGTTCAGAGGTCCAAGTCTCCAGCCTAACCCTGTCTCCTATCAGTCCCTGAACCCTGTAATCAGTCCTAAGAAGGATACTGATTACCACCAAAGGAATATGGGCTGATCTCTGCTAAATACACAGATTAGACATATTAGACAGACTGGAGAAAACACAGACTTGCATACACACTCAAACACAGAAGGAACATAAATGATCTGGGATATTAAACTCTAAGCAAGGTGAGCTTAAAACAACTAAGGAGCTCTTTAACTTAAGTCTATACAGATACAATCCTATCTGTGGTCTGCATGAAGAATTTCACTGGCAACTCCCAACACAGACAACCAGAGATTTAAAGGAAACCAATCAACAAATAATTAATTGCAGCCGGGAGAAACTGCACCCAGTCCCAGAACTGAGCACAGACAGAATTAACTCCCTAACTGCCAAACACAAAGAAACAGCAACTCAGCTATGAGAAGTCAGAATGTGCAACCGCGACGATCTTCGTGGCAATGCACACATGACAGTTATCCCATAGTATTAGCATCCCAAGCCACTACCACGCCCGCTTCTTCTTCACGGGTGGTTCCACATAGTCAAAACAGAATTCCTTTTGTTGCAACTTTTCACCCATTTATACCTGCTTTCAGAGAGTGTATTCACAGACACTGGGATTTGCTTCACAAAGCGTATCCAGAAGTCGTAGAATTCAGGAACCGTCCATTTATGTGCTACAGGAGACCCCCTAATTTACGGAGTCTCTTGGTTAAGGCAGACATTGGGTCTGATAGGTCACACAGTAGACAAAGGACTTTATTCACCCCAAAAAAAGGTACATTTCCGTGTCTGCATTGTCTACAATGCTCAAACATTACAAAAGGCAGCACATTTACCCACCCAAGATCGGGGAGGATCTACCAGATAAATAACTTTTTCACATGTGATTCCACATATGTGGTTTATTTGATAAAGTGTCCATGCGGTCTCGGATATGTGGGTGAGACCACCCAACATATCCGGGACCGTATATCTCAGCACAAATCTACAATTAGGTGCAAGAAACTAATGTTACCAGTGCCAGCTCACTTTATAGCCATGGGTCATAACGTTTCTCAATTAAAGTATCAAATTATCGACCATGTCCCTGCCTTGCGCAGGGTGGGTGATAGGATTAAATCACTGAAAACCAGAGAAGCCTTTTGGATTTTCACACTACAAACGCTAGAACCTATGGGCTTAAATAGAGAATACGAAGCCTTTACATAGGATTCTCTTACTGTGAATGAAAATTTAAAATTGTGTACTCCTTTTACCACTTATTATATATTATAAGTTATGTTCTTCTTTTTTATTTCCCAGGTGACTTAATGAGCCTTGAACTTCTTTTTCTTTAAAATCAATAGCCATTAGAATCTCCATATATTATCCCCATACCGTATCATTATATGAGCGATCTTAACTCACAAAAGCGCATGTGCGTGACGTCAATACTCCCCCACGACCGTCTTTGTAGTTCCACTTACGGTCAGAGATCACATGACACGGCACACTGCGTGTATAAGAGGCGCCTGAAACATTATGGGTACAGAGCTTTCACCGGAGTTCACAGCGCACGTCCTTCTGAATGAGTCACAGGTAAATATACACTTCTACTCTCACCCTGGGATTCCTAGCAGTAAATTATCAGTCTGTGCTTTTGTAGCAGATCCAGCATGGATTATACTCTAGGGCCACGTTAACCTTATATGACCGGGGTTAACCATTTCTTTTCCCTCTTTTGTGTGGTGGTCTTTTACGTATTGCATGTACATTTACCGGTATATTCTTTCAAATGTTGATACGGCGTTTAATAATTAAGAAAGTGTAAATGATATCTCATTAGCCATATATAGAAGCTTTCCTCTGAAACCGTGACAGATGATGCGGATTTTCCTTATTTTTTATTTTTTTTCTTCCTATTGGATGCATTAAAGTTATATGCATATAAGCAATGTTTGCAATATAAGAGAGTAATGTATACTCAGTCATACATATATATAAAAAAATTGTTACTTGTTTTTTTCCAATAATTTGCATTGATGTTCTGTATATATTTGATATATTGTTCACATGTTGTGACATTGTCTGTCATATTTATTTTATTTTAACAGAAAAAAAACCCTTGATGAAGGCCGAATAGGCCGAAACGTTGGGGCTGTGCGATATTCATTTGTTTTCTAATTATCCGGAATTTCACTGGAATGCTCAAATGCTTAAATAAAATTCTATAATGAATGCCAAAGTTTTCTCAATTTTTGCACATTGAGTGTGCTCGGGGTGTCTTTGCAAATATATGTCTACTATTTCCCCAGTAGCACCTGATTACAAGCGTGCATGAGACCTGTCCTACCGACGAAAACAGTTCATTCAGACAGCAGTTCTGGTGAAAACTGGCCGCAACCAGCTTTATTAAAGTCCACAGCAAACAGATAAAAATAAAGCATAAACAGAAAACCTAGGCTTGTCTAGCCACTAATTACACATAGATCGATTTCCCTGTTTATCCGGGTCCAGACTCTGCCAGTCTGTGCCCAAAACAACACATATGATATATGTTACCAGTATGGAGTTTCACAGATACTCCTCCTTGTGTCTGAAGGCCCTTCAGCGTCCAGACTTGAGAGAGATCCACTCCTATTCAGCCGCTATTCGCACGGATTCTCATGAGACTACTCCTGTGGCCGGGGTACTTCCTGCACCCAGACTGAGATAGCTCACACTCCTGGAGACTGCTTCTTGTGCCGGGACACCTTCCTGTGTCCAGACTAAGCCAGCTCCACTCTTGGAGACTGCTTCTTGTGCCGGGACACCTTCCTGTGTCCAGACTAAGCCAGCTCCACTCTTGGAGACTGCTTCTTGTGCCGGGACACCTTCCTGTGTCCAGACTAAGCCAGCTCTCACTCCTGGAGACTGCTTCTTGTGCCGGGACACCTTCCTGTGTCCAGACTAAGCCAGCTCCACTCTTGGAGACGCTTCTTGTGCCGGGACACCTTCCTGTGTCCAGACTAAGCCAGCTCCCTGAATGTGTTTGCAGACACCTACTTCTGGTCTCCTAATTAACAGCTGAACGGTTTCAGGCTTGAGCTGCAAGTGTGTGCTGAATGTGAGGTGTAGTGACCTTTCTCTACCACTAGGTTTACAAAGCCACACATTTCCCTTATACCATACAGCACAGTACCTAGGTGAAATGTACACCCCATTCAACACATATTCCCTCACTGTCTCACACCATGTTGAGAAATATAGAAGAATGGCACCAAGAAAAATCTACTCACTGTTGGGGGTGATGACTCCTGAATTCTGGACACATAGGTGGTTTCAATGCGGTTGATTCGGTACTTGCAAGAAAACACATGTAGTGACAGACTGATATCCAAAGGAAATAGATGCAGCACTCTTCAATTCCGTTAAAAAAACCAAAGTCCTTTATTCAAATTTTGGACAAGGTTAACATCGGGCTAGGTACATGAAAAGCATGCAGTGAAAAAAGACAGGACTACGTCCGTTTCGCATTATGCACGCTTCAACGGGTCCACCTGGACCCGGTCCGTGACTCTGGGTGTCCAATAAAAGGGGTAGTTACAAGGGAATAAAGTTTATAGTAAAGTGTTCGTGACGCCACCTGTGGTACTCGGCAGTAAAAGATGTTAGCTTACGCTGCAGATTCAGTCCACTGGGACAGTTGTTGATGCAGCAGAGTTAGTTCAGCTCTCCACAGGCAGGGCTATGCCCCAGGGAAGGTAATAGTGTGTTCAAAATAGTAACAATGTAGTATTTGGCAAGTGATGCAGCAGTGCTGAGTGGGTGTTGCAGGAAGAACTTGAAAGAACACAGTCAGGTGCAGTTTCCAAAGCTTTACTCACAGTTCTTCAGGTAAAGTGTCCAGGGCACTGGCTACAGATGGAGCTGGAGTTCCAATTGCCTGGAAACACTTTGGATTCCACCTTGCCAGGAGGATTTAGAGGCCTTCCTGCTGCGCT
The DNA here is from genome assembly GCA_033576555.1 of Oophaga sylvatica. Classification (NCBI taxonomy): domain Eukaryota; kingdom Metazoa; phylum Chordata; class Amphibia; order Anura; family Dendrobatidae; genus Oophaga; species Oophaga sylvatica. The sequence goes on along the minus strand of JARQOD010000002.1, from coordinate 354,588,554 downwards.
CTTTGTTCATGGCCTCTGCTACTTTAAACTAAGCTGCGGCCCTCTTCTCTGTGTTGTTTTTCCAACCTTTACAGCAGGCAGAGTGAGCCTGTCAAGAGTCCCGTCTCTTCTCACTGGCAACCCTGACTCTTGTGTTATTGCTGTGCTGGCATGTATCAGTGTGAACAGAGGACTTGCAATTCTCTGTTCTCCAGTTGTGACTGTCGGGCTTGGAGTCCCCAATTGGTCCAGGACTCTAGCGTCCACTTTTATCAGAGCTCTGCTCTGGGTGAGCTGTAACATTCAGCTCATTTCCCACGAGCTACTCGCCACGCATCCTCTCTTGTCCCTATCTATAGACAGACTCCTAACTCCTCCCCAAGCCAGAATGTTCCAGGGAAACTCCCCTGAAATCAGGTGTTAGAGCTCCCCCTTCTGGTCTGGAGTAGGAAAAGGGGTTTCCTCTTTGTTTCCAGGCATGTTGTCACCCTTGTGAAGGAAACAACGCCACTGTGGCAACTGGACTCCTGGGGTGCCACATTTCGGGAAATCTTCTGGAAAAAACAGCAACCCAGAATTAAACTTGAAACCCTGCAAAAGAGAAAGGATAATGGAGGCCCAGCAGTTCCAAATGCTTGTATACACTTCATAGCCTCGCAGCTACAGCAGTTTCAGGGCTGGAGTACAACTGACCATTGTGGAACTTCGGGTCAGCTAATAAAGGAGGGCACTAAATGGAAGCTACCACTATTAGATCTTGAGGCTAGTTTACTCAGGGAAAATAAAGTCAACGGTTCACACTCTAAATTTGATCTATAAGTCTAGGATGGGGCAAGGACATTCTCCATATCAATGGATTCACAAACTATTCCCCTCTGTGGCACAATTCTAAACTAAGCGAAATAGCTAAACTATAGGGCTTCAGTAAATGGGAACGCAGAGGGATTTTGCTACTAACCCATACGTGACGGATCTATCCAAAGTTTTGATCAGATTCTCTTTGGGTTTGGCAATTCACATAGAGCTTTCTATCAGTATTTGCAGCTTCATCATGCCTTCCAGACACAAATTAAGACTACTAAGGTAGATATCACTAATCACTATATCTTAGATTTAATCGCTGCAGCATCTAATATGAAGGGACTTATTTCCTCCATTTAAAGGATATTATTACCCTTATATCTGTCCCAATTTTTCCTTATACATATGTGGCACCCCTGAGGGTTCAGTCGCCACAGAGGTATTGCACTCATCCGGAGGTGTGATACCCCACTCTCAGGTAAGGAGAGAGCACCACCCAGGACTCTAACACCTGCACCCAATGCAGAATATAGCAGCCGGGCACCCTGGACGTACCCTAAGGGAGGATGGTCTCATCCCAGGCTGGGTAGGAAAGAGTGCATGGGTGGTGGGTGGAGAAAGTAAGAAGGAGGGGAAGTGAAGCTTTAAAGAGTGAGAAAGTGAGTCTAGTCAGACGTGAGGAGGAAGTGAAAGTAACAGATGTGTGGTGAAGCAGCTCCCTGTTAGGAGGAGCTGCAGAAGGAAAGAGACCAGAGACAGTCTGGGAGGGGACCTGGAGCTGGAAGCAGCTCGGTCCCAGACAGAGAACGTGAGAGAGAGAAGCATAGAGGGATGCTTCTGGAAGGATAGAAGAGGTCCTAGGGACATGGATAGTGAGTGATCCATCCGTGGGGCCCGATCCAATTGTGGAGGGACCAGGTCGCAGAAGGGACACCGGCCCCTTATCCTTGTGGAGAACTTTAAAACTCAGCTAGCAAGCCGGAGGCAGTGGCATCTCTAGGTGCCTCAGCTACTGAACCGCAATTATCTTCGCCGAAAAGGAAGCCAAATAGGAGCAAGGAAACGCAGAGACTGCTGCATCACCACCAGTCTCAGAGGATCTGCACTGCAGCGCTGGTCACCTCTGACCAGAAACCATAGGTGGCGTCATGAACACTTCAATACAAACTCTATTTATCCCGTGTAAATATTCCCCTTCTATTGGACGCCCGGGGCCACGGACCGGGTCACTGCTGCCGAGACACATCCCTTTAAGACACCGGCCCGGTACCGAGTATCCCACTGCCCTGGCGGGCGATCCACATAGTGTATATAAGACACCTAATAAATTGTTTAAAATTGGGGCTCAGACTGAAGACTCATGTCAAAAAGGCGGTAGGAATGGGGCTCATCTGATGCATATGCTATGGGAATGTGTTGATATAGACCACTACTGGGTGGGGACGGCCTCCCTGATTAAACAAATATTCGGGATACATATATAACTTGATCCTAGTGTGTGCATATTGGGCCTTCTGGGGGTGGGGGTTAATTTAAGATCCCCTGTGACTACCGCCATTCTAATAATACTGTTTCTGGCCAGTAAATTGTTAACATTGCACTGGTTAGACCGTCATCCCCCATCATTGGAGGAGTTGAAAGCTAAAATTAATAATACCATATACCTGGAGAGAGGTACTTACATTAAAAGGAACTCAATAAAAAAGTTTATAAATATATGGGAACGATGGCTAGTCACACCTGGGGTGGCATCTGCGGACCTATTCAGAATAACTGTACTAGACCGTTTGGCTATTTTGGCTTTTTAAATATTATATGTTGAGAATTATATAGATACCAATTATTTTCTGTTCATAAGCATGTTGTTAGTGAACATACAACCAATACTAGTTTTGGTGTAATCCCTGTGTTTAACAACGTGTCAGCAGTCTTTGGGAAAATCTTCATTTGGACAAAATTAATAATTTTGTTTGGCATGGACTACTTTGGCAGATATAGGACTATATAACCTTTAAGGGTTAAACTTGTTTATTGTGTTTGTACTATAATGTATAATGTATGTAATTGTTTATAAAATGAAATAAGCAATTAAAATGATCTGATATAAATATAGAGCCTGCTTGCACAGGATAAGCTGGGTAACCTATTCTCTGCAGGACACAGCAGGGTTAAATATCTGCAGAGACCGGCCATGCCTCCCTAAAACCAAATGGAAGAAACATGCTGGGAAGCTATGTGGAGGCCATGATGAGTAGGGCAGCTCAGAGAGGGCATACAAATTACTGCCGTGACAGCACCCTTTCTTATGCTCCTCCTTTTTTATACCAGACCGCCTAGAAAACATCTAAGGGAAGATAGGGGTGCAGTTTTTTTCAGAAGGCTTGCTTCTAGAGGAATCACTGCCTCTAGCATCCTGTGGAAATACTACCACCTCTAGTATCCTGTGGACAGATGAGCACAACATCCCGAACACCCTTCTCAGGTTTGGTTTTATGTCCCCAGGACCGGATTCTTGTCCACTTAGTTGTAGCAAAGGTCTTATCCGGTGAGATGTCACCTACAGGAACAGGAGCTGGGCTATGAGTCTCAGGCAGGGAAGGCAGGACTGAAGGTAAGGAAGGTGAGGACTTGGGCATGAACTTGACATGGCGAGTGATAGAACATGATGACAAAAATCAAGCAGGATGGAAACATTGCATGAAGATGGGAGGCGCCGGACCCGGACCTGCAACACCCATCGGACCAGAACGCCCCCGGGTGAGTATAATAAAACTTGTTTTTCTTATCTTTCAGGATGGACCGGGGGCTTATCTACAGCATTATATAATGCTGTAGATAAACCCTGAAAGTCAGTGGCCGCATCTTATAGCGGCAAAACGAGGTGACAGGTTCCCTTTAATTCTAGGGGAAAATTTGTAGCCACCAGGGATATAGTTTTCTGCCGTATAAAGTTCAAGCACATGACATTGTCATGTAATATATTATGTTATAACATCTACTTAATCATCAGGAAGATACACAAATCTCATTTAAAGTGTTTTTCCACAATAGATATTCATAGACTAGCAATGATGTATGCCATGAGTGTCCTGTTTGTGAGTTCCAACAGCTGGAACCCCAATATATGCTTCCCAAGTCATACAGTAGGATAAAATTGGTTAAAGCCATAATGTCTGATCTCTGTGTTTCAGAGATAAAGGGGCTGATTCTTCAAGACCGACATAGCACACATTCACGATATGCTACTCTAGATGGAGTACTGTACAATATGTGCCAAATTCATTAAGAGGTGCACGCCACTTAATAAATTTGGTGCCTCTTCTGAGTGGCTTGTGCCTCTGTGAGCTGTTTCAGAAATGCTGCTCCAGTCAGGGACTATAATAATACTTCTGCCATGCAAAATCTCCAGCTCCACCCATTTGGTGCAGCTGATTCAAGCTGGCATGAAAACACCAAATGTTGACAAATTTTTGTGACTGTCTTTTCAAACATTTTGTGACATAAATGCTATGATGAATTGGCACCAAAGAGTTCCACCAAGCAAAGTCTTATGGACATGACATGTATTCATTGACACACAAGAGAAGTAGCTAATGTCTTACAACACTTAAACCCACTTTTTACTGTCTACTAGGGACACGAGATCATTCTGTAATAATATTTACACTCTATGGTAAAAGTCAAAACAATATATGAATCTAATGTACTTTACTTTGTGGAAGTTTTTTTCTTATTCTTAAACATCCAGCTAAATTCAAAACTTACGTTATACAATTTCCTTTTTCTACTTGGTTGTCATTAGCCACAACATGGGGAAGACCATGGCAAAACGAAAACATTGCTTATTTCAACTTCAAACGAGAATATCAAGGAAATGTGCACAAAAGGAGTAAGATCAACTCAGATTGGTGCAGCCAATGAAAGGCTTGTGTAGTATATTATTCAAGGTGCCAATATACCTTATCTCTTTACAGATCAATAGGGATGACCCTAGGCTGAATGGTTCCCTGTTCATACTTGCCTTTTGGTGTCCCCACCTTACGGTTTGTTTACTAAGAATGCATGAGCAGGCATGTTTGTACATGATCAGTACATAGTCTGCTTCATTTTTGGCTGCCACGGGACCTGCGCACAACTGAGAATGGCGGGTGACAGGTGTCAGACTCAAAAACAGTATGATACTGGTGAACTATCCAAAGAACATAGAAACACTATTAATATCTAAGCACTGGACAATTCCTTTAAGATCATTGAAAAGTACCTGTGACTATTGATAAAAAATGCAAAATACAGGCCCTCTGATGAGAATAACAACAGGATGGTCAATGCCAATTTCATGTGCAAAACTTTTAGCTGAGACATTGCTTCTAAGCCTACCTTGCGTGAAACTGCCTGCCACACTAGTGTGTTTGTTGTTACATATACCATCAGTATCAAAATATTGGACCTTTAATGGGCTATTCCCATCTCATACATTGATGGTGTAGCCACAGGATAGGCCATAAATGTATAGTAAATGTGGTCCCACATTTATTTATTTACCCCATTAAATAGCGCCACTAATTTCCAAAGCGCTTTATAAACAATTTCATCACTGTTCCAAATAGGGGCTCACAATTTAAATTCCCTATCAGTATGTCTTTGGAGCATTGGATAAAAAAAATGCAATATCACCTAGTCTGTACAGTCTGCGAAAGTCCTTGGAGATCCATGACTTGTTCATATTAAGGAAAGTCAGGCTGTCTACACTTTCAGAGGACTGTTATGAATGTGCTAGAGATGGTTTCTGAGCAGAGGCTCCCTCTGGTGGTTACCGACAGTACTGAACCTTTCAGCGAGGAGTGGCAATCTGGGTTCACGGACTGGTCTGATATAAGGGAGGTTCCCTCCCATGATGGTTGCCGGTGATCAATTGTTCTTGTCTCATTTGTGGTTCCTGGTTCATTTGGAAGTTAGCTGGAGTCTTGCCTGCATCTCCTGCTTTCAGACAAGATATTTTTTGCTTTTCTTTTTGTGCTTGCTTTTTGCATTGTTTTCTGCACTTTTGTGGAGGTCAGCCAGGTCCCCTCCTGGGGCCTGAGCTCCTCACAGTTTATCTGCAGCCACTGTTATTTGCTCATTTGCTTTTTCCTGTTTTTTCAGCGGCTGCGGCTTGGTTTTTGTTCACACTGAGATCTGATTTAGTGGGTGGCGAGATCGTGTGATCTCATTATTTTTGTAATCAGAATTGTTGGATTTTTGTAGGGTTTTCTGGGTTGAGGAAAGTAATCTCTCCTGTCCTATCCTATTTAGTCAGCTTGTGGCCCCAGCGTTTGCTCAGTCTATTTTCTGCCTATGTTTGTATTTTCATCTTGTCTAACCGCCATTATATGTTTGGGGGCTTCCTATTTTCTTTGGGGATCTGCTCCGGGGCAGATAGCTTTCATCTTTCTGCCTTTAGGTGTAGTTATCTCTCAGGCTGTGACGAGGCGTCTAGGATCAACGTAGGAACGCTCCACGGCTACCTCTAGTTGTGTCGTTAGTTTAGGAATCTGCAACCCATCAGTTACCAACATCTCAGGTGTTCGGCTGCCTTGCTGTTGTTCCTGTCCTCCTCAGCTACCGAAACATAACAGTATCACCGGCCATAACTGAAAATTATATGGTACTCACAGAAGGGAAAAATAGTGTGGAAAGAAAAAAGTTGTTAGAGTTGTCAGAGATTTTTTTTTTTTCTGTCTGTTGCATTTTTTCCCTCTTTTTCTCTGGGTGCTGAGGAGGATTTATTTTTTCCTCTCAATGGAGTTTGCACAGTTGTCTGGCCGTGTGGATCAGCTTGCCACTGAGGTTCGGAATATTGCTACCTATCTTGCTGGGTTGCAGGTTGTGGAACCTAGGATTCCCATGCCAGATTTGTTTTTGGGGGATAGGGCTAAATTTCTGAATTTCAAAAATAACTGTAAGTTAAGCCTAAGTACTCAGGTAACGCAGCACAGCAGGTTCAAATTGTCATCTCTCTCCTGCGCGGCGATCCTCAGGATTGGGCTTTTTCCCTGTCACCTGGGGATCCTGTTTTGAATGATATTGATGCATTTTTTCTGGCTCTGGGGTTATTGTACGATGAATCTAATGTCACTGATCAAGCTGAAAAAACCTTGTTGGCATTAAATCAGGGTCTTGAAGATGCTGAGTTGTACTGTCAGAAATTCCAAAAGTGGGCAGTCCTGACCAAATGGAAATGATGATGCTTTGGCAGCCTTTTTCGGAAGGGGCTGTCAGAGAATGTAAAGGATGTTATGGTGGTATTCCCTGCTCCCTCTGGTCTCAATGATTCTATGTCATTGGCTATTCAAATTGACAGATGTTTGTGTGAGCACAGAGGTATGCGTGAGATAGTGTTGCCTTGTGAGCCAGCTTCTGAGCCCATGCAATGTGATAGAGTGACTTCTGGGGCTCAGCGTCATGAGTTTCGAAAGCACAATGGGTTATGTTTCTACTGTGGTGATGCCTCTCATGCTATTTCAGTCTGCCCTAAGTGGGGAAGACGGTTTGATCTCTCAGTTGTCTTGGGTAGTGTTCAGACTAAATTTCTGTTGACTGTTACCTGATTTGCTCCCTGTCCACATTTTCTGCTCAGTCTTTTGTTGATTCAGGAGCAGCTATTAACCTGATGGATTTTGACTTTGCCAAACGTTGTGGGTTTCCCATGATACCCCTGCGGAAGTCTATTCCCCTACTAGGCATTGATTCTACCCCTTTGGCGGAGAATAAACCCCAGTTTTCTACTCAGGTGATAATGAGGGTTGAACCAGATCATCAGGAGAGTTGCAAATTTCTGGTGCTGTATAATCTGCATGACATTATTGTACTAGGTTTCCCTTGGTTACAGTCTCATAAACCTGTTTTGGATTGGAAATCTGTGTCTGTGACCAGTTGGGGCTGCCAATGTGTTAATGCCGACACTTCTGTTTTTTCTGCCTCTCCCAAGTCTCAAGATGTTCCTGACTTTTTGACTGATTTTTCAGATGTATTTAGTGAAAGTAAATCTGCATCTTTGCCCCCTCACAGGAGCTACGATTGTGCTATTGAATTAGTGCCTGGTGGTAAATTTCCTAAAGGTCACCTTTTTAACTTGTCTGTACCTGAACACGATGCTATGCGATCTTATATCAAGGAGTCATTGGAGAAGGGTCATGTCAGACCATCCTCTTCACCCTTGGGTGCCGTTTTTTTCTTTGTGGCCAAAAAGGATAGTTCGTTGAGGCCGTGTATTGATTATCATCTATTGAATAAGATCACTGTGAAGTATCAATATCCGTTACCCTTGATTTCTGACCTGTTTTCCAGGGTGAAAAGTGCTAGTTGGTTTACCAAGCTTGACCTCAGGGGGGCGTATAACCTTATTCGCATTAAGCACGGGGATGAATGGAAGACGGCGTTTAATACCCCAGAGGGGCATTTTGAGTACCTAGTGATGCCCTTTGGGCTTACTAATGCTCCTTCCGTCTTCCAATCCTTCATGAATGACATTTTCAGGGATTTTGTGGATAAATTTCTGATTGTTTATTTGGATGATATCTTGATTTTTTCCAATGACTGGGACTCTCATGTGAAACAAGTTCGGACTGTGTTCCAGATTTTGAGAGAGAATGCGCTGTATGTGAAGGGATCAAAGTGTCTTTTTGGCGTACAGAAGGTCTCATTTCTGGGATTCATTTTGTCTCCGTCTGTTATTGAAATGGACCCGGTCAAGGTTTAAGCCGTCTGTGATTGGGTCCAACCTAATTCATTAAAGGCTCTTCAGAGATTTTTGGGTTTTGCCAATTTTTATCATAAATTTAATGGTAATTTCTCTGGTATTGTTAAACCATTGACTGATTTGACCAAAAAGGGTTCTGATGTGGTGAATTGGCCTCCTGAGGCAGTCTCTGCGTTTCAGGAACTTAAGCAGAGATTCACTTCTGCTCCTGTTCTACTGCAGCCTGATGTTTATCTGCCGTTTCAGGTGGAGGTTGATGCCTCTGAAATTGGGGCAGGTGCTGTTTTGTCCCAAAGAGATCCAGAGACCTCTAAGAGTAACCCTTGTGCCTTTTTCTCTCGAAAATTTTCTCCAACTGAACGTAATTATGACGTGGGTAATCGGGAGTTATTGGCCATGAAGTGGGCCTTTGAAGAGTGGAGACATTGGCTGGAAGGAGCCAAACATCAGGTGGTGGTCCTCACGGACCATAAGAATCTGGTTTATCTGGAATCAGCCAAGCGACTTAATCCTAGACAGGCCAGGTGGGCCTTGTTTTTCACACGTTTTAGTTTTGTGGTTTCTTTTCTTCCTGGCACTAAGAATGTTAAGGCAGATGCCCTTTCGAGGAGTCTCTTTGCGGACTCTCCTGAGTTATCTGATCCTACTGTTATTTTGAAAGAGGGTGTAGTTCTTTCCACCATCTCGCCCAATTTGAGACTGGCCTTGGAAGGGTGTCAGGAGGATAAACCTGCCCTATTGGGAAATTGTTTGTCCCAGACCAGTGGAAGAAGAGTGTGATGTCTGAGATTCATTGTTCCGCGTTGGCTGGTCATCCTGGGATTTTTGGTACCAGAGACTTGGTGAGTCGGTCCTTTTGGAGGCCTACTTTGTCTCGTGACGTCAGGGAATTTGTGCAGTCCTGTGGGACTTGCTCTCGCTCCAAACCTTGCTCTCGCTCTAGTGGTTTGTTAATGTCATTACCTGTGCCCAAGAGGCCATGGACCCATATCTCTATGGATTTTATTTCCGACCTCCCTGTTTCTCAGAGAATGATCGTTATCTGAGTAATCTGTGATAGGTTTTCCAACATGATACATCTTGTGCCATTACCTAAGTTACCTTCCTCCTCCGAATTGGTGCCTTTGTTCCTTCAGCACGTGGTTCGGTTACATGGCATTCCGGAGAACATTGTGTCTGACAGAGGAGTCCAGTTTGTTTCCAGATTTTGGAGGACATTTTGTGCTAAACTTGGTGTTCAATTATCTTTCTCCTCTGCTTTTCATCCTCAGAACAATGGACAAACTGAGAGAACAAACCAGACCTTGGAGACTTATTTGAGATGTTTTGTGTCTGCTGATCAAGATGACTGGGTCTCTTTTTTGCCTTTGGCTGAGTTTGCTCTTAATAATAGGGCTAGCTCTGCCACCTTGATGTCTCCATTTTTCTGCAATTTTGGGTTTCACCCTCGATTTTCTTCGTGACAGGCGGAGGCTTCTGTCTGTCCGGGTGTTGAATCTGTTGTGGAGCGAATGCAGCAGATTTGGGACCAGGTAGTGGAGAGGTTGTCTCTCTCTCAGGAGAAGGCCCAATGGTTTGCCAACCGGCATAGGACTGATGGTCCTCGGTTTAAAGTGGGGGACTTGGTTGGTAGTCCTCAAGAAATATCCCAATGAGGGTTGCATCTCCAAAGTTTAAACCCAAGTTCATTGGACCTTATAAGATCATGGAGATTCTTAATCCTGTTTTCTTCCGTTTGCTTCTTCCAGGGACATTTAAGATCCATAACGTGTTCCACAAGTCCTTATTGAAGAGGTTTGTCGAACCAGTGGTTCCTATGGCTGCGCCTCCTGACCCTGTTTTCGTTGAGGGCAATCTGGAGTATGTGGTTGAAAAAATATTGGATTCTCGTTTTTCTAGACAGAAACTCCAGTATTTGGTTAAGTGGAGAGGTTATGGTCAGGAGGACAATTCTTGGGTGTTTGCTTCAGACATCCATGCTAGGAGACTGATCCGTGCCTATCACCGAGCTCATCCTGATCGGCCTGGTTGCACAAGTTAGGGTGCGGTGACCCCTCCTCAAGGGGCGGGTACTGTTATGAATGTGCTAGAGATGGTTTCTGAGCAAGGCTCCCTCTGGTGGTTACAGACAGTACTGAACCTTTCAGCGAGGAGTAGCAATCTGGGTTCACGGACTGGTCTGATATAATGGAGGTTCCCTCCATGATGGTTGCTGGTGATCAATTGTTCTTGTCTCATTTGTGGTAACTGGTTCATTTGGAAGTTAGCTGGAGTCTTGCCTGCATCTCCTGCTTTCAGATAAGATATTTTTTGCTTTTCTTTTTGTGCTTGCTTTTTGCATTGTTTTCTGCACTTTTTTGGAGGTCAGCCAGGTCCCCTCCTGGGGCCTGAGCTCCTCACAGTTTATCTACAGTCACTGTTATTTGCTCATTTGCTTTTTCCTGTTTTTTCAGCGGCTGCGGCTTGGTTTTTGTTGACACTGAGATCTGATTTAGTGGGTGGCGAGATCGTGTGATCTCAGTATTTTTGTAATCAGAATTGTTGGGTTTTTGTAGGGTTTTCTGGGTTACAGAAAGTAATCTCTCCTGTCCTATCCTATTTAGTCAGCTTGTGGCCCCAGGGTTTGCTCAGTCTATTTTCTGCCTATGTTTGTATTTTCATCTTGTCTAACCGCCATTATATGTTTGGGGGCTTCCTATTTTCTTTGGGGATCTACTCCGGGGCAGATAGCTTTCATCTTTCTGCCTTTAGGTGTAGTTATCTCTCAGGCTGTGACGAGGCGTCTAGGATCAACGTAGGAACGCTCCACGGCTACCTCTAGTTGTGTCGTTAGTTTAGGAATCTGCAACCCATCAGTTACCAACATCTCAGGTGTTCGGCTGCCCTACTGTTGTTCCTGTCCTCCTCAGCTACCGAAACATAACAGAGGACAGTCAGCTGTGCTAATCTGTCAGGACTAGTGTTGAGCGATACGATACTGCAAATATCGGGTATCGGCCGATATTAGCTGTATCTGGCTTTCGATTCCGAGTACCGATATTTTCGTCATATCGGATACCGGAATCGGATTTGTCACTGTCACTGTGAGTGTCCGTCGGTCGGGTCTGTCAGGAGTCAGCGGCACTTACCTGGCAGAAGATCTCCGGCGGTCACGTCCTGGACTGCTTGATGGCCGCCATTATCTTCTCCCTGGCGGTCACATGCAGTTTTTGCGATAACTGCAGTGACTGCAGGGTAATCCCGGCCGTAAACCAGTCCGATGACGTCACCGCCGGGGAAGCAGGTAATCAGCTGTGCTGCGCCGGGATGACAGGCTCTGATTCTGATGTAGCATAGCTGGATCGTCGTGGGACACTCGTTACTATGGACTGCGTCGGACAGGTGGTATACTGCTGTTTTTTTTTTCATTTTTTTACAGGAGATCGATGGCGTCGCAGGATGAGACTGTAAATAAAAGTAATGAAAACTGTGTACTCTTCTGATGCTTGCCAAACAACCGAGACACCAAGGACCACCAGGACCTGATGACGTCGTGTGGCCTGTACAGTCAAGTCGTGACCCGCTATCTGTGTCTGTGTGGCCACCTCTTTCATCTCCCTCCGGGTCTGGAGCCTATGGAGCCCTATGTCCCGGACTGAACGAACCCCAGGGGGCCTAACAGGCGCCGGGTACGGGCCAGCTATCATTATCATGTCCATAGCTGGGGCTTCTGAGGAGACCACTGAGGGAGGCTGGGGAGATTTACGGCGTGGGGTGGGCACTTGTGCAGAGGCCTGGATGTGGGAGGCTGAAGGCTCCGAGGGTCTCACAGGTTCCTGACACTTTGGGGAGTAGAGGTCGCACCTGGTAACATTTAGGGCGTACCATCCATTGTAACCCCAGTGTCGGGTGTAAGTCACCAAGTCTCCTGGCAACAGGTCCCTACCTGGGTGTCCTTCTAGGAGGTGAGTCTCCACGTCCCGCCGGGTCACAAACACTTCTAAATAAAGTCCAGGCTCCTGGATGAAGCCCCAACCAGCTTTCAATTTAAAGCTCCGTACTGCACCCTTACGCCGCGGCTCCCACAGGGTTCCTTTATCTTTTCTCATCCGGTCCTCATCTGCCCGGTCCTTCTCGATGTGACGTTGGCGAAGCTTCTGGGATTCGCGCTGCTCCCTTTTTCGCTCGGCTTCTCTCTCCCGACGTCTACACTCTTCCTCCTGACGCCGGTTGTAATTCTCCTCCACCAGCATCTCCATGTCTCCACCATCAAACTGCAGCTTACGATGTCCGGTTTGCGGCAGCTCTCCTGGCGCCCGACAGTCCTGGCGGCGCTCACCTGCGGAGGAAGCAGCCGGCTCTGGAACAGATGACAGTCGGGGCTCCGGTACAGACAGGTAGACCTCTGGTGCCTGCGCGGCCTCCTCCATGAGGACGGGTGTCGCTTCTTCTGTCTCAGCGACGGGGGCAGACAGCGGGATCTGGGGTGCTGCCGGTGCAGAGTTTTTTGCAGGAACGGGTGCCTCCACTGCGACAACGTCAACCGGATCACATTGCAAGGGCTGGGATGCCCGCACGGACTCCTCTACTAGAACGGGTGCCTCATCTTCCGGTACAGACACTTCAGGTAAGAGGGATTGGCGCCGCTCCAAGTTTAGTTTTAGGGCACGCCAGCTGGCTTCCATCCTGGCGACCTCCTCCCGGTGCCGGGCCAGGCCTCTTAGGGTATCCTCCGCTTCTTGCAGCGTAGGAGGGTTTCCAGGCCGGGTGCCCAACGGTGGTTCCGTGGCAATCAGGTCGCTTCCGTGGGGGGAGAGCTCTGACTGCTCCATCCCTTCACACTTCTGCTCGTGTCCATTAGCCATCTCTGCCAAGTCACATGTGTCATTAGCATCTGGAGAGGGCCCCTCTTTTGTAGTGAGGCGTGACCTTCGTGTTAGTTTCCGCACACTGAGGAGGATGAGGAGGCGGAACTGAAGAGCTGTGGGGCACGATCTTACATTGCAGTACCATTTAGAGTGGTCGGCCATCGTTTTCGCGCCACTGAGTGAGTGTACACCCACGAAGAGCACGCCCTTCTTCTTCACCAGTGCCTCGTCGTGACGCAGATATGGCGGAAAAATGGCAAATACATTCTCTGATGATTTTAGCAATTCTCAAGCACAAAACCAGTTCAATTCAGGCACACAGGACTCGCTTATAGCGAGCTACAGAATCCTGTTCTGACGCCCAAGTTGAGTCGCACAGAGCCAGAGGTTTTGGGGGTACTCGGCACCAAGCCCGTCGACTTCTATGGGGTATGTCACGGCTTTACCCGGCAATTGAATCAAAGTCTATTTTACTATGTAGAAGTGTATAAACTATAAATATATGTATATATATATGTCACAATGACATGTATATATATATATATATATGTATTCTATGTGTGTATATTTTGTGTTTACAACGAAAGAAAGGGTTTTTTTTGTTGCGATATTTTGTTCCCATAGACTTACATGGGACTTCCGGTATCGGAATCGGATATCGACGATATTTAGTGATATCGGCGATACCATTCCGATACGATATTTTTAGATATCGAGCAGTATCGCTCAACACTAGTCAGGACACCACCAGCAGCGCTGATGACACGTTCTGAGAAAACGCTGGCTGCCGGGCACAATAAAACCTCCAAGGCGTGTGAGGCAAGCTCAGGCCACTCATCCATTTTGGAAGATCAAAATGTGAAAGGGTCCAAACCCTCCCTGATGGTATTGATATTCAGTTTTAGATGCTCCTGCACCATCCTCTCCATTTGTTTAACACATGTAAGACTTGGACTTGTGCTGGTGCACGAGTTGGTCTAAAAAAAGTGTCAAAGAACTCACAGAAGTTGTTTCTTCCACTTCCACCGCTGCTTCTGCTGCTGCTGCTAATGTTTTGGCATTGACGAATTGACGTACCGGAGCTTGGAAGTGTAGAGTTGCGATGTGAACTGTGTGCTTCACTGCTGTTTTGGGGAAAAGCTCTCTTAAGGTTGTGTAAAAGCGTGTTTCGATACTCCAGCATTCGCGGGTCCCTTTCTAGGGCGAGAATCATCTGGCAAAATTTTGTTTTATATCGTGGATCTAATACAGTGGAAACTCAGTAGTCAGCACTATTTCTAATCATAACTATACGGGGATCATGTTTAATATAGTGCAGCAAGAAGGCACTCATATGTTGGCATATACCATGAGGTCCGAGACCATGCTATATTTGTGGCTGTGTAACAATGAGGCTCGTTTCCTGCATACTCTGCCACCATCCCGAACAAGGGGAGGATTATCCTCTTCATCCGGCATTTGCTTGCTCATCACCTCTTCCTCCTCCATTTGGTCCTCGGATCTTTCACCTTCGATAACAGTTTGTCTGTTATCATCACCAACCCCCCTCGATCGCAGTACTCCTCCCGCCTGTGTGACAAAAATCTTGAACTTAGAGACAATGTCAACCCTTCCGCAACCTCCTCTGCTTCCTCCTCTTCTTCTGGGACCACGATCTCCTCTCGCTGGCTATTCAAAGTCTGCTCCAGCATATAGATGACCGAAATAGTGATGCTGATGATGGCGTCGTCAGCGCTAACCATCTTAATAGCCATTTCTAAACTGTGCAGATGGTGGTCCTTAATCTGTGCTCACTCTGTAAACGTGAAATGTGCCACGATCATACTGTGTTGGTCCAGGCTATACGACATAACATGCTGCGTCAGGGTGCATTGCTGCTGCCACAGTCGCTGGAACATGTGCAGAGTGGAATTCCACCATGTCGCCACATCACATAATAACCTGTTAACTGACATGGACATAGACCTCTGTATCAATGCAAGTCGATGACCAGAGGGCTGCAAATGGTGGAAATGAGCATACAGCTTAAGTGCTTCCTAGAACAGCTCACTCAGGCCAAGATAGTGGCGGAGAAAATTCTGTACCAAGGCATGTGTGTGAGCTTGCCTCGCCGTAGGGTGGCACCAAGTTTGCACCGCTATCGAACATGGACTTCCCTGAATGCAGGTTCAATGGAGACAGCATTGATCAAACTCAGCCTAGAGGGCTGTCAACAACTCTTCAGCTGTATGACTGCTATCTCCAAGGTATTTCAATTTTAAGACTGCCTGATTGTGGTGAACCCTGGCTGTGCAGTACGTAGGTAGTGGGGGATCGCTCTGCACTGTTGGAACATGTGTCTCATTAATGCAGATGTTGAGGGCACAGTTGGAGGCCCTAGAGGAGATAGAGGAGGCAGAAGCAGTGGAGGAAGTGTTAAATGTAGAGGTTTGTCCTGCAAGCCTTGGGGATTCCAAGACTTGTGGAGCAGCACCTGTCCCCACAGCCAACAGAGTCACCCAATGCCCAGTCACCAAGATGTAATGACCTTGGCCATGCTTACTCATCCAAGTGTCTGTGGTGAAATGCACCCTGGCAGACAGATATTTTATCAAGGAATAGGTGATGTCTGCGACATGCTGGTGTAGCGCAGGCACAGCTTTCTTAGAAAAGTAATGGCGACTGGGTAATTGTTACTGGGGAACTGCGACGACCATCAGCTTTCGGAAACTGTCGGTATCCACAAATGGAAAGGCAGCATTTCGTTGGCCAACAAATTGGAGATGGTGGAGTTCAACCTCTTAGCTTTGTCATGCGTAGGAGGAAACAATGTTTTACGACAATGCGAGAGGTGCAGGGGAAATGTTACTGTGGATTGAGAAACTTATGGCGCGCTCGTTCTCCGAGATTGGTCGAAAACAGCAGGCATGTCCGCTTCCGTTACAGATGAAGGTGGCCTCTCAGTCTGCATTACTTGATCGGCTAAAGAACCCGAGGTTCTGCTGTCAAAGACCTGCATCTCAATAGTTGGCACGGTAACAGAGGAGGAGGAAGAAGCAGCAGATGCGATTGATGGGGTGGCTGATGGTTGTTGATGTCTGCTGGTCCGCATTTATGCGCAGTGGGATTCCCACAGCAAAGCATAGCCCTGTGTTAAATTCCGTTGCGGCGACGCAGCGTCGCTGCAACACGCTAGGACATGCTGCGGTCTGAAAAGACGCGCCGCATGTCCGTTTACGCAGGTCTGCCGCCTGCGTGTTGTTACGCATAGTGGAGACGGGATTTCTTGAAATCCCCTCCACTATGCTGTAACATCTGGACGCTGCGTGTTTGGCGCTGCGCCAACGCGCAGCGCCAAACACGCAGCGTTTCCTGATCGTGGAAACTCACCCTTAAAGTGCCTTAGGTTTGCAGAGAGTTTTATATCACCACAGCACTAAATGGCATGGTGGGAAACAGCAGACTGTTTAATATTATTTTACTAGCTACATGTGAATTAGAATGCTATACTCATGCATGGAGCACAATAGAAGCAGTGCACAACACGTGCCCTGCTGGATTTCTTTGTGGACCTTAGTAATGGCCAAAAAAGAAAAAAAAAATGCTGGAAGGTCAATTTAACAGCCACTCTGGACACTATCTAGCTACACTATCTGACTGATATACAACCACCTAACTAACTATCTAAAATCTTGCTGTTAACAAGGCCATCATCAGGAGCAGCCTCTCTGTGCAGTTACAGTGTCAAAATGGGGCTAAAACAAGATGTCAGCTATTTATATGCAGAGAGACATGTGATTTGATCAGCCAATGACACAAGCCATAGTGTCAGGACATTGTGGGTGTTTCCTGTGCCCTGATTGGCTAACCGCAATATGCACACATAAAGTTAGAAGAAAAATGACTGCTGTGCTGTGCTTACAAGAACGCAGCACCTCTGAGCTTTGAAAACCCCCTTCCCTCATCAAACACGTGCCAAACGCTCATGATACACCACCATTATTGTTGCTAAAGTGCTGAAAATATTTTTGTATCAATGCAAATATTTTTCCGCACTTTTACAGAATGTTACCGAGTTTTACCTATCACAAATTCGAATGTGCCATATTCTTGCTGAATTTATGTTTGGCAATCATTTTCCGCACAAATTCGCTCATCACTAGTCATGACGTGCATCTGCCCACAATGTTATGACATTACATGAGGCCTAGTCAGTGCTTGAATCAAGAAAGAGTGAAGACTAAAGAGAAGACTGGAGCCAGACGGAGAAAGCCAGCAGAGGAGCAAGGAGATTAGAGTAATTTTTTATTTTTTAATTCCCTTATGGCCCTAAAACAATCCAGCAAAATTTAGCTGGCGATATTGCTAGTTTTAAGGGACTCAAATTTAAAATAAATTCATATTCTGGTAAATCCGATTTTTTTTGTTCCATGGACTTGCTTTAAGCAGGAGCAGAATATATAAGTCCAAAATTTTGCTAATGATCTTGCATCTAACAATAACTTGGCCTCATGTAACATCATAATGTGAGGACTAAGCAGCAGAGACACAAAAAGTGAAGGCTGAAAAGAATAGGACTGAAGGCAATGAACCAGCAGACCAACAGAAGAGGAGCTGCGACAACGAGACGGGTGAGTAACAAGTTGAGCATAGAATTTTTTTATTCTTACAGCATCTTTTACCAATAACTGGAACACCTTTGAATTGCATAGCATAGCATAAATGGAATGTAAATTAAATGTCCTAGCCAAATTTAAGCTTATCTTCTAAATTTAAATTTTACCATATCCACTCATTTCTAATACTTTAATAAATAGGAGCTGTCGCTATCATTGAATAAAGCTGCACTTTACTGCTCTATTCCTTGTGCTAAAATCTGGTAGCTGCCTGAATAAATAACAGCTGATCATGAGGGGGTTGGGTGTCAGAGACCCACTTGTACGATGCTGATGATTAATACCATGGATAGGTCATCAATGTGGTGAAAATGAACAATCCTTTATGGACGTCAATAATTCTAAAAAAGCAGATTGTTAAATACTTGCAAAAAAAAGAGATTATACATTTTAAATGACCTTTGTCAAACTGGAAAGATAAGCTAAATGAAAAACTAGGTCTGAACTGAAAAAGTAAGTTGATGTGTATGAAAAATGTAAATGCATATTAAACACATGACCATTATACAGAGAAAACAAGAAACAAATATCCTAAAATAAAATAAAAAATATATTGCAAAACATGCATGAGGTTGTAATAATAATAATAAGGGTATTTGGTAAACATAATTTTGATCAAAAGAATGTACAAGCCTGCTTCTGAGCTGAGAAATCCATCCTGTCTGGCCTATGCTTTTACTGGTGGGTTCAGTCTCTCTGTCCTTGTTCACATTTGTCACTTGACAAGTGGAAAGGTTTTTAATACAAGAGTTAGGACTGTCCCACAAAGGGTTGCCTTGACGTGGCGGGATGGCTTGTACATTCTTTTGATCAAAATTATGTTTACCAAATACCCTTTTTATTATTATTACAACCTCATGCATGTTTTGCAATATATATATATTTTTTGATATTTGTTTCTTGTTTTTTGTTTTCTCTGGAAAGATAAGCTGTAATACATTCATTTTGTTACTTGCAGACATTTACATTCTTGCCAATTAATTGGCGGCAAGGTATTTTACACCCCTTTGAGGGATTTGGTTAATGTTTTGTTAAATGAAGAGAAGCACTCTTCAGTTTTACTTATTGACTATAACTTTCCTAATTTCTAACTACCAAAATTATAAAAGTTATTTGATGCTTCATGATAAACTCCCTGCTTCATCAATAGGAAATTCAGGATTGATTGATAAATCCCTCTGAGTGAAACGAAATTTCATTTTCTGTTTTTTTATTTTTCATGCATAACCAGACAAATATAGATTCATACTTACAAGTAAAAAAAAAATAACTTTTTATATACGTTTTATAATACTTTCTATTTTAGGAAGGTTTATTTTGTATTTTCCTAGTGCAAATTAATATTTGCTTTTTTATCAGATAATTTTAATTATATTATTCAAAGTTATAACAAATCTAACAATAAAACCCCTCCGACACTTCCCTTCATCCTAATCAAGGATCCCAACGTTGCACCAGGGAAGCCAGAAGGTAACAGAAGGTATACATGTCCCTGGTTCAGGGGTCCTGCAAATTTTTTTGTTCATATCTAAATACAATATGAAATGTTGTTGGGGTTTTCTTGCCATAGACATTGGTGGCATAAGGCCTGGATTTGTTACCAATGTCCAATAGTTGGAGATTTAAGTGAAGTAACCCCTATCAATTTATTATCTTCTTTTGCAGGTTGCATGGTTAACACATTATAGTCAATAGCTGACCATGGGGTAGAAAAATCCACTTTGTCTGTTCTTAGACAATACTTGTGTTGTATACCTTATTTTTAGTTCTCTCTTCTCCTGTATTATATTAACGCCAGAGAATAAGAAGAACAACACTTTTATTCTTAGATCTGTTTCTAACCCCCCCATAAAAGCATGGGAAGCCGGTGAGTGCTTTTACTCACTGTGAATGGGTAATAGGTCACAAAGGTAAACTACTTTATCCTACTTTGTTCAATTAATCACCTGAGATTATTCACTTCAAAAGAAACCTCCAGACTCCAGTGATTAATGGCCCGTTTATTATATTCAATGGAAACGATTAGTCGCTTGAAGTTCATGCTAGACTAGATGATTAAATTGGACCATGAAACCATCAAAGGAGATGATCTCTGTACACAAAGATTAAAAATTACCAAGCAGTATGTTTAATTGAAACCAATGTGTTGAAAATGGAGTGATTGCTCTCCAGAGATTAATATCATGCGACTGAGCAATTAAAAATCCCCCCTTTTCGTTTAGTCCTTATCACTCCAACAATAGCACTATGTGCATAAATGCCGGCACATCACTTGACATGTGGGAGAAGCAAACTTGTGCTTCTAAAACTCTTCAATCTGAACTATGATTTCCCCCTGTATGCCTGACTATACATGCCCAGGAAAGATTGAATTGCTTTGATACAACATTGTGATACAGATCTACAAATGGTTTTAATAATTGGCTGTTTATATAGGACGCTCTGAAGTCTGAAAAGTCAAAGTTAAACCTTGGCAATGATCCAGCGCTATTTCCAACATTGACAATGAATATAGAATTATCTCAAATGATATTGAAAAATTACATTCATTCACTGCTGGGATAACTGATCTTCCAATCTGTCTCACAGCCTAAGCAGCTGGTGTGGAAATAAAATGCGATTTAAAAAGAGAGAGCTCCTGTCTGGCAGGAAATAGCCATTAGCGAGGGCTCTAGCTTGGGCACGAGGCGAGTGTGCACGCAGATAACCCTTTCGGCAAAATATTTCATACGCCACCTTATAGTTTAAGCCAAAGTACAGAAATTGAATCGTAGTTAATGTATTGAAAAAAAAAAACAGACATCATATGCATAGAATAGTTACAATTTGTTTATTAATATTCCTGTGGCTAGAAAACAAATGGCTTTTCTCCAGTGTTATTTTTTTTTTTATAAGAAAGATTATTTGGACAATAAAACAACAACTTCATAGTGAATCAATTATATTGCTACATAGAGGCATTTCCTCAAACAATTCCAGTGACGGACAGAACAGGTTGATGGTCATTATTTTGGAACTTTTTGGACAGTTTCTTGTGTGGTATGTTATCTTATGCATCTGGTACCTGGTGGTAAAAATAAATGTCCATCTCCTAGTGGGACAGTGAGCATAAACTGTAACAGCTTATGGATAGGGAAATATTCAACTGTACATTCAGCAATTTCTCAGTATGACATTTAGCATTCAGTAACTTATGGTTCGCAGTAAGGTCATGAACCACTTGGTAGGAAGAGACACGTTTAGCAACAAAATATCAAGCATAACTGATATCTAATCCTCCATTGGGATATGATTATAATCTGGACGTTCAGAAACACAGAAGCGAGAGGCTGTGATTATTGGAAGTTTGGGTAGTTGTGGTCTCTGAAGGTCAATAATGTTCTAACAAAAGGCAGGGGGAAATGTAATTCTTATCGTCAAGTGGGAGAGTTTTCATCCCTATATGTTTTTAGAATACATTCACACAGAGATTATTTTTAAGTAAATTTTCTATTGCCTTAATCATAAACACCCACAGAAAAAATGAACTGTGCTATTTATACGGACTGCATCAGAAACTCCAAAAATTCCATTAAAGTGGTTTTTGCTACCTCATCTAAGAGGAGCGTAATCTAGGAAAAAAGAACCTGAATTCAATGATGCATCACTTAGTTTACTGGGTGCAGAAGTTGTGACATAATCAAGTTTTTCATGAAGCAGAGCGCAGAAAGCTAACCCTGACAGCACCAGGTTCTCTATGTATATTGTCCACTGTCAGTGAGCTTCTTACTAGAAGAGAGGGTGTAGTCGGTTTAGCAGTTGCTTGAGACCTAGTCCCAGCAGTGATAATCTCCTAGTAATAAAACCTTCATTGTATAGAAACGACAGCACATAGCCTGATATGTGACGCATCCTTGAAATCTGGGTTTTAACCCCAAGTTCATGCTGTCCTCAGATTGCATAACACAATTCTGCTGACAGATTCTCTTTAAAAACAATGGTGGATTTATTGTTTTCTTTATCTGTCATTTAAAATATGATATAATTGCAATTTTCTCTGCATAAGACAAGCTAATACAGTTATGATGATTCACAAAAAAAAGTTTGCAGTGTGCCTTAAATGCAGTGTTCACCAGAAGCATTTTACGGAGTATTGGCTATTGCCTCATAAAAATGACTTTAAAGGGACTCTTTTATTGCTGAAAATTGAATCACTCATGCTTAAATCAATTTTGACACAACAACCAACTATAGAGTTTAATGGCTATATGCACTCAGCATCTTTTTCAGAGTCCATCTCAATGGGGCAGAGGGATGTTGAACCTGCTCTGCAATTGCCCTCTACAATTATTCTTACATATAAGGTAATAAACCTCTTTATATATCCTAGTATATGGTAATATTAGTATACATAGTTTTCACCCGCCATAGTGCTATAGAGAGATGAGATTTGTCAAATATTAACTACTGTTCTAATATTACTGTGTCTTGTATTGATGAGGATTATGCTGGATTTCATGGGTCTGTTACATATGCCCTCACATTGGAGACACCTTTATAATGCTTGTCTTGTTTTTATTATATGGTATTTTTGAATAAATTAAAATATTTTTGTATATTTAAATTTGAGTGTTCAGTTTGCTTAATGGCCCCTTTAACATGGGTATCTAGGTTGTAACAATGTTGTATATTCCTGATAGCGACAACATATACTGTACGTCAGAGGATTTATAACTGATGAGAAATAATCCTGAAATGATTGAGCATGGGGTTGCAGAGGATAGGGAAAACTGGGATCCAGGAAAGACATGGGATCTAAAAAGCCCAGTTTTACCCATCCTCTGCAACCCCATGCTCAATCATTTCAGGATTATTTGCCCCCTTCTTATAGTGTTGGCTCTCTCTTACGTCTGTACATTGAGCCTCCAATACCACTTTGTTTCTGTTTCCTCCCTCTTGAATTAAGGTTTCAGGAGACCTTTTCTGTTATGTTAATTATATTTTTTACCCGAGATGAATAAATCAATATACAATGCATCAACATATATGGTCTACATATTGTAACTGATTCCCTTTCTATGGATAAAAACCACTGAAAGCCAATCTTTTCCTTTTTGATCATTTTTTTGTCTGCGTCTTCACCTTTGGAATGTTTTGATTAGGCGCCATATTCTCTGGATGTCTCAAATCGCTAGATATCCATTAGTAAGAGCTGAATGCAGTTCTTATCTCCATGACACCACACCGGAAGCAACCTGTGCGTGTCACCAGTGCGCTCCACTGAGAAGCGCACCGGAAATGACACCTTCACCACTATTATGGCGGCATACTTAAACCCTCACCGCTACCGATACAGGGTACCAGACCCTTATGATCTACACTAAAGATGGGCTTGTACCCATCATTTTTTATAGACCCCTATATTTTTGGTTCCTTTCCTCCCCTGATGAGTCACAAAATGAAACGCGCTGGTGGCAATAAGTGGTGCAGACTATATAGATCCTACTAAGTCTTCCTGTTGGTAGGGTAATGTGTGGCATGAAACCCATGCCCCCCCTTCCGTATGCTGACAGCTATAACCCATCTCAACTAAAGGGAACTTTGCTGGATATCTAAACTGGGTGAGACCATTCCTTTTCATACGTCTTAAGTATATTACCACTGTATGATTATTGGGATCTTATTATCTACTGAGCAATAACTATACTCTGACATATTTTATTTACCTCTGGTATACTGACTATGGCTTGTCTATACCTTAACCCCTTAACCCCCGAGGGTGGTTTGCACGTTAATGACCCGGCCAATTTTTACAATTCTGACCACTGTCCCTTTACACCATGTTCCAAATTTTTATGCAAATGATATTTCCCATTACGTCCCTCAGGACAGCACCATGGAGGACGTCCTCCCTTGACCTATAGCGGGACAGGATCACAGAGAGGTTAAAAGGCCCCTCCCACCTCCACCCTCCAGTGTTTTTCCTGTCCCTACAGGGGACGGTTGTATGAGAGGTTGCTCCAGGAGTGGAGTGAAGATAGAAGGTGGACGTTTTGCAGGACCCAGGGGGATCGTGCTGCTGCTGGTCCAATCCTTCCCCCTGTCAAGTAGCCCGGGGCTGAAACTCTCCTGGGGGAGTCCCTCAGCCACAAATACCAGTGAGTGGATGAAGCTCCTGGGTAGAGCCGCTTCCTCCGCAGTGGAGGCTCTCGGCTCTGACGCTGGCCGGCATTCCAGCGCAAGATACCGGAAGTCGTGCGGGGGAGCCATGGCGCTTCTGGTGACGTCAGGGCGCCTGAGCTAGAGGCCAGCGTGCGTTCCATGGTTGAACGCGGAGGTGCAGAACGAGACAGGCAACAGGCAGGTTTCCTGGATCTCGGGGGGCACAAGAGAGGAAATCACTGGCAGTAATGCAGCATTCCTGGCGGGACGCCGCTTTCCAACATGCTGGGCTCTCGGCGTTACCAGCTCCCCCTGTCTTTCTAGCAGGTATGGAGCCAGCACAGGTGAGTGCATCATGGAATGTGTTGATGGCCTAGGCCTCTGGACTGATGCTAGTCTCATGCCTTTGTGCCGAAGCAGAGCATAGAGCCTCATATGCTGAGGTGTGTTTCACATGTACACAGTCAGGCCTTGGACCTCTAAGCTATGATAAGGCCATATGTCCAGGCTACATCTCATGATTTCACTTCAGTTAGTTGCATGTCAGGGCTGTACAGAGCCTTATGATTGGACTTCAGAGTGACTTTTTTTGAAGCATGTTTTCCATTTTTTTGATTCATTAAACAAGTGTTTCACTTTTCTTTGCAACTTAACTACTCCATCCATAGAAGGACGCATAGTGTTAATGCAGCACATCGTCTCCATGAAGACTGCCCTCCAGCTGTGGCGCATTAATTAGCTCCTTCGGGTGGGGTCAGTCTGACAATTGAGAACTACTATTCAGGCTTGAGATTTATCTTGAACTCTGAGAGATTGCTCTCTTGGCTCTAACTGGGACCTGGTCTCTTGTTTGGACACCTTCAAGCATGGTATAGCAGTTGTACTGCAGCATAGTGTCTCTATGCATCATATTGAGTGCCTCTGTGCATCATATTGCATCAGAGTGTGACATCATAGCGCTTCATAGTGCCTTTGTGTCATGTTACATCATATATCATATTGCATCATAGTGCCTCTATTCATCATTTTGAGTGCCCCTGTGCATTGTACTGCATCATAGTGCCTCTATTCATCATATTGAGTGCCCCTGTGCATTGTACTGCATCATAGTGCTTCATAGTGCCTTTGTGTCATATTACATCATATATCATGTTGCCTCTATGCATCATATTGAGTGCCTCTGTGCGTGGTACTGCATCATAGTGCTTCTATGCATCATATTGATTGCCTCTGTGCACCATATTGCATCAGAATGCTTCATAGTGCCTTTATGTGTCATATTACATCATTTATCATATTCCATCATTGTTCCTCTATGTATCATAATGAGTGCTTCTGTGCATTGTATTGCATCATAGTGTCTCTATGCATCATATTAAGTGCCTCTGGGCATCGTATTGCATCATAGTGCCTCTATGCATCATATTAAGTGCCTCTGGGCATCGTATTGCATCATAGTGTCTCTATGCTTCATATTGAGTCCTCTGTACATCACATTGCATCATAGTTCCTCTATGCATCATATTGAGTGCCTCTGTACATCACTTTGTATCATAGTTCCTCTATGCATCATATTTATTGCCTCTGTGCATCATATTGCATCAGAGTGCTTCATAGTACCTCTATGCTTCATATAACATCATATTGCATCATAGTGCCTGTGTGCATCATAGTGCCTCTATGCGTCATATTACATCATGGTGCCTTTGGGCATCATAGTACTTCATAGTGCCTCTATGCATTATATTACATCATAGTTCTACATAGTACTTCTATGCATCATATTACATCATATTGCATCAGGGTGCATCATGGTGTTTCATAGGGCCTTTGTGCAGCAGATTGCATCATGGTGCTTTATAGTGCCTCTATGCATCAGGTTGCATCAGGGTGCATCATACTGCATGAGTGTCTTTGTGCATTATGTTGCATCATACTACATGAGTGTCTTTCTGCATTATATTGCATCATATTACATCATAGTGTCTTTGTGCATCAAGGTGCATCATAATGTCTATATGCCTCATAGTGTCTTTCTGCATTACATTGCATCATATTACATCATAGTGTCTTTGTGCATCAAGGTGCATCATAGTGTCTATATGCCTCATAGTGTCTTTCTGCATTATATTGCATCATATTACATCATAGTGTCTTTGTGCATCAAGGTGCATCATAGTGTCTATATGCCTCATAGTGTCTTTCTGCATTACATTGCATCATATTTCATCATAGTGTCTTTGTGCATCATTGCATCATAGTGTCTTTCTACATTATATTGCATCATATTACATCATAGTGTCTTTCTGCATGATATTGCAGCATAGTGTCTTTGTGAATCATACTGAATCATAGTGTCTTGGTGCATTTTATTACATCATACTGCATCATAGTCTTTGTGCATTATATTGCATCATATTGTAAGTCCGCAAGGACTGGGTTCTCTCCCTTCTGTATCACTCTGTCTTTGTAAATTTGTTTACTGTAGACTATATCTATACCTTTGTGTGTAACCCCTTCTCATGTACAGCACCATGGAATTAATGCCGCTATAATAATATTGCATCATAGTGCTTCTGTGCATATTGCATCATAATGCTTCAGTGCCTCGAGATGTGTTATTCGTGTGTCATAGTACCTCAGTGCTTTATAGTACATCGGACATTGTGGTTTTGTGCCTCTGGCTTAGACCTTCTGACTTGTGCCTTATTGCGTGGCCGCACATTGTATGGTCGGCCCACCACTTCACATTTGTCTCGGGCCAACTCCGGTTATAGAGTCCTCATATTTTAGGACCCAGGTCCAGCTTCGGTTGCTTCATTCCTTGCAACTGGGCTTAGCCAGACGAACAGCTATGCCTGAATTGGCCTAGTAACTTAGCATTTCTTCAGGATTGGAACAGAACTCTCAAGTGAGTTACTGCCTTGAGGACTAAAGGCAAGTCTCTTCCATAGTTGACTTTAAAGGGAGACAGACGTCTTTGGGGCTCATCCTATAAGTTGACATACTACTGTGCTGAAAGCAGGAAATCTCATGAGGTGGAAGAAAAGAATCCTTCCCGACTCCACATATGGCAGTCAGACTAGTTTCCTTGATCAACACCCGGTAAACAGATTCTTGTCCCCTAAATCCGTTGTATTACGTTTACCAGGGACAGCATTACTGCCTTTGTACTTTGTGGCAAATCGGCGGCACTGTCATGTGGCAGAAGATCCCATACCCACTGCTCGTACAGCAGTCAGGGCTCCTAATGTAAAAGAATCTGTATCCAGGACGCTTGCAGTTGAGGCCACATAGTCCTTCTGACTCACAGTAAAAAATCTCCCTCTCGAGGATAAGGATCCTACTTCCCTCTAGTTTTAGAATATGGTTCCTCCCACCAGGGCAGTCGGGGTGTATAAACATCTCTAAGAAAATTGCCTTTTATGATATAATATATAAATAAATTGGCACATACTGTATATATAATGTCGTAGCTAATAACTCATATAGAGACAGTCAAATATCCTGTGTCAAAGGATTTTTACCAACATCCTCCCCCCCACCGCTTACTGTCATCGATTCCAGAGTCCAGACTCCCCGTATCTAACATCAGTAAAGCAAGAGTGGTGATCCATATCTTCCTTTCAACACTTCTACCGAGAAGCCCAATGTTTGTAGTAGCAGGAGATATTACCTGCCAGATGGAGTATTTCCTTAGTTCCAATAATATCCAACCCTTACTGGGGGTTGAGACCCCTAAGGATTTGGAGTAGACATGATCTCCAGAATGAGTAGGGTACATACATCCCAATGCTCTGCCATTTTCCATGTACTAACTGTTATTTGGCTTGATCTTTCAGCAGTCCAGGGTCTCTGTCCTGCAGGTCTCCTCGTAGTATGGTAAGCCGGTCTCTAACCAAGGTTTAATCTGAGCCCAGGAGTACCAATGAAGGAACAGTCCCGTGTTGTTAAGCACATCCAGCCGATTACTGGTCTGTACAGTCCTCATTGTGTGGTGACTGTAACTATCACAATATTTTTGCTGGGCAATAAGATTTTTAAGGCTATTCTGTGGCTGCGGTGTCTATATCTATCACAATAACTGTAATTCTCTGCGGTTCATTACTGGTATTGGGGTACAACATCTGTGTTTCACTCTCCGCCTCTGCGGCATATCTTGTTTAGCACATTCATACTGGAATTGGCCATTATAGACATATATCGGACACTCACTACTGGGATTATCTTTACGAATTTCTTTAGATATCTATATTTCTTTTTGATCTTTCAGATCATTTCTATATCTAACCTGGTTCTTGCCTGGGACTTTGGTCCTTGAGCTTCTGTACCCACCCTGGGATATTACTTTGGTATTCTCCATGGTGCTGTCCTGAGGGACGTAATGGGAAATGGAAATTAGACCTACCGGTAATTCTATTTCCAGGTAGTCCCTCAGGACAGCACCCTTAATTCCCTCCCTTATGTTCTCTTTAGGATTGCAAGGGATCAATCTTCGGCGGATGGTTCGTCGAGTTGCCAATGCTAGAGATAAAGAAGAAGTTGTTCAATGGTTTCCTACATACGCGTTTGTAAGGGCGCGTTTAGACCATTTCCTGCCATCCTTCGGTGGTACTTTGAAAAAACACTGGAGGATGGAGGTGGGAGGGGCCTTTTAACCTCTCTGTGATCCTGTCCCGCTATAGGTCAAGGGAGGACGTCCTCCATGGTGCTGTCCTGAGGGACTACCTGGAAATAGAATTACCGGTAGGTCTAATTTCCTTTTTTCTCTGATTTTCCTAAGTGGTCGGTGCAAATGACAGTCAGTCTAATAAAAGTCATCACTAGTGTTGAGCGATACTGCTCGATATCTAAAAATATCGTATCGAAATGGTATCGCCGATATCACTAAATATCGTCGATATCCGATTCCGATACCGGAAGTCCGATGTAAGTCTATGGGAACAAAAAATCGCAACCAAAAAAAACCTTTCTTTCGTTGTAAACACTAAATATACACACATAGAATACATATATATATATATATACATGTCATTGTGACATATATATATATACATATATTTATAGTTTATACACTTCTACATAGTAAAATAGACTCTGATTCAATTGCCGGGTAAAGCCGTGACATACCCCATAGAAGTCGACGGGCTCGGTGCCGAGTACCCCCAAAACCTCTTGCTCTGTGCGACTCAACTTGGGCGTCACGAACAGGATTCTGTAGCTCGCTATAAGCGAGTCCTGTGTGCCTGAATTGAACTGGTTTTGTGCTTGAGAATTGCTAAAATCATCAGAGAATGTATTTGCCATTTTTCCGCCATATCTGCGTCACGACGAGGCACTGGTGAAGAAGAAGGGCGTGCTCTTCGTGAGTGTACACTCACTCAGTGGCCGACCACTCTAAATGGTACTGCAATGTAAGATCGTGCCCCACAGCTCTTCAGTTCCGCCTCCTCATCCTCCTCAGTGTGCGGAAACTAACACGAAGGTCCCGCCTCACTACAAAAGAGGGGCCCTCTCCAGATGCTAATGACACATGTGACTTGGCAGAGATGGCTAATGGACACGAGCAGAAGTGTGAAGGGATGGAGCAGTCAGAGCTCTCCCCCCACGGAAGCGACCCGATCGCCACGGAACCACCGTTGGGCACCCGGCCTGGAAACCCTCCTACGCTGGAAGAAGCGGAGGATACCCTAAGAGGCCTGGCCCGGCACCGGGAGGAGGTCGCCAGGATGGAAGCCAGCTGGCGTGCCCTAAAACTAAACTTGGAGCGGCGCCAATCCCTCTTACCTGAAGTGTCTGTACCGGAAGGTGAGGCACTCGTTCTAGTAGAGGAGTCCGTGCGGGCATCCCAGCCCTTGCAATGTGATCCGGTTGACGTTGTCGCAGTGGAGGCACCCGTTCCTGCAAAAACCTCTGCACCGGCAGCACCCCAGATCCCGCTGTCTGCCCCCGTCGCTGAGACAGAAGAAGCGACACCCGTCCTCATGGAGGAGGCCACGCAGGCACCAGAGTTCTACCAGTCTGTACCGGAGCCCCGACTGTCATCTGTTCCAGAGACGGCTGCTTCCTCCGCAGGTGAGCGCCGCCAGGACTCGGGGGCGCCAGGAGAGCTGCCGCAAACCGGACACTGTAAGCTGCAGTTTGATGGTGGAGACATGGAGCTGCTGGTGGAGGAGAATTTCAACCGGCGTCAGGAGGAAGAGTGGAGACGTTGGGAGAAGGAAGCAGAGCGACAAAGGGAGCAGCGCGAATCCCAGAAGCTTCGCCAACGTCAGCTGGAGAAGGACAGGGCAGATAAAGACCGGATGAGAAAAGATAAAGGAACCCTGTGGGAGCCGCGGCGTAAGGGTGCAGTACGGAGCTTTAAATTGAAAGGTGGTTGGGGCTTCATCCAGGAGCCTGGACTTTATTTAGAAGTTTTTGTGAACCGGCGGGACGTGGAGGCTCACCTCCCAGAAGGACACCCGGGAGGGACCTGTTGCCAGGAGACTTGGTGACTTACACCCGACACTGGGGTTACAATGGATGGTATGCCCTAAATGTTACCAGGTGCGACCCCTACTCCCCAGAGTGTCAGGAACCTGTGAGACCCTCGGAGCCTTCAGCCTCCCACATCCAGGCCTCTGCAAAAGTGCCCACCCCACGCCGTAAATCTCCCCAGCCTCCCTCAGTGGTCTCCTCAGCAGCCCCAGCTATGGACATGATAAGTATAGCTGGCCCGTACCCGGCGCCTGTTAGGCCCCCTGGGGTTCGTTCAGTCCGGGACATAGGGGTCCAGACCCGGAGGGAGATGAAAGAGGTGGCCACACAGACACAGATAGCGGGTCACGACTTGACTGTACAGGCCACACGACGTCATCAGGTCCTGGTGGTTCTTGGTGTCTCGGATGTTTGGCAAGCATCAGAAGAGTACAAGGTGGTACCTGGAACACCCCTGCCAAAGAATTATAAATAACCCGGACAGGGTCCCTGTATGTAAATACTTAAATATGTAAATAGTTAAATTGTTGATGTACCCAGACGGGTGAATGTTCATAAAAAAATTTTTAAATTTAATAAAAAACACAACACAGTTTTCATTACTTTTATTACAGTCTCATCTTGCGACGCCATCGATCTCCTGTAAAAAAATGAAAAAAAAAAACAGCAGTATACCACCTGTCCGACGCAGTCCATAGTAACGAGTGTCCCACGACGATCCAGCTCTGCTACATCAGAATGACAGGCAGAGCCTGTCATCCCGGCGCAGCACAGCTGATCACCTGCTTCCCCAGCGGTGACGTGAACGGACTGACTGCTTTACGGCCGGGATTACCCTGCAGTCACTGCAGTTATCGCGAGAAACTGCATGTGACCGCC
Source organism: Oophaga sylvatica (assembly GCA_033576555.1). NCBI lineage: Eukaryota > Metazoa > Chordata > Amphibia > Anura > Dendrobatidae > Oophaga > Oophaga sylvatica. The sequence continues at coordinate 354,557,034 of JARQOD010000002.1, read as the reverse complement.
GGGGAGAAGAGGATGGCGGCCATGAAGCAGTCCAGGCCGTGACCGCCGGAGATCTTCTGCCAGGTAAGTGCCGCTGACTCCTGACAGACCCGACCGACGGACACTGACAATGACAGTGACAATCCCGATTCCGGTATTCGATATGACGAAAATATCGGTATTCGGAATCGAAAGGCCGATACAGCTAATATCGGCCGATATCCGATATTTGCAGTATCGTATCGCTCAACACTAGTCATCACCCGTTAGAGTATACATCGAATTTATTGAAGACTAGAAATAGGCCCAATTCTATTGCAGTGAAATGAACATCTGTGTATCCTTATTGGTGCTAATAGGAGCAGTGGACATTGCTATTGCTGTTGCGGTGACGTCACCGCTTGTCACCATGGCAGCCGTGTCCGGCTGATCTCCCAACGGTGTTGCCGCAGGAGATGTAAACACAGCCGTGTTTAAATCTCCCACGCCGGCACCGCCGGGAGATCGGCAATTCCGCTAAAAGCTGATAGATCGGCAACCCGGCGGCGGGCAACCAATCACATCAGCTGCTATCTGGCGCCAATACCGCTAGAAGCTGATTGGTCGCCAGCCTTGACGGGGGATTCAAATCCCTCATGGCATGCTCATTGGCTCAGCCGGGGGGCGGCTCAACAAATGAGCGGTGCCGCTTGGAAATGAAATCCCCCGCCAAAGCGCGTGACCGCTCAGTCATACTGGCGTTGGCTTGCGAATTCATTCACGCACCTCATGTGGCTCGCAATCCCCCCAGCCATGGCTCGCCAGCTGCCAGATTCAAATCCCCCACCCCCGCCAGCTGAACTAATGAGCGGTGCTGCACGGGATTTGAATCCCCTGCCAAAGACCAGAGGCGACTCAGCCAATGAGCGATGCAGTGCGGCTTTGGCGGGGGATTTAAGGGTAGGTTCACACGTTGCAGATTTGACTGCTGAATTTTCTGCACAAAAACAGGACCTCTTGGCAGAAAACGCAGGTGCTTTTTTGATGCTTTTTTGATGCGTATTTTCATGCTTTTTTTCATGCTTTTTTTATCCGTTTTTGTAAACTAAATAAAGATATGTTATTTAACAAAAAAGGTTTGTGATGTAATTTCTTGTCCAACCTCCTCTTTTACATTTGTCCAACCCATGCTCCATTACACAGAGATAGACAGATAGATATATAGATAATAGATAGATAGATAGATAATAGTAATAGATAGATAGATAATAATACATAGATAGATAGATATTAGATAGATAGATAGATAGATAGATAGATAGATAGATAGATAGATAGATAGATAGAATAGAATGGTACATAAATAGGTAATGACACACACACACAATAATATAGTAGGAAAGGCGTGCACTCTGTAATAGCGGATAGGTGTAGGCTGAACCTGGAGCTAGGCCAGATAAATCATGAAATTGGAAAAACAGCCGCACTCAAACAATCTTTAAATGCAAGTGAAAAAAGATTTATTTGAAAACACCACAGCGTAAAAAACTTGTTGAGGTAACGTTTCGACCCCGCAATGGGTCTTTCTCAAACCTTAGGGTAGATAACGGAAAAGAAACAGAAGAGGCCACTGTGGAATATGAAGACTTGAAAAGGCTCCAGGCTATGTATATGGAAGTCCGACAGGGCAGGGACCAACAGAAGGTCCTAGAAAAGGCTGGTAGGATGAAAGTTCAGGTGCCGTCTGTGGTGGTGTCAACACACACAATAAATCTTCACGCAATATCGCTATTTAAAAAAAATGGGAAAAAAATGGGGTTGGCTCCCGCGCAATTTTCTGCGCCAGAGGGTGAAAGCCGATGGCTGGTGCCAATATTTCTAGCCTGGGAAGGGGTTAAAACCAATGGAGCTTCTCAGGCTATGAATATCAGCCCTCAGCTAGCCTTTACTGGCTATTAATAAAAGGGGACCCCCAAAATAATGACGTGGGGTCACCTAATAGTTTATAGCCAGAAAGGTTACACAGACAGCTGTGGGCTGATATTCATGGCGGGGAATTTGAATCCCACGCCGCTCATTGGCTCAGCCGGCAGCAGCTCAGGCAATGAGTGGTGCCGCACGGCTAATGAGCGGCACGGGATTCAAATCCCCTGCCCTGCCCTGAGCCAATGAGCGGTGCAGCACGGGATTTGAATCCCCCGCCAAGCGTCAGCCGGCGGGCGGCTAAGCCAATAAGCGGAGCCATGCGGCTTTGGTGGGGGATTTGAATCCAGAGCGGCAACGCTCATTGGCTCAGCCGGCGGGGCGGGTGATTTGAATCCCGGCCGCCATATCGGAATACCCATAACTTGGGTGTTCCAATATGGCGGTCGGCGTAGTTCCGATGCGAGCAGCCGGAAGATGAGTGGCTGGCAACGATCATCTCCCGGCTGCGTCACCGCTGACCTCCCTGCAGTGGGAGATGAGATGGGATAGCGACACAATCGCTGGAAGCTGTGACAGAGCCGATTGGCAATTATATATTAGAAACCTCTGATGATAACAGTATAATCTCCAAAATGAATAAAAACTCAAAATGCACTTTTCCAAATTATTAGGCACAGTAGAAGTTCTAAACATTTGATATGTTTTAAAGAACTGAAAATGCTCATTTGTGGAATTTGCAGCATTAGGAGGTCACAATCACTGAACCAAAAAGCTAGTTCACTCCAAAACATCCAAACAGGCCAAGTTACATGTTAACATAGGAACCCTTCTTTGATATCACCTTCACAATTCTTGCATCCATTGAACTTGTGAGTTTTTGGAGAGTTTCTTCTTGTATTTCTTTGCATGAAGTCAGAATAGCCTCCCAGAGCTGCTGTTTTGATGTGAACTGCCTCCCACCCTCATAGATCTTTTGTTTGATGATACTCCAAAGATTCTCTATAGGGTTGAGGTCAGGGGAAGATGGTGGCCACACCATGAGTTTATCTCCTTTTATGCCCATAGCAGCCAATGACTCAGAGGCAGGGCCGCCATCAGGGCATTACTACCCTCACTGGCGTATGGGGCTCAGTGAACAGAGAGGAGCCCCGAGTGGGCCCCTCACTTCTGCTCACCTCATACAAAGCCTGTGTGCTGGAACGCAGGGTATCCTCACGGCAGCGCGCACTCGTTCTCTGCTCATTCCCTCTCTGCATAGTGAGGAGCAGAGTGCAGGATGTGTTCGCGGCCGTGCAGAGTTGACTGCTGCAATGTAGCAGGGGTGCAGTCACATATGCTGTGAGTGACACTACTCACCCCCCGCCTGTAGTCAGCAGCAGAGCATCGGATCCCTCCCCCCAGCAGCGTCACAGCTCTCAGACTGTGGAGAACCATGGAGGGATGGGGCTAAATGACGAGGGTGGAGATACAGACAAGCAGGGAGAAGGAGGCAAAAAAGAAAGAAAAACAAGAGCGGGAGAGAGAAAAGATGAAAGAAGACAGAAAACACAAGAGAGAGGCAAGACACAGGTGAGAAGATGATATAGATAGAAAGATAGATAGATAGATAGATAGATAGATAGATAGATAGATAGATAGATGATAGATAGATGAAAATATATATATATATATATACGGGTTCCCACGGTCAGTAAACGGCAGCACTTTGGATGCAGTACATTACCGCTCCATCCAAAGCGCTGCCGGCTTTTCAATGCAGGTGATTCTGCATGTGTCCAGTGAACCATGCGGAATCACTGCGTCCTATACATTGCACTGGTGAAATTTATCTTGCGGAGATGGAGCGTCTAGGCAAGATAAGTAGACATGCTGCGGTCTGGAAAGACACGTTGCATGTCCGTCTCCGCAGGGAAGCCGCGGGTAACGGAGCACGCATAGTGGAGATGGGATTTCCCATATCCCATCCACTATGCTGTAACATCTGACCATTGCGGATTGGAAGTTGTGGCTGTACGCAGCGTTCAACCCGCAGCGTTTACTGAGCGTGGGAATATACCCTGCTGGGACACTAGCTGCAGTGGTGGGATTTAGGGGGCTCTCACCGGGTCAGTGACACTGCTTGTAAAAATAGCAGGCAGTTGCCCGAACCGTCAAGAAGTGGTGCCGCAGTCCGGTTTCCTGGTCCGCAGTTTTCATCTAAATATAAATCTGAGGGACACACATTCAGCTGCAATATATTGCGATACAGAAAGCCATCCTCTTTCTGCACAGCAATAGTTACCAGCTGCCAGCCAATCACAGGCCAGCAGCTGACATCGGCGCACATGTCACCGGTGTCTGACGTCATAGTCAGTCGCCGACGAGTGCGCGCTTCAGCTGCGTAGAAGGAGCATCGTCACAGGAGCGCGGCCAGGTAAGAAGAACTTATTTTATTTTATTTTTTTTTATTGAGAGCGGCGATCCGGGGGACCCGGGGCAGACTGTGAGGCACGGGGGCAGAATGCTGGACACGGGGGGCAGAATGCTGGACATGGGGGGCAGAATGCTGGACACGGGGGGCAGAATGCTTGACACGGGGGCAGACTGCTGGACACGGGGGCAGACTGCTGAACACGGGGGTAGAATGATGTACACGGGGGGCAGAATGCTGGACATTGGGACAGAATGCTGGACACGAGGGGCAGAATGCTGGACATTGGGACAGAATGCTATACATGGGGGGCAGAATGCTGGACATTGGGACAGAATGCTGGACACGGGGGTAGAACGCTGGACATAGGGTAAAGAACAGAATGCTGGGCCAAACAGAATTCTGGACACAGGGGGCAGAATGCTGGACACGGTGGGCAGAATGCTGGACACGGTGGGCAGAATGCTGGACACGGGGGCAGAATGCTGGACATTGGGACAGAATGCTGGATAGGGGGACAGAACGATGGACATTGGGACAGAATGCTGGACACGGGGGCAGAATGCTGGACACAGGGGGCAGAATGCTGGACACGGGGGCAGAACAGAATGCTGGGCAGAACAGAATGCTGGACACGGGGGGCAGAATGCTGGACACGGGGGGCAGAACAGAATGCTGGGCAGAACAGAATGCTGGACACAGGGGGCAGAATGCTGGACACGGGAGACAGAATGCTGGACACGGGGGCAGAATGCTGGACACGGGGCAGACTGCTGGACATTGGGGCAGAATGCTGGACACGGGGGGCAGAATGCTGGACACGGGGGGCAGAACAGAATGCTGGGCAGAACAGAATGCTGGACACTGGGGGCAGAATGCTGGACACGGGGGGGGGCAGAATGCTGGACACTGTGGGCAGAATGCTGGACACGGGGGGCAGAATGCTGGACACGGGGGCAGAACAGAATGCTGGGCAGAACAGAATGCTGGACACGGGGGCAGAATGCTGGACACAGGGGACAGAATGCTGGACACGGGGGCAGAACAGAATGCTGGGCACAACAGAATGCTGGACACCGGGGGCAGAATGCTGGACACGGGGGACAGAATGCTGGACACGGGGGGAGCAGAATGCTGGACACTGGGGGCAGAATGCTGGACACTGTGGGCAGAATGCTGGACAGGGGGGGCAGAATGCTGGACGGGGGGGCAGAATGCTGGACACTGGGGGCAGAATGCTGGACACTGGGGGCAGAATGCTGGACACTGGGGGCTGAATGCTGGATACTGGAGGGCTGAATGCATGGACACTGGGGCAGAATGCTGGACACTGGGGGCAGAATGCTGGACACAGGGGGCAGAATGGTGGACACGGGGCAGAATGCGAGGCACAGGCGGCAGAATGCTGGACATGGGGCAGAAGGTGAGACACGGGGCAGAATGGAGATGCGGGGCATGATTAGAGACACAAGGGGGCATGACTGGAGACATTGTGGGCAGGATTGGAGACACTGAGGGAAGGATTGGAGACACGGGGCAGAATGGAGATACGGGGCATGATTGGAGACACAGGGGGCATGACTGGAGACACTGAGGGCATGACTGGAGACACTGGGGCAGGATTGAAGACACTGGGGGAAGGATTGGAGACACGGGGCAGAATGGAGATACGGGGCATGATTGGAGACACGGGGCAGGATGAAAGACATGGGGGCATGATTGGAGACAGATGGGGCAGGATGGGGAGATCATATGGGGCAGAATGGATATTCATGAGGGCAGAATGGGAGAACATATGGCTGGAGTCAGGAATGAGACACACGGGGGCCAGGATGGGGGGATATTATTACCATAGGGGCTAATTAAGGGATATTATTACTAGAGTGATGTATTTTAGTTTTTGAGGATAATGTTTTAAATGGGTGGGAGGTCCTGTTACTAGTGTTGAGCATTCCGATACCGCAAGTATCGGGTATCGGCCGATATTCGCTGTATCGGAATTCCGATACTTAGTTCCGATATTTTTCATATATCGTATACCGGAATCGGAAGTTCCCATAATTCTTTGAGAGGCAATGTGATTATAGTCAGCCAATGAAGAATCCTAAGAAGTGTGGGCACATCCTGTACTGCTGCGGTCATGTTAACTAATGGCATGGCTGTGATTGGATGCTGAAATGATGTCAGAATGCAGTATAAAAGGCGCCGCCGCCATTTTAGCGTCACTGTGCTGTGAACTCAGTTAGGGAAAGAACGCTGCTCTGCTGACTCTGAGGGACAGTTAGAGATTGCGATTTAGTGTACTGTGCTTTAGGCAGGCTAGTTTACCACCGGCTGTGTAAAGCTTCCTTTTGCCTGCAGTGTTGTTTTAACAGCTCTGCAAGGTGTGTGTGAGTGCAGGTGACGCTGCAGTTTGCTCTGTATGCAACGCTGTCTGTAGGCATCTGCACGTGTCACTCACAGACTCTTTTTTTTTTCTTCAGTGTAATTCTTGCTGCTCCATGTAATTGAAATAATAGTGTGACGTGCTTCCATCCGTATACAATACCTTGGTTGCAAACACTATAGAAGTCCACAAAGGAGCCTTTCACAGCAAGTGAACAGTTGTGTTTCAGTGTTCACTGCAGTCTGTGATTTTTTTTTTTTTTTTTTTTGAGTGCAGATCACGCTCCAGTTACTTCAACTAATGCTGCGTGTACTCTGCTGAGCGTCTGTCACTGGCTCATCCTTGTAATTTTTCAAAAATTGCTGCTGCTTTCTTCTATTTTAAATTTACAAAAATCTATTAGTGTGACGCTCTTCCATCAAAATACAATACATTGCTTGCAAACATAATAGAAGTCCACAAAAAGGCCTTTCACAGCAAGTGAACAGTTGTGTTTCAGTGTTCACTCTAGTCTGAGCTTTAATTTTTTTGTAGGAGTGTAGATCCCGCTCCACTTACTTCAACCACCGCAGCGTGTACTCTGCTGAGTGTCTGTCACTGGCTCATCCTTGTAATTTTTCAAAAATTGCTGCTGCTTTCTTCTATTTTAAATTTACAAAAATCTATTAGTGTGACGCTCTTCCATCAAAATACAATACATTGCTTGCAAACATAATAGAAGTCCACAAAAAGGCCTTTCACAGCAAGTGAACAGTTGTGTTTCAGTGTTCACTCTAGTCTGAGCTTTAATTTTTTTGTAGGAGTGTAGATCCCGCTCCACTTACTTCAACCACCGCAGCGTGTACTCTGCTGAGTGTCTGTCACTGGCTCATCCTTGTAATTTTTCAAAAATTGCTGCTACTTTCTTCTATTTTAAATTTACAAAAATCTATTAGTGTGACGCTCTTCCAGAGGACAGCGTTTGTTGGCCAGTTGTGAGTCTGCAGCACATGGTTGATTTCATGCTGCACTGCCTGAGAAACGACCGCCGCATCGGCCACATTCTCACCACGTCAGATTATTGGGTGTACACCCTCCTAGACCCTCGTTACCGGGACAACTTACAAAGCCTCATCACACCGTTGAACCGGGACCGTAAAATGCTGGAGGACCAAGACACACTGTTGAAATCCATAATGTTCTCCATTCCAGCCGAGAGCGCTGCTGCTGCTACTGCTTTACAAAGCAGCTCTGTGCGTCGAGGCATTGTAGACACCTCAGCAACAAGAGGGAGCACAAGCAGCGCCTCTGCACAGGGCAAGAGCTGTATGTTACAAATGTGGCGAAGTTTTGTGACAGCGCCACCAAGGTGTACACCATAGTGATGAGAAATCTAGTTAATTTTGTTGATTAGTTCACCATGAACTAGTTCACTGAAAAGATTAGTTCAAAAGATTAGTTCATTTAGTTCATTTAGTTCAGTTTTTCTCCACCCTATCCTGTGAGGAGCTGATAGGAAATGCATCATGTGACCTCTGAACTAAATGAACTAGATGAACTGCTGAACAAAATGTTCTTTTGAGAATGACTCAGGACAGCCTAGTTCAATCTGATGCCTCTGACTGAGCCCAGCAGTGCCACATAATGATTGTGTATGAGGGGGCTGAGAAGCAGTTCAGCATCCACCATTTTAAGAACAGAACAGGGGTCAGTGTTAAAGATTTTAGCAAGACTGATCTTCTAGGTTAGAGGCATGAACTACACACAGAAACACTCTCTCTTATACACACATATGAGCTGTGTCTGTGTACTGTGTGTGCAATTTCATTTTTTATTAATAATATTATTATTACTGTTATATTTGTATTTGATGTGTGGTATGCCTTGGAGGTGCTGGCTTGCCCTGCTGCCAGTGTATTATCTGAGCGCTTCTTTAGTGCTGCAGGTGGTGTACTAACAGACCGTCGCATGCGACTATCCTCAGACAATGTAGACCGGCTTATTTTTCTGAAAATGAACAAGGCATGAATCTCACCTGAATTTGCCTGTCCGTTTTCAGATTAAATAACTGTTTGCCAACGTTTTCCAAGTCTCCTGTTATGTTCATCTTTCTACCACCTGAACTCTACTCCCTGGGCTACAACACTGCCAGTCACAGGGGAATGATCATTTACAAAACAAAATGTTATCCCCAACAAATAGTAGCGTAACGACTCCAGTGCCCACTTTATCGCCAGGCACTCTCTCTCTACAATGCTGTCTCTGTTTTTTGATGGAGTAAGTTTTCGACTCAGGAAACTAATGGGATGCTCCTCCCCGTTAAACTCCAGTTCTGAGACAACACGGCACCCATACCTACCTCTGACGCATCAGTCTGGACAATGAATTCTCTTTTGAACTCGGGTGTGCTCAAAACTGGTGACCCACACAGTGCCCCTTTTATTGCCCCTGTTGATGACCCCTTGCTGATTTATTAACCGGCTACACCAGATCCATGGGTATTCTCTCAAACTGGACCTCTAAAATTTTTAATGGCACCAAGGGACTCACTAAATGAGGCTGAGGACTGTGTACCTGGCGCATGCGACAAGAGTTACAATACCGTTTAACTTCTTGATAGACCCCCTGCCAGTAAAACCATTGTATAATTCTGTGTAGGGTTTTCTTTTGGCACAAATGTCACCCTAGTACATGCGCATGCGCTAAGTCCATTACCAACCTCCGATATGACTGCGGTAGCAGCAATTGTTAAAAAATTTCAACATGTATTTTATAAACCTGATACAGCAAATCTTGGTTCAGCTCTAATTGTTGAAATACTGTAGCTGCCCCGGGGTGTTGGGGTTCCCCATTGACAACCAGTAAATTTTCACGGGCTAGACTCAACGTAGGGGCCGCGGAGTTGCGCCTTAACAAATTTGTCACCTGTCACATTAAAGTATTACAATTCAGGTCCCGGTGTCAAATCTTCCATCTCCCCAACTAACGCTTCGATAGGAGAGGGGTTTTCCTACTCCACCGAAGGCAAAGGTAATACTGCCCACTGCACACATGTGTTATGCATAGTGAGACTGATAGTAGCCAACAAAGTAGCAAACAAAGGCCACTTGTGATCGCCCTATCAGCGTAGGACCAATGCTACTCAAAAGATCTGCCATGATCCTGGACAAAATCTTGATATAATGGTCAATGAGTGAGAATGTACGATAGGATCCAGGCAGATGTGAATGTTTGTTTGGTTTTAGTAGCAACTTCATGTGTGACATGTTTGAATGGCTGGGCAACCCTCCTATCTCCAATATATGATTGAAGGTGCGTACCAATGTGGACGGGATATCCTCACTCAATAATTTAAATAATTTGGCTGTAAACCCGTCAGGTCCTGGAGCTTTCCCGTATTTAAAGTAACTTATCGCCGCTGTCACTTCCGTCACCTCAATTTGTTTTTTTAAAAGGAGAAGCTGATAGTTTGTGATGGATGGTAACCGTATTCCATCTACAAAGGTGTTACCCTCCGCACTATCCGTATGTTCCACCTTATATAAGTCTGAGTAGTATTCTTGTAGAATGGTGTTTATGGTTCGAGGGTCTGTGTTCATGATCCCATGTTTATTTGTTAACGCTGTAATATGTTGATGACGAATGTGATTTCCTTTCGCTAGTCGTGATAATAGTCTCCCTCATTTGCTACCATAACGATATACATCGGCTCTATAATTGTTATTACTGCTTGTCTCTCGTCGATATACCCATACGTGTAAGTCAGCCTTAGCCTGCTTACATCTATTTTTAACCTGTGTTGATGAACTTGTCTTGTTTGCCGTGTACCTATCGCGTAATATCCTGCTAGCCTGCGAGTAGTTTGTCGCGATCTTCTTTTTTAGCGTTGTCTGATAACCTATTAGTTTCCCGCACATTACTCCCTTCCCTGCTGCCCATAAAAGTTCCGGCCTATCCCTAGTATCTCCATTATCCCTTACATATTAAAAACACCATTGCTTCACGTGATGTCGAAACTTCTCATCCATTAACAAATAGGTCGGGAAGCGCCAAGTTTGGTTTGGCCCCATCTGCACCATATCTGGCAGGGTCACTGATACGGGCGCGTGGTCATATTTAGCTACGTTGTGCACATCTGCCTCTTCCACTCCCCTTAATAGCTCGTGTGCTAGCAATATATAATCTATTCTGGACCAAGAGTCATGTGGCGCCGAATAGAATGAATATTCACTGCCATCTGGGTTCAGGTGTGTCAAAATGTCTACAAAGTTACTCGTGTCTAGCAAGGGTTATTATAAACGTGTGTCATGTGATCGCACATTCATTCGCATCGACCTACAGTTCTTCACTGTTTAGATTCACCATATTTAAGTCACCACCGTGGGTGGTTTTAATGCTCTCCTATCGGCCTGATATGCTTGGATACCTTCGATAAATTCAGGAACGTCTCCAAACTCCCTACTCACATGTCAGCGCAGGAACCGTAAGAGGGAAGGTGCTTGTTTTGTTGCGCATAGGTGGAGTTTTATACAGTAAATGATTACTGCTGTTTTATTTTTTGCGTCCCAAGGGCAGAATAAGTCTGCGTAACGTTACATTTTACAGACACTCATATAATAGACACACGCTACCCTAACCGTGACACAAGGAAGGTATTGTTGCCGGATAAAGCCGCCATTTTAGCGTCACTGTGCTGTTAATTCTGTTTGGGACAGAACTCTGCTCTGCTGACTCTGAGGGACAGTTAGAGATTGCGATTTTGTGTACTGTGCTTTAGGCAGGCTACTTTACTAACCGCTGTGTACATCTTCCTTTTGCCTTGCAGTGTTTTTTTCACAGGTCTGCAAGGTGTGTGTGTGAGTGCAGGTGACGCGCTGCAGTTTGCTCGGCATACAACGCTGTAAGTAGGCATCTGCACATGTCACTCTCACACTCTTTTTTTTTTTTTTTCTTTAGTGTAATTCTTGCTGCTCAATTCAATTGAAATTATAGTGTGACGTGCTTCCATCCGTATCCAATACATTGGTTGAAAACACTGTAGAAGGACACAAAAAGCCCTTTCACAGCTAAGAGTTGTGTTCACTGTAGTCTGAGATTTTAATTTATTCAATTTTGATCACGCTCAAGTTACTTCTTCAAGCAATGCTGCTTGTACTCTGCTGAGCGTGTCTTACTGCCTCATCCTTGTCATTTTTCTCTAATTGGTGTACATGTACATCAAAGTAGTCTTCATTTTGATCGAAATCCAAGCAGGTACCCGGACACTGTATGGCTGCTTTTATACAGTGGACTGGCTCCAACATTCAATAACACTTAAGATGCAATCGGGCACCTTGTCAAGGCCCAATCCTCTTCTCCCTCTGATATAATAATAATAATAATAATAATAATCTTTATTTATATAGCGCCAACATATTCCGCAGCGCTTTACACTTTAACAGTTTCAAAACACAAGTCATAGGTAACAACGTTAACAATACAATAATTAAAGTAAAATAAGCCGACCCTGCTCGTGAGAGCTTACAATCTACAATGAGGTGGGGGAGATACAAAGTACAGGTGTGTATATATAATGGTGCATTTCCAATGATGGTCCAGCCATCTTGAGGGAGTGAGGCATGGATGGAGATAGTGAATGGGCTCCACATACACACTTAAACATAGAACGACTTTGGTTATTGAATGTGATAGGCCACTCTGAACAAATGTGTTTTGAGGGAGCGCCTGAAACCAGGCAAATTGTGGATAGTCCTAATTTCTTGTGGTAGAGCATTCAAGAGGATTTGCGCAGCGCGGGAGAAGCAGGGGCGTGCTGGCTTATGAAAAGGGCGGTGGATAGTATAGTCATGAGGGCGCCATGTTCCAACCCATTCTCCGCCCCTTCCCCCGCCTATTCTCTGCCCCAACCACCGGCTCTTGAGAAGGACATGCACCTCTACAGTATATACACCTCTATATACACCTCACAGCCCCCCCCTATGCACCTCTATACACCTCACAGCCCCCCATGCACCTCTACAGTATATACACCTCACAGACCCCACCCATGCACTTCTACAGTATTTACATTTCACAGACCCCCCATGATGCACCTCTCTATATACATCTCACAGCCCCCCAAGCACCTCTACAGTATATACACTTCAAAGACCCCCACCTCTATAATACACCTGACCTCACACAGACAGCTCCTGACTGTGCTTTACAGGGTTCAGCTCCTCAGAGGTGACTCACAGCCGCCTCGCGCTTCCCGCCCTCACACAGGAGAAGTCTCTCCATGGCAACGGGCACAGCGCAGGAGCCCCGCCCACTCCCGTCATGTGACCCTCGCCACTGCTCCCGCAGCCTCTTCCCTGCCCGCCCTCTCGCGTCACCGCAGCCGCAGGTCCTTGTCCTCCGTCCAGGGCCGGCTCCAGGTTTTTATGTGCCCCGGGCGAAAGAGCCTCAGCGGGCCCCTTTAACACAGACCACGATTCATGATGCACAGATACGGCAGAGAAATATGGGTACAGTACAATGCCAAATACTTCACTTCTTCCATTACATGAGTGATATCTATTGTAAATTGTACAATAGCTCAAAAACCGCCAAATCCTCACAGCGCACAGTACAGACCGGACAGTACAGTCCTCCATACAATATTATGGGCACCACAGTCTCCCCCTCATCACCCATATAATACCCCATGCAGGATGTCACCCCCCATATAATGCTCCATACAGAATACTGGACCCAAAATAATGCTCCATACAGAATACTGGACCCAATATAATGCTCCATACAGGATACTGGTCCCCATATAATGCTCAATACAGGATACTGGTCCCCATATAATGCTCTATACAGGATACTGGTCCCCATATAATGCTCCATACAAAATATGGAGCTCTCCTCTGCGCTGTACTGCGTTCTGCACTGTTACAGCTCAGGAAAGGGCGCTGTGGAAAGACTCCCCATTATCAATCATCATGATTGCCTCCCCATCATCATCAATGCCTGCCCATCATCATCATCTTCTCCCCATCATCAATGCCTGCCCATCATCATCTCCTCCCCATTATCATCAATGTCTGCCCATCATCTTCTCCCCATCATCAATGCCTGCCCATTATCATCATCTTCTCCCCATCATCATCAATGCCTCCCCATTATCAGCAATGCCTGCCCATCATCATCTTCTCCCCATCATCAATGCCTCCCCATTATCAGCAATGCCTGCCCATCATCATCTTCTCCCCATCATCAATGCCTCCCCATTATCAGCAATGCCTGCCCATCATCATCTTCTCCCCATCATCAATGCATTGCCTCCCCATTATCAGCAATGCCTGCCCATCATCACACACAGACAGCACACAAGCACTCTCTCACATACATACATACACACACACACATACATACACACACAAAGCACCGCACTACATACACACACAGAGACACACACACAGAGACGTCTTACCTGTTCAGTGTCCCCGCGCTCTGTGCCACAGCCGGCCGCTGAATGATGATGTCATTCAGCGGCCGGCTGTGAGAGGAAGTGCCGGCGCCCCCTGGAGCCCGGAGCTGCGGCAGCGGAGGCACGGGAGAGGTAAGTATTGTTGCCAGCTGCTGCCGGGGCCCTGAGCAGGCGGGGGGGGGGCCCAGTGGCGGCGCTGACACCGCTCTCCGCGCGGGGGTGCCAGACTGCGAGTGGGCCCCCCCGCCTGCTCAGGGCCCCGGCACTGGCCCGGGTGTGCCGGGTGCTGACGCCGGCCCTGCCTCCGTCCTGCGGCGGATGGAGCGCCCACCCCGGATCGGATTCGGAGGCGCCGGCCGACTCCGAGGGCGCACCGGGACACGTCCCGGTGTCCCGGTGGGCCAGCACGCCCCTGGGGAGAAGTCTTGTAGTCGGGAGTGGGAGGTACGGATTACTGCAGAGGTTAGTCGAAAGTCATTTGCAGAGCGCAGCAGTTGGTTAGGCCGATAGATAGAAATGAGGGAGGAGATGTAGGGGGGTGCTGCACTGTGGAGAGCTTTGTGGGTGAGAACCAGTACTTTGAATTGGATCCTATAATGAATGTGCAGCCAGTGTAAGGACTGGAGAAGAGCGGACGCGTCCGAGTACCGATTAGCCAGATGGATGACCCTGGCTGCTGCATTAAGGATGGACTGGAGAGGGGATAGTCGAGTAATGGGGAGGCCAAGTAATAGAGCATTGCAGTAGTCCAGGCAGGAGTGGATCAATGCTACAGTGAGGGTTTTTGTTGTTTCCATGGTGAGAAAAGGGTGGATTCTAGAGATGTTCTTTAGGTGTGTAGACGGCAAATATCTAACAAACAGGTCATGCTGGAGAGACTTGCACCTACTGCCACTCAGGGTCTTCAGCTCCTTTGTGAGAAACTAATGTTTGGCCAGCCAGTATATCAAATAAAGTTCATGAGAAATGGGAACTGTGGTTGGCTTCACTTTTGGTACTGGCTGGGTGCTAATACCAAACCATGGTGTGGCATTCAATGGATATTCCTGGCTGGTTGGAGACAAGCTCATTCCCACAGAAAAGTACCTGAAAGCTAAGGAGATGGTGGCCTCTCTCAACATGAAGGAGTTTGCTCGTTGTCTAGGAGACCGACCACCCCTGCTGTGTACCTTGTCAACGTTGTGTTGAAGCTTGCAAGGATTAAGAGGTTACAGTGGTAAGTCTGGTTTTTACTAAAGATCCTGCTGTGTATTATAGTTTTTATGTTTTAAAAAAAAATTATCTTAGGAATGTTAAATAAATTTGTTATTTTTTTGGTTAAATACAATGTATGTTATGAATGTTAAATAATTTTTTTTTGTTTTTTTATAAAATGTATGTTATGAATGTTAAATAACTTTTTTTTTTTTTTTTTTCAGGTATTTGATCTACCGTAGCTAGTTGCTGATCGTTGACTCTACACCCCTCTCCCAGAATGTTACTCGGGTTATGGGGAGAAAATCACCGCTATTCCAGACTGATTTAATGTTAATGTGTCTGGCTCTTACACAGCACACAGCACTTGATGTTAGTTTATCTTTTTCCTAAATTATTTG
Source organism: Oophaga sylvatica (assembly GCA_033576555.1). NCBI lineage: Eukaryota > Metazoa > Chordata > Amphibia > Anura > Dendrobatidae > Oophaga > Oophaga sylvatica. Next base: position 354,541,324 of record JARQOD010000002.1, on the reverse strand, counting down.
TTACACTGCCCTTCTCACATTTTATTTTCACTTTTTTTTTTTAAGCACAAGTTTTTTTACACTTCCTTGTTCTGTAAGTAGGCTTAATGGTTAAATGTTTTATACTAGATGTAAATATGTAACATGTAAATTTTAGATTAAGATTTTGCAAATTATTAGGTCCACACCATCAGGCTCTTTCGTCCCCTCTCCCTCAGAGTAGCGGTAATATATTGGACCCCAGGCTCGCCCACACAGTTCCTTGACCACTTCTCTGCCTGGCTGCCGCACTTTCATGTCCTCAGAAGTACCAACCCTTATCCTTGGAGACTTCAACATCCCCATTAACAGCCCTACTTCCACACTCAAAACACATTTGTTCAGAGCGGCCTATCACATTCACTAATCAAAGTCATTCTATGTGTAACTGTGTGTGTGTGTAGCCCATTCACTATCTCCATCCATCCCTCACTCCCTGAAAATGGCTGGACCATCATTGTAAATACACCATTGTATATAAACAACTGTACTTTGGAGCTCCCCCTCCTCATTGTAGATTGTAAGGTCTCACGAGCAGGGGCGGCTTATATTGCTTTAATTATTGTATTGTTAACGTTGTCACTTATGACTTGTGTTATGAAACTGTTAAACTGTACAGCGCTGCGGAATCTGTTGGCGCTATATAAATAAAGATTATTATAGTAGAGGCCCACTCAGTAGTGGTGAAGTGAACGGCGCAAATTGCGAGTTGATTGCGACTGATGCAGCTGATACTCCATTACTGCTGGCTGCTGCTCACACAACCGCTCCAACATATGTAACGTGCAGTTCCACCTGGTGGGTACGTCACATATGATGCGATGTTCAGGAAGGCAAAATCTGCGTTGCAGAGCTGCAATGCGCGATCTGGTCATGGTGGAACGTCGCAAGTTAGCGCACTGTAGGCGGACCTTGTGCAGCAGTGAATCAAGATCCTGATAGTCCCTCAAAAAACTGTGGACGACAAAGTTTAGCACATGTGCCAGACATGGTATGTGAGTGACGTTGCCTAGGCCCAGACCTGCCACCAGATTTCGGCCATTGTCACACACTACCAAGCCTGGCTGGAGATTCGCTGGCAAAATACACATGTCGCTCTCTTGCTTTATGGCATTCCAGAGCTCCAGCGCTGTGTGGCTTTGATTCCCCATGGAAATTAATTTCAGGACGGCCTGTTGACGTTTGGCCACGTCTGTGCTCATATCGGTCAACAGGCTCGCTGTCTGGGTGTTATGTTTGACACCAATCTCTCCTTCACCTCCCATATACAATCTGTTGCCCGCTATTGCCGCCTACACCTAAAGAACATCTCTCCCGAATCCAAGACTTCTCCCGCGCTGCGCCAATACTGTGGAATGCTGTACCCCAAGAAATTAGAACTATCCACAATTTGCATGTTATTGGGCGCTCACTCAAAACACATTTCTTCAAGGTCTTCCCTCTCCTAGTGTATCCTCACCCATCCCTGTAGACTCTGAGCCCTTGCGGGCAGGGTCCTCTCTCCTTCTGTACTTGTGTGTGCCTTGTATTGCTCATGTTTACTGTACTTGTCTATACTTGCCCCTCTTCACATGTAAAGCGCCATGGAATAAATGGCGCTATAAAAATCTATAATAATAATAACGGCCTATCACCTTCACTAATCAAAGTCATTCTATGTGTAAGTGTGTGTGTGTGTAGCCCATTCACTATCTCCATCCATCCCTCACTCCCTCAAAATGGCTGGGCTATCATTCTAAATACACCATTGTATATAAACACCTGTACCTCCCCCACATATTTGTAAATTGTAAGCTCTCACGAGCGTGTGCGGATTATATTGCTTTCATTATTGTATTGGTAACGTTGTTACTTATGACTCGTGTTCGGAAACTGTTAAACTGTAAAGCGCTGCGTAATCTGTTGGCGCTATATAACTAAAGATTCTTATTAAGCGTTCACGGGTCCATGTGGAGGTAGACCGTGACTGCTCCTGCAACGATGTTTCTGAGGAACTGGAGAAGGAGGAGTCAATGTGTACAGACTTGATTCCCGCAATCCTTGTAGTTGCCTGAACACGTACAGCGCCACTCGCAAGATCTGTACCCGGCTCCACAACATTGACCCAATGGGCAGTAAGGGAAAGGTATCATCCCTGGCCATGGGTACTGGTCCACGCAGCGGTGGTCAGGTGGACATTGCTACTGACGGAGTTTAGTAGCGCATGATTAATTTTAACCTCAACAACATGGTTTTGCAGACCAGGAACGGCTTGCCTGCTGAAATAAAATCAGCTTGGCACATTGTATTGTGGGACTGCCAATGCCATTAAGTTCCGTAAACTGTCAGTCTCCACCAGCCTGAATGACAGCATTTCAAGGGACAGGAGTTTTGCAATGCCAGCATTCAGAGCCTGTGGTCGTGGATGGTTTGCCGAGATTGGGCCTACACCCGATACGCCACAACCTGACACCCACAGATAAACAAGCCATAAAATCTCTGAAAGATAACCCCAACATTATTATTAAACAAGCAGATAAGGGGGGTGTATCGTTATTATGAATAAGACCCAATCTATTGCCGAAATTCATAGACAACTGTCAGTTAACCTAACTACAGACAACTCAATTGTGACCCTACATTTTACATCTGTCAAAAAATTGATCGTATCCTGACAAAACATCTTTAATTGATCACCATAGACTGTAAGACTATGACATTCCTTAATATTCAATACCCCATCACCCCTGTTTTCTACACACTCACAAAAATCAACAAAAAACTACATTATCCACCCGCATACCCTAGAGGGATAATTCTCCGTGTTCTACAGTATCACCCAAATGTTTAACATGTTGCCTAATTCCTATGTATATATATTCTTCACCCTATGTATATATTGTATATATTATACATTGTCATTGACTGTAAATTTTTCTATCTCTTCCAGCGACTATTTGATAAAGGCCACTGCGTTGCCCAAAACGTCAGTCAGTCGTCTCATAGCTATTTTCTTTTTTCACATCAAGCGTGCAATAAAAATTTCAAATTTAACCATGACATATGCAGTTAAACTTGTGCTGTGATTCTCTATAGACTGTACATCTTCAGTGTGTCTTTGTAACTCAACTACGTGTTTTCTACGCACTATTTTAGACATATTTGTGGTATTGAGGTTACTGACACTTTATCTCTTTTTACTTTTTGATTACACAGCTTGCATTTGACATAGCAAATATCATCTGCAAGTGTGTTAAAAAAGGACCACGCAGTGCAAGTCCTGGGAGCGTCCGTTTAGACTTTTGGAAGAGAAATCCGAACAGGTGCCAAAATTGAGGCTACAGGCAACAGAGTATGCAGCCTAACTCTCCCTCCTGTTTGTACCGTTGGGGCAATCGCTTCCTCAGAGCTGCTACCACCACCTTCCTGTTCCTCACGCCATGTTGGGTCTTGGACCTCATCATCTCCACTAACCTCTTCCAACACCTGCTGCTGTTGGGTGGTCTGGCCACCACCATGCTCAACAGAAACTGGCACCTGAGTCTCATCATCATCAGATGCGTTCTGCGGTGTGCTGACCATCGGCACTGTCTCACCCGCCTCTTCAGATTCAGAGAGACACAGCTGTTGCGCATCACTGCATACTCCCTCTTCTTCACATTCCAGAATGCTGCTTGGCTGTGCCCCTGTTTGCAAACCAACAGATTCTGAGAACAGAAGCAGAGACTCAGCTGGCTCCTGTACAGAACTCTCTGACTGACTGGGCAATTTGGCAGGCGGTGAAGAGACAGATGGTTGATCAACAGTGCTGTGTTACTGAGAGGAGGTGGAAGCAATTGAAGTCGATGCATTGGACCCTGGGCTCCAACACCGCCAGTTGTTGCCTGTAAGTGCTGTTAGCACAGTCAACACTTGCTCCTGTGTTACTGGGGTTGAGTAATGGCAGCTGTTCCCCTGCTGTGTGTACGACAAAAAGTCATGCTGCCTCCACCCTGTCCTCCTCTCATCCCTGGGCTCCAACACCGCCAGTTGTTGCTCGTAAGTAATTGGCACGGGTACTGACTCATGCCCACCCTGTTTACAGCACCACAGCTGTTTCCTGGCAGTGTCAACGTCAATTAGCCTCCAATAAGTTGTCCTGTCATGTTGCATTCCGGTTATCCGACTCTATGGTGCCTGCAGTTTAGGTGATTCCCATGTGTGCTGTGGGATATGTAAATAAAGGCTCTTTCCGTTGTGAAAATAGGACAAGCACCCACTCTAGGACTGTGTGATTTGGTAACTGCAGACGGCTTGCGGCCTGTCAACTTACATTTTCATGGGTGCCTTATGGTACCCGTCCGAGTTCCAGTACCGTTAGCTGGTTCTCCACAGTGCCTTTGGCCTAGGTGCCTCCATCTCGGTATCCGAGTTCCAGCAACGTCTGCTGGTCCTTGGTAGTGCTTTGGAGCACAGGTACCTCCTGCTTAGTAACCGTGTCCCAGTAATGTCAGCTGGTCCTCGGTTGTGCCATTGGCTCTTTTCCTTCTGCTGCCCCTCCGGGTTCCAGCACAGTCAGCTGGTCCTCGTTACTTGCATTGGCTCTTGTACCTTCTGCTACCCGTCCGGGTTCCAGTACCGTCAACTGGTTCTCCGCAGTGCCTTTGGCCTAGGTGCCTCCATCTCGGTATCCGAGTTCCAGCAACGTCTGCTGGTCCTTGGTAGTGCTTTGGAGCACAGGTGCCTCCTGCTTAGTAACCATGTCCCAGTAACGTCAGCTGGTCCTCGGTTGTGCCATTGGCTCTTTTCCTTCTGCTGCCCCTCCGGGTTCCAGCACAGTCAGCTGGTCCTCATTACTTGCATTGGCTCTTGTACCTTCTGCTACCCATCCGGGTTCCAGTAACGTCAACTGGTTCTCGGAAGTTAGACGACCCTAAAGACCACCCCGAAGAAGATGACGACCCCAAGGACGACGAGCATCAAGCCAACCAGCCTGAACACCATCACAAAGAAGAAATATAAGATTACCCAGAAGAAGATCACCAACAGGAAAAAGAAGGTTACGACAAACTACAAGATACAGAACAAGAGACAGAAGAACAATAAGCAGAAGATCAAAAAGCAGAAGAACATGAAGTATAAGATCAAAATGAAGAGCAAAATATATGCTCTAAATTATAAGCAGAAGAAGACTAAGCAGTGTATGGGGGTGAGTCCGTTCCTCCTCGTGGTGCCCCTGGAAAATGCCTGCTGCTGCAGGCTAAACTGAACACGGACAAATACTGTTGTAATTTAAATCTTTTGTGACAGCAAGAACGGAAGGATGAAAAATTCATACTTTGACAGATTACAAGTACAGGAATCTCTGTCACAAATAAGAATATGATGAAGAAGATGAAGAGGAATAAGATGAAGATGTAGAATATGAAGAAGAATAATAGTTTAATAAGAACAATATGAGTAATGTTAACAAAAAGATGAATAACAAGAAGTTTACGAAGAAGATAAAGAAGGTGAAGATGAGGAATAATTTGATGACAAAGATGATGCTGCTGAAGATTATGAAGGAGAAGGTGTGTCAAAAGTTAAAAAGGTGAAGAGCATGGAAGTTGTGAAACATACATATTTGCCAAAATAGAAAAAAGGTTAACAACATAGTCAATTTCTTCGTCAATCCAAACGTATTTCCAAAAAAAAAATATTAATGCTATTCCATTGAATTGGGTTAAACATCTATGCCTTTAATGTCTTCTCAACCTCCCCCAATACATTCTACATTACTCTTTGTTGTTTTCCTTCATGTACAATTAACCAATAAGGCAAGAATGGGTTTTTTTTAATTCCGATATTTTGTTCCCATAGACTTACATTGATTTCCGGTATCGGTATCGGGTATCGCCGATATTTTTTGGGTATCGGCGATACCATTCCGATTCCGATACTTTTGGATATCGGAAAGTATCGCTCAACTCTACCTGTTACTGTTTAGAGTGACACTATGTCGCCTTTTTTTCTTCATGTGGTGTAATGTAGAAGTTGGGAAAAATTAAGTAATATGTTCTGCAAGCGGAGCTCAAGATAACTGTGTTATTTCCGGCAGAGACGAGCCTTGGCTGGAAGAAGTGATGGTGATCTGTGCTGGATGAAAGATGAAAAACAAAGATGAAGGACTTCACTGATGAGTCAGTGTGTTACCTATACACTGACACTATACACTGTATACTATATACAGAGCTCCTGTGTACAATGTCACCAGTGATCGCAGTATTACCTGTACACAGACACTGCATACTAAGCACAGATCTCCTGTGTATAATGGCACTTATGGTGATAGTATTGTGTTTTTTTTTTATTACTGATCAGTATTGTAGTATTCAGTCACTATGTGGTGGTAATATGTGGTCTGGACATGGTGTTGCGGTATTTGTCCCTTGTATGTGCTATTTGGTCACTTTGTGGTGGTAATATGTGGTCTGGTCATGGTGCGGTGGTATTTGTTCCTTGTATATGATATTATTCGGTCACTGGTGGTAATATGTGGTCTGGTCATGGTGTGGCAGTATTTGTCTCTTGTATATGGTTTTATAGGTCACTATGTGGTGGTAATATGGTGTCTGGTCATGATGTGGTGTTATTTGTTCCTTGTATGTGATATTATTCAATCACTGTCGTGGTAATATGGTGTCTGGTCATGGTGTGGTGGTATTTGTTCCTTGTATGTGATATTATTTGATCACTGTGGTGGTAGTATGTGGTCTGGACATGGTGTGGCAATATTTGTTCCTTGTATGTGATATTATTGGTAATTTTAAAAATTGAAAAATAAATAAAAATATACCTAAATTGTATTGGATATTTTAACAAATATTTAATAGGTTACATTAGAGTAGAGCTTGGCCAAAAGAGTCTACCATGTTATTGTGGCGGCTTAAAAAATCTTTTGGCCAAAACAAGAGCTGCTGGCTATATGTGTGATCTGGTGATGGGAACTGTTAATGTGTGATAGGTGAGAAGTGGAGTTTTTCCAAGAGAGAGCAGTGGGACTGTGGACAGTTTGGGGGGTGGAGGCGGGGCTGGGTGGAGTGGGTGGATCTCAAGGGGGCCCCGAAAATTTTGCAAGTATGGGGCCCCGAAATTTCTAGTGGCAGCCCTGCTCAGAGGTATTCTTTGCAACATGAGATGGTGCATTGTCATGCATGAAGATGATTTTGCTCCTGAAGGCACGTTTCTGCTTTTTATACCATGGAAGAAAGTTGTCAGTCAGAAACTCTATATACTTTGCAGAGGTCATTTTCACACCTTCAAGAACCTTAAAGGGCCCTACCAGCTGTTTCTCCATGATTCCGGCCCAAAACATGACTCCTCCACCTCCTTGCTGACGTTGCAGCCTTGTTGGGATATGGTGGCCATCCACCAACCATCCACTACTCCATCCATCTGGACCTTCCAGGGTTGCTCGACACTCATCAGTAAACAAGATTGTTTGAAAATTAGTCTTCATGTATGTCTGGACCCACTGCAACCATTTCTGCTTGTGAGCACTGTTTAGGGGTGGCCGAATAGTAGGTTTATGCACCACAGCAAGCCTTTGAAGGATCCTACACCTTGAGGTTTGAGGGACTGCAGAGGCACCAGCAGCTTCAAATATCTGTTTGCTGGTTTGTAATGCCTTTTTAGCAGCTGCTCTCTTAATCCGATGAACTTGCCTGGCAGAAACCTTCCTCATTATGCCTTTATCAGCACAAACACGTCTGTGCTCAGAATCAGCCACAAATCTCTTAACAGTACGTTGATCACGCTTACGTTTTCAGGAAATATCTAATGTTTTCATCCTTTGACCAAGGCATTGCACTATTTGATGCTTTTCAGCAGCAGAGATATCCTTTTTCTTTCCCATGTTACTTGAAAACTCTGGCCTGCTTAATAGTGTGGAACATCCAGTTTTCCTTTTATTGGGCTCACATGGCAAACTAATTTTCACAGGTATCTGAGATTGATTTCAGTGATCCAAAGAACCCTGAGACACAATACCATCAATGGGTTTCATTTACAAAAAAAAAACGCTATGACACAAAAACAATTTGCATAATAATTTGCAACATGGTGTATAAGGTAATAACTCTGGAATGCTTCCATGGATCCTGGTGATTCTGACAATCTTTTCTCGTAACATATTGTACTTCATGATAGTGGTAAAATTTATGTGATATGACTTGCGTTTATTTGTGAAAAAAATGGAAATTTGGCAAAAATTTAGAAAATTTTGCAATTTTCCAACTTTGAATTTCCATGCCCTTAAATCACAGAGATATTTCACACAAAATGCTTACTAAATAACATTTCCCACATGTCTACTTTACATCAGCACAATCTTGGAACAAAATTTTTTTGTTAGGAAGTTATAAGGGTTAAAATTTAAACAGCGATTTCTCATTTTTACAGCACCATTTTTTTAGGGACCACATCACATTTGAAGTCAATTTGAGGGGTGTATATGATAGAAAATACCCAAAAATGACACCATTCTAAAAACTGCACCAATGAAGGTGCTCAAAACCACGTTCAAGAAGTTTATTAACAATTCAGGTGCTTCACAGGAATTTTTGGAATGTTTAAAAGCAAATGAACATTTAACTTTTTTTCACAAAAAATTTAATTCAGACCCAAATTTTTTTATTTTACCAAGGGTAACAGGAGAAACTGGACACCAAAAGATATTGTACAATTTGTCCTGAGTATGCTGATACCCCACATGTGGGGGCATACCACTGTTTGGGTGCATGGAAGAGCTTGGAAGGGAAGGAGCGCCGTTTTACTTTTTCAACACAAAATTGGCTGCAATTGAGAACGGATGCCATGTCGTGTTTGGAGAGCCCCTGATGTGCCTAAACAGTGGAAACCCCCACAAGTGACCCTATTTTAGAAACTAGACCCCCAAAGGAACTTATCTGGATGTGTGGTGTGCACTTTGAACCCCAAGTGTTTCACTAAAGTTTATAACGCCCCCAGTGAAAATAAAAAATCATCTTTTAGTTACCAATTTTTAATTTTCCCAAGGGTAACAGGAGAAATTGAACCCCAGAAGTTGTTGTCCAGTTTGTCCTGGGTACACTGATACCCCATATGTGGGAGAAAACTACTGTATGGGAACATGTCGGGGCTCGGAAGGGAAGTAGTGACGTTTTGGAATGCAGACTTTTTCTGGAATGGCCTGCGGGCGTCATGTCGCGTTTGGAGAGCCCCTGATGTGCCTAAACAGTGGAAATGCCCCACAAGTGACCCCATTTTGGAGACTAGACCCCCCTAAGGAACTTATCTAGATGTGCCTTAACAGTAGCAAGGTCCAACAAGTGCCCCCTTTTTGGAACTAATCTACTGTTTCCTGGTATGTGAATTTTATAAGTGACCTCGAATCTCACCGCAGCTCAGCCTGGCTGGGAACAGCACCCAGAGCCTATGAGGTCACCCCCGGTTACTGACGCTGCATTCCTAGCAGCTCATTTACCAGTAGTTCTCAGCGTGGACCGTCGCATCTTGGCACCGTCCAGATTGAAAACTGGATTATGGCGTGGGGACAGAACGACAGACAGGTATGGTATATTGTTGCTTTTTTATTTTACTTTTATTACAGGAGATCGAGGGCTTTGATGGAATAGGAGAGGTTGTAAGTATGATTTATTTGAGAATATTAAAGGAGTATGTGTCATTTTTCAATTAAAGGACTTTATTCTTGCTGTGTGTTTATTTACAATACAACTACAGTATAAGATTAGTAATGGATAGGTGTCTTATAGACACTTTTCCATTGCTAAGCTGTGGGCTTGTTGTCAACTGATGATAGATAGGTGACATCAACCCCACAAATATTACCCCACTACAGGGCAAGTGGGAAGAGCAGGGCAAAGCGCAAGAATTGGCACATCTAATAGAAGGGCCTTTTGGGCAGCTGCAGGCTGCTATTTTTAGTCTGGGGGGTGGCCTATATCAATGGCCCCTTACCAGCCTGAGAATTCCAGAATTCCAACCCCAGCTGTGTGCTTTAGCATGGCTAGTTGTCAAAAATAAGGGGGACCCCACGTAATTTTTTTAATTTATTTAAATTTAAAAAAAAAAGCGTGGGGACAGATCTATTCCTGATAACCAACCCTGCTGAAGCTGATAGCTGAGGATTGCAGCCCCCAGCTGTGAGTTTTACCTGGCTGGTTATAGAAAAAACGGGAGCCCACGATGTTTTTTCCTTTATTTATTTATTTATAGCGCAGGAGGCAGCTGATGAATACTCCCATCAGCTAATCCTGCTTTCACTGTTATTAGCAGCAGCAGAGGTAGGCTGATGGGAGCAATAGTCCCATGAGCTGCAGCCTGCTGTCCCTTTGATCACTTAAATGCAACTCTCATCATTCTCCCCTGCTCTGCCGGCGATTGATGCGGGCAGGGGAGAATGATGAGAGTTACATTAAAATGATGAGAGCCGTGTTCAGCACCCAGCACCGGGGAACAGCACTTACTGCAACGCTTCATCCCTGGCGCCCATCCGTGTGGTACTGATGTGGCACACGCATGACACACGTATTACAAACACAGACACTGACATCTCCGGTACTGGAAATATCAGGACATGTGAAAGAGGCTTTACAGCAGGTGTTTATGGCTGGCAGTTGTCACACGTTAAAAGACTCTTTGTATTGCAAAAAAATAGTTTTTGCATCACCATATTTTGAGAGCTATACAGGTCCTTCTCAAAAAAATTAGCATATAGTGCTAAATTTCATTATTTTCCATAATGTAATGATTACAATTAAACTTTCATATATTTTAGATTCATTACACACCAACTGAAATTTGTCAGGTCTTTTATTGTTTTAATACTGATGATTTTGGCATACAACTCCTGATAACCCAAAAAACCTGTCTCAAAAAATTAGCATATCAAGAAAAGGTTCTCTAAACGACCTATTACCCTAATCTTCTGAATCAACTAATTAACTCTAAACACATGCAAAAGATTCCTGAGGCTTTTAAAAACTCCCTGCCTGGTTCATTACTCAAAACCCCCATCATGGGTAAGACTAGCGACCTGACTGATGTCAAGAAGGCCATCATTGACACCCTCAAGCAAGAGGGTAAGACCCAGAAAGAAATTTCTCAACAAATAGGCTGTTCCCAGAGTGCTGTATCAAGGCACCTCAATGGGAAGTCTGTTGGAAGGAAACAATGTGGCAGAAAACGCTGTACAACGAGAAGAGGTGACCGGACCCTGAGGAAGATTGTGGAGAAGGACCGATTCCAGACCTTCGGGGACCTGAGGAAGCAGTGGACTGAGTCTGGTGTAGAAACATCCAGAGCCACCGTGCACAGGCGTGTGCAGGAAATGGGCTACAGGTGCCGCATTCCCCAGGTAAAATCACTTTTGAACCATAAACAGCGGCAGAAGCGCCTGACCTGGGCTACAGAGAAGCAGCACTGGACTGTTGCTAAGTGGTCCCAAGTACTTTTATCTGATGAAAGCAAATTTTGCATGTCATTCGGAAATCAAGGTGCCAGAGTCTGGAGGAAGACTGGGGAGAAGGAAATGCCAAAATGCCTGAAGTCCAGTGTCAAGTACCCACAGTCAGTGATGGTGTGGGGTGCCATGTCAGCTGCTGGTGTTGGTCCACTGTGTTTCATCAAGGGCAGGGTCAATGCAGCTAGCTATCAGGAGATTTTGGAGCACTTCATGCTTCCATCGGCTGAAATGCTTTATGGAGATGAAGATTTCATTTTTCAGCACAACCTGGCACCTGCTCACAGTGCCAAAACCACTGGTAAATGGTTTACTGACCATGGTATTACTGTGCTCAATTGGCCTGCCAACTCTCCTGACCTGAACCCCATAGAGAATCTGTGGGATATTGTGAAGAGAAAGTTGAGAGACGCAAGACCCAACACTCTGGATGAGCTTAAGGCCGCTATCGAAGCATCCTGGGCCTCCATAACACCTCAGCAGTGTCACAGGCTGATTGCCTCCATGCCACGCCGCATTGAAGCAGTCATTTCTGCAAAAGGATTCCCGACCAAGTATTGAGTGCATAACTGAACTTTATTATTTGATGTTTTTTTTGTTTGTTTTTAAAAAACACTTTTATTTTATTGGATGGTTGAAATATGTTAATTTTTTGAGACAGGTTTTTTGGGTTATCAGGAGTTGTATGCCAAAATCATCAGTATTAAAACAATAAAAGACCTGACAAATTTCAGTTGATGTGTAATGAATCTAAAATAGATGAAAGTTTAATTGTAATCATTACATTATGGAAAATAATGAAATTTAGCACTATATGCTAATTTTTTGAGAAGGACCTGTAATTTTTTAATAATTTGGCCCACAGAGTCATGTGAGGTCTTGTTTTTTGTGGGACGATTTTTCTGCGGGACGAGCTGACGTTTTTATTAGTACAATTTTCGGGCACATGAAATTTTTAGATCGTTTTCTATTCCAATTTTTAGGAGACAGAATGAGCAAAAACCAGCAAATTCATGAATTTCTTATTTTGAGGGGGGGAGGGTTTATACCATTCCGTGTGTGGTAAAATTGATAAGGCAGTTTTGTTCTTCTGGTCAGTACTATTACAGCGATACCTCATTAATATTTTTTTATGTTTTGGAGCTTTTATATAATAAAAACTATTTTATAGAAAAATAATTGTTTTTGCATCACTTTATTCTGAGAGCTAGAACTTTTTTATTTTTCCACTGATGGAGCTGTTTTGTGGCTCGTTTTTTGCTGGACAAGATGATGTTTTCAGCGGCACCATGTTTATTTATATCCATCTTTTTGATCACGTGTTATTGTTATTCCACTTGTTGTTCGGCGGTATGATGATAAAGCATTGTTTTTTGCCTTGTTTTTTTATGGTGTTCACTAAAGGGGTTAACTAGTGGGACAGGTTTATAGGTTGGGTCGTTGCGGAGGCGGTGATACCAAATTTGTGTACTTTTATTGTTTATATTTTTTTCATTCAAATATTTGCTTAGTGATATAATACACACGTGCTCAAAATTGTTGTTACAAGTCGTTTAATAACTGAAAAACCCACAATGGTTACTGAAATGACTGGAATCTAACAAAAGTAGTAATAAATCAAAAATATATGAAAATTAACAAATGTAAGTCATTCATTGCTTTTTAACCATGCTTCCAAAGAATTTTTAAAAAATAAAACTCAGGAAATAGGCCTGGACAGAATTGATGGCACAAATGAAAAAAATGTGACAAAAGGGACATGTTAAATCAAGGGGTGCCTACTAATGATGAGCGAACGTGCTCGCCACTATTCGTTACTCGCCCGAGTATCACGGTACTCGGAATACTTGGCGAGCACCGAGCATTTCCAGGATTACTCGGTGGGAACTGGGGTCTCCACCTAGCATTTTTGGTGGACTTTAGAGACCCAATCACGCTGCAGGTATTGTGTGCCAGACAATGAAACGCCACAGCATCTTTGCTGTGGTCGTGCAGTGATTGGCTGGCTGCACAGCATCATCAGGGGTATAAGCGACAGGGAGCCGCCCTTCTCGGCGCATTCAGCTCTGGATTGAGATAGTGTAGGGAGAGCTGCTGCTGAGATGGGGTCAGATATGGCGATTTCTTAGTCAGTGTGGGGTCTACCATCCTAAACTACTCAAATCCTGATAAACCAAGAGTCCTACTAAGGACTAATTCCGGAGTATCTAGGTTCCAGTGTTAGGTAGGCAGGGTAGTGTACGTCGCTCTATACTCATCAGTGCTAGGACTGCAGGCACTGAATGTGTGTATATAGATCATTGCATACATCAAGAGGGTCCATTCCCTTCCTGTGTTCTGGTGCTGCTGCTGCTACCTGTATGATATATTGGCCGTATATACCTAGACCCGGGTGTAATTGGAATACAGGCCACACATTTTTCGATGTGGTATCTGTGTGCCAGCTCATATCTGTGCGTGCTCAAAGTGTGGCCAGTGTGCGCAATTTTTTTTTTTTTTGCCCTGGGTGTGACTGAACTTAAAAACACCAGCATTTTGCCATAAAAAAAAAGCATGGCACACATTTGTCGTACTGGTATCTCCGTGCCAGCTCATATCTGTGCGTGCTCAAAGTTTGGCCAGTTTACAGCGGGTATCTTTTTTTGTCCTGGGCGTCACTGTACTTATATACAGCAGTAGTTACCCCCAAAAATAAACAGAAAAAAAACACATTTGTCATAGTGGTATCTCCGTGCCAGCTCATATCTTTGCGTGCTCAAAGTTTTGCCAATGTACACAAATATTTTTTTTTGCTCTGGGTGTGACTGCACTTAAAAACATCAGTATTTTGCCAAAAAAAAAAAAAAAACAGGGCACACATTTGTTGTACTGGTATCTCCGTGCCAGCTCATATCTGTGCATGCTCAAAGTTTGGCCAGGATATATTGGTCATATATACCTAGCCCCAGGTGTAATTGGAATACAGGCCACACATTTTTCGAGTGGTATCTCTGTGCCAGCTCATATCTGCGCGTGCTCAAAGTTTGGCCAGTGTAAGCAAATATTATTTTTTGCCCTTTGTGTGACTGCACTTAAAAACACCAGTATTTAGCAAAATAAAACAGGGTACACATTTGTCGCACTCGTATCTCTGTGCCAGCTCATATCTGTGTGTGCTCAAAGTTTGGCCAGTGTATGCAATTTTTTTTTTTTTGCCCTGGGTATGACTGCACTTAAAAACACCAGTAGTTGGGGAAAAAAAAAACAGGGCACACATTTGTCGTACTGATATCTCCTTGCCAGCTCATATCTGTACATGCTCAAAGTTTGACCAGTGTACGCCAGTTTAATTTTTTTGCCTTTGGTGTGACTGAACTTATATTCAGCACTATGTTGCATTATTTTAAAAAACAGGCCACATTTAACAGTGGGGTCTATCTGTGACATGCCTCATACATTCGTGTGCCAAAAATTGAGGCATTTTAGGCCTAACTTTCCTTTTTTGGACAGTCTCATATCCAGCAGTCTTTTTTATCCAAGAAATCATAAAAAATTAATCCAGTCTGTTATCTCAGTCTGAGACCTGGTGTATATGTGGTGGAAAAATATTTTCTAGGCAGGCTTATGTTGCATAGTTCTGTCTGCTATCCTGATTGAACTCATTTTTTTGTTTTCAAAGAGTAACAAAAAGCATAACCCAAAAAATTAATACAGTCTGTTATCTCAGGCTGATGCCTGGTGTATCTGTGGCGGAAAAATCTTTTCTTGGCAGTCATATGTTGCATAGTTTTGTCTGCTATCCTGGTTCAACTCATTTTTTATTGTTTACAAGCAGTAACAAAAAACATAACCCAAAAAATTAAAACAGTCTCATCTCAGGCTGAGGCCTGGTTTATCTGTGGTGGAAAAATCTTCACATCCCGGCATACTGATCACATATAATTTTTCTCCAAATACATCCATTTGTATTGAGCTTTTCAAATATTTCAATAGTGCAATTAAAATGGGCAAGGCAAGGGGAAGGGACGGGGAAGTGGACGTGATGCAGAGGATGAGGTCGTGGCCAAGCTAAAAGTGGGCCGCAGCAAAGACCCACATGTTCGCGCTCAACCTTCCTGTCCCAGTTTCTAGGTGACCGGAGCACACCACTATTGAAGCCAGAGCAGTGTGAAACGGTTGTTGGTTGAATAGCGGTCAGCGGATAATGCTTCCAGTCACTTAGCCGCCACCACCACCACCATGTCTTCCACACGGTCAAGTCTGATTTGCCGTGAGTGTGGATCGGATATTACTCACCCTGATCCTCCTTCCTCCCACCATGCCGAGTGCCCTGAGAAAACTGATCCCACACTCGGACACTCTGAAGAGCTGTTCAGTTTTCCATTTGGAGATTCATGCCTCTCTCTCGCTCCACTTGAAGCGGGGGAAGATGATATTCCATGTAGTGATGCACAAATCTTTGAGCAGCCACGGTCACAAGAGGTGGACGATGATGAGACACAATTGCCGGAAAAGTCAGGAGGAGGACAGGATGCCGATGTGGAATAGGAGGTGGTGGATGACATACTGACTGACCCAACCTGGCAGGAGGATATGCAGAGCGAGGACAGCAGCACTTATGGGGAAGGAGGCATATCACCCCAACAGGCAGGTAGAAGTAGTGTGTTGGCCGCAGACAGAAGGCATAAATCCATTTCCCGTAACACCAACAGGACTGAAGTTGCCATTCCAACTGTTAGATCATCCCGAGTCTGGTTATATTTTAAAGACTATGCTAAAATCCCCAAACAGGCCATTTGCAGCACTTGCCATGCCTGCATCAGCAGGGGTAGCAAAACTACCAGCTTGACCACCACCAGCATGATTAGGCACAAGGCAGCAAATCACCCGACTTTGTGGGCCGGACCCTAGGCTCCAGGAACACTGTCTGCAGGTGACAACACTGCTTCTTCCACTGTCTTGCGTACAAGCCAATCCACAGTTCACCGTGCCTGTGAAGATGCCACGTGCCCTGCACCTGTTGTTGCCCACAGTCAACCAGCACCATCATCAAGCCCATCCACGTCCTTGTCCCAGCCCAGCCTTCAGTTGTCTATACCCCAGTCATTGGAACGCAAGCGGAAATACCCAGCCAATGCCCCACAGGCCACAGTACTTAATTCGAACATTTCTCGTCTGCTTGCGCTCAAAATGTTGCCTTTGCGGCTCGTTGAGATGGAAGCTTTCCTCAACCTGATGGCGGCGGCCCTCCCAACATATGCGGTCCCAGTCACCACTATTTCTCCTGTTGTGTAGTGCCGGCATTACACCAGCATCTGTCCCACAACATTACCCATGCCCTCAACACTTCTGTTACTGGGAAAGTTCACCTAACCACGGACACGTGGACAAGTGCCTCTGGGCACTGTGGGCAGGGACGATATATCTCACTGAATGAACACTGGGTTAACATAGTGGAAGCCAGGACCCAGTCAGACCTTGGGATGGAACACATACTCTCCGTGCCAAGGATTGCGGGTCCTACATCAATCAGGGTTACCCCCACAGTCTACAACTCCTGCACCTCCTCCTCTCCCTCTTCTTCTGCCTCCATCTCAGAAATGAGCACATCAGTCAGAAGCTGGAAGGGCTGCAGCACTGCCTCAGCCAAGCAGCAACAGGCTGTGCTTAAGCTAATCTTCATAGGTGACAAACCGCCCAGTGCAGAAGAGTTGTGGACAGCGCTGAAAGAGCAGTCAGATATTAGGATGACACCC
Organism: Oophaga sylvatica; assembly: GCA_033576555.1. Classification (NCBI taxonomy): domain Eukaryota; kingdom Metazoa; phylum Chordata; class Amphibia; order Anura; family Dendrobatidae; genus Oophaga; species Oophaga sylvatica. The sequence goes on along the minus strand of JARQOD010000002.1, from coordinate 354,524,110 downwards.
CTGAACCTACAGCTTGGCATGGTCGTGTGTGACAATGGCCGGAACCTGGTGGCGGCTCTGAGGCAAGGTGAGCTCACACACGTACCTTGCCTGGCCCATGTGCTTAACCTCGTGGTTCAACGTTTTCTAAAAAGCTACCCAGAGCTGCCGGATCTGTTAGTGAGAGTACGTCGTCTGTCTGCACACTTTAGAAAGTCAGCTACAGCTTCAGCCACCCTTGCCGTGCTTCAGCAGCATTTGCAGCTTTCAGCTCACCGACTAATGTGTGATGTCCCCATGAGTTGGAATTCTACACTGCATATGTTGGAAAGGATTTTTGAGCAGAAGAGGGCAGTTGTTGACTACCAGCATCAACAAGGCCATAGATATGCAATTCAGACTCTACACATAAGACCTCAGGAGTGGACATGGATTTCACACATATGTACCATACTCCAGAACTTTGAGGACTAGACCAAGATGATGAGTGGCAATTACGCCATAATTAGCATCACCATCCTGCTTCTCAGCATTCTGAAAACCTCTCTACTCACAATTAAAGATGATGCACTGCAGGCAGAGCACGAGGACACGGATCAAGGCCCAGCCTCATGTCATCACAACATGGATTGGTAGACAATGAGGAGGAGGAGGAAGAGGAAGAACAGGAGCTACTTTCATGGTCTATAAACGGTACTACAAGCACAGCTGTCATACTGTTTGTTCAGCGGGGACGGCCTGAGGAAAGGGGGGAGGAGGAGGATGAGGATGAGGAGGACAGCATGGTCAGTTATACTGTTGGTGAGGACACGGAAGTCTTGCCTGTTAGTAGTCTGGCACGCATGGCTGACTTTATGTTGTGCTGCGTTTCCCGTTACCCTCGCATTATAAAAATTTTCGGTGACACTTATTACTGGTTGGTGACATTACTAGACCCAAGCTACAAGGAAAACTTTCAATCTCTTCTTCCAGAGGCAGACAGGTGTACAAAAATGTTGCTGTACCAGAGGACCCTTGTAGCGGAATTACTGAAAAAATTCCCATGTGGTAACGCTGGCAGCAGACATCAGAGTTTGTTGTATAGCCAAGTAGTCCAAGCGAGAGAGACAGAAGTGCAATCCAGCTGAGGCAGGGGAATAATGGCAAGGCTCTGGGAGTCTGGGACAGTTTTTTCAGACCCTTCCATCGTGCCGCCACAGAGGCAAAGGGTGCTTTCACAAGAAGTGCAATGTTTGGGAAGATGGTGAGGGAGTACCTTGCAGATCGTACAAACGTCCTTCATGATTCCTCTGTGCCTTTTAATTATTGGATATCCAAGCTGGACACGTGGCATGAACTGGTTCTCTATGCCTTGGATGTCCTGGCCTGCCCTGCTGCTAGGGTTCTGTTAGAGCGGGTTTTTAGTGCCGCTGGTGGAATTCTAACAGATAAGCGCATCTACCTGTCAACTGACAATGCTGACAGGCTGACTCATAAAAATGAACAAGGGCTGGATTGGGCAAGACTTCTTTACACCACCGAATGCAAACAGTGGAACATAACCTCAAATACATTGTTTTATTTGTGGAGGTATATTCTCATGCACCTCTTCACAACCACACATGGGTATCCGCTTCCTCATTTGTTCTGTTTGGTGTTATCCTGCTCCTTATCCTCATCCTCATCATCCACATCCAGTACAACAACAGGGTGAACGTATTCCGTGATGAAAAAGTCACTCAATTTTGATAAGGGTGTTGTGACGCCCGTTACGAATTTGAAACAAAAAAAATGTTACTCCCCAGGTGGAAATCTCATAAAAATGAGATGTACGTATATTCCTCACATTTATTCTTATATTTTCCATTTTTCCTATCTGTGGAGCATCCTCTAATGACCTTGTGTATTCCTCTCCAATATAAAAATTGTGAAATCCTATTATATTATATTTTTATTTATATCCCTGTCTCTGAGCTGTTGCTAGGGACAAACATCTCGTTGGACACATTCTGGTTCATATCTATGAACCTGTGTTCGCCCCTCCCTTTTGTTATTTTCTTTCATAGGTTGATTCATTTGTTTTTATTTATTTGGTTGATTTCAGTATGATTTATAATTATGTCTCCTCATTCTCCACCACTAGATGACCAGGGTTAACAGGTTCTGTGCTGCAACAGGCAGTGTCTAAATCCTAACAAGGGTGGGTGTTTTGGGTGGCCTGGGTGTGGGTGTGGCCTTGGTGTGACTGTATTTATATACACCAGTATTTAGCCAAAAATAAAAATAAAACAGGCCACACATGTTTCGGTGTGTTATCTCCGTGCCAGCTCATATCTGTGAGTGCTCAAAGTTTGGCCAGTGTACGTTTTTGGTTTTTTTTGCCCTGGGTGTGACTGTACTTATATACAGCACTGTGTTGCATTATTTTAAAAAGCAAGCCACATTTTACAGTGGGGTCTATCTGTGACACGCCTCATACATCCGTGTACGAGAAATGATGGCATTTTAGGCCTAACTTCCCTTTTTTGGGCAGTCTGTCACTCTCGTTATATCCAGCAGTATTTTTTTGTCACTAAAATAAAAAAAATGTAATACAAGCTGAGGCCTGGTGTATCTGTGTTGTAAAAATCTTTGCTTCGCAGGCATACGTTGCATACTTCTGTTTGCTAGCCTTGTTCTACTCATTATTTTGTGTTTTCAAAAATTAACACAAAAAATAGAAAATAATTAATACAGCCTGTTATCTCAGTCTGAGGCCTGGTGTATCTGTGGTGGAAAATTTTTCACTTAGCAAGCATACTGATCACATATAATTTTTCACCAAATAAATCCATTTGTATTGAGCTTTTCAAATATTTCAGTAGTCCATGTAAAATGGGCAAGGCAAGGGGCAAGGGACGGGGAAGTGGACATGGTGCTGATGGTGCATGCAGTGGACGACGACGTGGCCAAGCTGAAAGTGGGCAACAGAAAAGACCCACATCTTCGCGATCGACCTTCCTGTCCCAGTTTCTACGGGACCGCAGCACACCACTATTGAAACCAGAGTAGTATGAAACTGTTTTTGGTTGAATAGCTTCACAAGCATTTGCATGTTCAGGCTCACCGACTGTTGAGTTATGTCCCCACGTGTTGGAACTCTACACTGCATATGTTGGAAAGGATTTGTGAGCAGAAAAGGGCAGTTGTTTACTACGAGCACCAACAAGGCAGTCGATATTCAGTTCAGACTCCACACATAAGACCTCAGGAGTGGACATGGATGTCAGACATATGTACCATCCTCCAGAGCTTTAAGGACTGCACCAAGATGGTGAATGGCGATGACAGCATAATTAGCATCACCATCCGCTTCATAGCATTCTGAAAACCTCTCTGTTCCCAATAAATGATGATGCATTGAAGGCACAGCACAAGACCATGGAGCAAGGAACCATACAGGGTGATTACACTCAGCCCAGCCTCATGTCGTTGCAATGTGGATTGGTAGACAATGTGGAGGAGGAGGAAGAACAGGAGCTACTTTCATGGGCTATAGACAGTACTACAAGCATAGCTGTCATACCGTCTGTTCAGTGGGCATGGCCTGAGGACAGGGAGGAAGAGGATAAGGAACAGGAGCACAACATGGTCAGTTGTCCTGTTGGTGAGGACACAGATGTCTTGCCTGTTAGTAGTCTGGCACGCATGGCTGACTTTATGTTGCGCTGCGTTTCCCGTTACCTTCACATTATAAAAATTTTCAGTGATACTTATTACTGGTTGGTGACACTTCTAGACCCACGCTACAAGTAAAACGTTCAATCTCTTCTTCCAGATGAAGACAGATGTACAGAAATGTTGCTGTACCAGAGGACCCTTGTAGCGGAATTACTAAAAAAATTCCCATGTGATAATGCAGACATTAGAGTTTGTTGTACAGCCAATTAGTCTAAGTGAGAGAGACAGAAGTACAATCCAGCTCAGGCAGGGGAACATTGGCAAAGCTGTGGGACAGTTTTCTCAGACCCTCCCATCGTGCCGCCACAGAGGCAAGGGGTGCTGGCACAAGAAGTGCCATGTTTGGGAAGATGATGAGGGAGTAACTTCCAAATCGTACAAACGTCCTCCGTGATTCTTCTGTGCCTTTTCATTATTGGATAGCCAAGCTGGACACGTGGCATGAACTGGCTCTCTATGCCTTGGAGCCTGCCCTGTTGCTAGCACTCTGTCAGAGTGGATTTTTATTGCCGCTGGTGGAATTCTAACAGATAAGTGCATCCGCCTGTCAGCTGACAATGCTGATAGGCTGACTCTTATAAAAATGAACAAGGGCTAGATTGGGCAAGACTTCTGTACACCACCGAATGCAAACAGCGAAACATAAACCCAAATACATTGTCTTTTTTGTGGAGTATTCTCATGCACCTCTTCACAACCACACATGGGTATCCGCTTCCTCATTTGGTCTGTTTGGTGTTATACTCCTCCTTATCCTCATCTTCATCATCCACAACCAGAACAACAACAGGGTGAACGTATTCCGTGATGCCAAAGTCAATCAATTTTTTGCAAGGGTATTTTTATGATGCCCGTTACGAATTTGAAAACAAAACAAATGTTACTCCCCCAGGGTGAAATCTCATAAAAATGACATGTACGTATATTCTTCCCATTTATTCTAATATTTTGAATTTTTCCTATCTGTGGAACATCCTCTTATGACCTAGTGTATTCCTCTCCAATATAAAAATTGTGAAATCCTATTATATTATATTTTTATTTATATCCCTGTCTCTGAGCTGTTGCTAGGGACATACATATCTTGTTGGACACATTCTGGCTTCATATCTTTGAACCTGTGTTCTCCCCTCACTTTTGTTATTTTCTTTCATAGGTGGATTCACATTTTTTATTTATTTGCTTTATTTCAGTCTAATTTATCAGCAATGTCTCCTCATTGTCCGCCACTAAATGACTAGGGTTAACATGTTCTGTGCTGCTACAGGCAGTCCAATTTTTCGGAAGGTTGTCTATGATGCCCATAAAATATTTTTGAAAATTTTACTCCCCCAGGGGGAAATGTTTTCCAGCTGATACACTAAGTGTATGGGCATTCCGAGTCTAGGAGACCCACTCCTTTAAATTGGGCCTAGTTTTGAATCAGGCCTTCCTCCACGTCTCATCAGCCACTGGCAGTAGATCACCAGGGTTAACGTGTTCCGTGCTGCTACAGCCAGTGTCAAAATCTTAACAAGGGTGGATGTTTTTGCTGGGTGTTAAATACTGGTTATGGAAAAGGTTGAGGTGTAACCCACAGTTGTAAATGTTGGCCAGCCGACACACTTAGGGTATGGGCATTACAAGTGTAGACCCACTCCTTTTTAATGGCACATTTTTTGTTAAGATGCCCTCCTCCATGTTTCTTCCAACTGGGGATTTGGGTTATTGGGGTGCATATGACTTGGTAGCAGGGCAGGCCTTGCAGTCAATGCATAAGAAAAGGGAATGGGAGGACAAAATGAATAATGTGGAGTGGATTTTCCTGGGCCCATCCAGTATGTGGGTTCAAATGCTTTTTGGGGTGTATATGAATTGGTAGCAGGGCAGGCCTTGCAGTCAATGCAAAAAAAAAACAGAATGGGAGGACAAAATGAATAATGTGAAGGGGATGTTCCTGGGCCCATCCAGTACCTTGTTTCTAAGGCTTATTGGGGTGCATATGACTTGCTAGCAGGGCAGGCCTTGCAGTCAATGCAAAAAAATAACTGAATGGGAGGACAAAATGAATAATGTGAAGGGGATTTTCCTGGGCCCATCCAGTATGTGTGTTCAAAGGCTTTTTGGGGTGCATATGACTTGGTAGCAGGGCAGGCCTTGCAGCCAATGCAACATTCTTTATGAAAGTCCTCCTGGACATCTCGTGAAAGAGGTATTGGGGTGCGTCTTTATTCTTGGCAGCCCATCCACTCACAGCACAGGTTATAAAAGTTTTGGAGACTCACTGTTTAATAATGGCCCTTTAAGCAGATTAATGCTGCCTGATGCCCCTGTAAAAATAGGCTCTGTGACTTTAAAAGTCCCTCATTCATAAATGAAACAAGATGTGTCTGCTTATGTGTCACACACTACATGGCCAGCTAGGGTTGTTAAATGATACAATGACATTTCCCAGTGAATGCATTTGTTTTGGTTGAAAGCATTGTTAAAGTTGAAAAATGCTTAAAAAACGCTGCGTCTGAACATAGGTGTTGGAGGAACATTTTGATTTGGGGTTATTTATTTTGCCTTATATACATGCCATTAAACTGGAAAGGATGTACTTTAAAATATTTCCATGCAAAATCCGTTTTGGTTTCGTTTTGGTATGTTTTTTGGTGCAACGGTAAAAATAGCATGAAACTCTGACAACATTGTTTTAAGCTGTTGTTACTTATGACTTCTGTTTTGAAACTGTTAAACTGTATAGCGCTGCGGAATATGTTGGTGCTATATAAATAAAGATAATTATTAAGCTGTGAACTAGGAGTCAGCAATGCTTCCAGGGGCAATCCCCATGATGTCCCCATTTCATTTGAGCAGTGTTTCCATCATTTTCAGATGCATTTAGACCTTAAAAGGACCTCTGGGGGGGATTGCGGCAAAAATACTTGGTTCTTCCATAGACTTACATTGCAGGCCAGAACTGCAGGTAAGACAGCACCCCGAAAAACCCCGAGCCCCTTTACCCCTATACAGGGATCTGGAATTATAGCGAAGCCCAGGGGGTAGCTGCCTATGAGAGCAGTGGACCGGAGTAGGAAGGACGCTAGGAAGGGAATAAAAAGTGAGACCAAATGCGTAGTCAGAAGTCCAAGGGTCAAAACCAGGAGGGGAGCAAAGGTACAAAATCAGCAGGCAGAAGAAGGGTCAGAAATTCAGGCTAAAGTTAAAGTCAAAACCAGGCGGGCAGCAAAGGTACAAAATCGGCAGGCAGTAGAACAGTCAGAAATCCAGGCAAAGGATACAATAGCAAATACAATAGCAAAACAAACTAGCACACTGGGGAAACCAAGACTATATCTGGCGGCCTACAAGCCAGGCTCCAAGGCATTTGAAGGGCATGGCTACCTCTCACAGGCTCACAGTCTGATGACCTCATCTGGACCGCCCCCAGAACCAGGCCAGATGGTGATGCATGACTGACACCAACCACTTCACCTCTGACAGAAGAGCGAAGCCTACGCCTACCAGATGCCTGCGCAGGGACCCCTTCTCTGTCGCCAACATTACCCACAGGCGAAACATGGCGATGTGCAGTGTCAGAGGCCGGCCTGATCAAACCCTTGGCATGGACGTTACTGGCAGGCACCCAGGACCTTTCCTCCGGACCATAGCCCTTCCAATGCACCAGATACTGCACGTATCCTCTCACTAAACGGGAATCAAGGATCCTTTGGACTTCGTATTCCAAAGCACCCCCTACCAAAACCGGAGGAGGAGGGGACTGGACAGGACGAATCGAAGAGCGGTACAATTTGAGAAGGAACTTATGGAATACATTGGGCAGTTTAAATGATTGAGGGAGCTTCAGACGAAAGGCTACTGGATTAATCACCTCAATAATTTCATACGGACCAATAAACCTGGGACCTAGTTTGGCAGATGGCACTTTGAGCTTAATATTCCTGGTAGAAAGCCAAACTTTGTCCCCAACTCCCAGGTCCGGGCCCTTGGAGCGCCGTCTATTAGCAGACGAAGCCTGTCTAGTCTGAGCCCCTTTCAAGTTTACGTTGACTTCTGACCAGATAGTTTTTAACTGGTCTATGGTCCTTTCTACCCCAGGGACATCTGACATCCTAGAAGAGAACGAACCAAAACGTGGGTGCAGCCCCCCAAGAAAGGGGTAGTCTTGATGGACTCCTGGTACTGATTATTCATGGCAAACTCTGTTAGCGGTAGGTGTTCCACAAAATCGGACTGATGCTCTGAGACATAACAACGTAGATTCTGCTCAAGCGCTTGGTTGGTGCATTCGGTTTAATCATTGGTTTCAGGGTGATAGGCAGAGGAAAAGGACAATTCCATTCCAATATGTTTACAGAATGCCCTCCAAAATTTCTAAACAAACTGGGTCCCCTATCGGACACGATATTCACAGGAATACCATGCAATCACACAACATGAGTAATGAATAATTTGCTCAGGGTCTCGGAATTAGGTAAACCGGACAGAGGAACAAAATGATACTGCTTGCTGAATCTATCCACCACCACACAGATACACGTCTTCACTTCTGAGAGTGGCAGATCAGTAATAAAGTCCATGGAGATATGGGTCCAAGGACTCTCAGGGGCAGTCAGGGACTGGAGCCACCCGGCAGGGAGATTATGGAGAGACTTAGCACGAGCACAGGTTTCACAGGCCAGTACATAGTCCTTACAGTCCTTTACTACAGTTGGCCACCAAAAATTCCTAGTTACAAGTCTGATGGTGTTTTTGATGCCAGGATGCCCTGCTAGGACGGAATCATGTGATTCCTTCAGAACTTGAAGGCGGAATGTTGCCAGAACAAATAGTTTTTGGGGAGGAGTAGTGTCAGGTGCCTGTTCTGGGGATCTACGGATTTCTTCCAGAAGATCCAAGGATACATGTTATGATTTGGTAGCTGAGGAGAGCAGGCAAAAAAGGAAATACACCAGAGAGGTTGGAATCTATTGGATTGCAGTACCCTGACTAACCACCACAACTAAAGGCAGCCGTGGAGCGTACCTACGTTGGTCCTAGACGCCTCGTCACAGCCTGAGAAGCTAACTACACCTAAAGACAGAAAGAGGAAAACTATCTGCCCCGGAGCAGATCCCCAAAGAACATAGAAAGCCCCCAAACATGTAATGGCGGTTAGACAAGAGGAGATACAGACACAGACAGAAAATAGTATGAGCAAACGCTGGGGCCCAAACTTGCTAGATAGAAAAGGATAGGAAGGACACTTACTGCAATCCCAAAAAACCCTCAGGCTAAGTGCACACGATCAGGAATAATTGCGTTTTTTTTGCGGTTCATCTGCTATTTTCCGCGGTTAAACCGCGAACAAAACGCAAGCATTAAGCATTCTATACGTTTTAATTGATTCCGCATGTTTTGTACACATGTTGCGTTTTTTTCCGCGAAAAAAACGCTTCGCGGAAAAAAAAGCAACATGTTCATTAATTTAGCGTAACCGCGGTGATTCCGCCGCCATAGGAATGCATTGAACCGCTTACTTTCCGCATGTGGCTATGCCCACTATGCGCAATGTAAGCGGTTCATGTGCGGATGGTACCCAGGGTCTGGAGCAGAGGAGACTCTCCTCCAAGCCCTGGGTACCATATCCCTGGTAAAACAATAATTAAAATAAAAAATAATGATATTTCTCACCTTCCGGCGTCCCACGCAGCTTTCCCGCCTTCAGCGACGCTCCCGGCAACTTCCGTTCCCAGTAATGCTTTGCGAGATCACCCAGATGGCGTAGCGGTCTCGCGTGATGCTACGTCATCGGGGTGATTTGTCGCAAAGGACTTCTGGGATCGGAAGTTGCCGGGAGCATCGCTGAAGGCGGGAAAGCTGCGTGGGACGCCGGAAGGTGAGAATATCATTATTTATTATTTTTTTTATTATTTTTACATTAGATCTTTTTACTATTGATGCGGCATAGGCGGCATCAATAGTAAAAAGTTGGTCACACGTGTCAAACACTATGTGTGACTCGTGTGACCAACCTGTCAATCAGTTTTCCAAGCGATGCTACAGATCGCTAGGAAAAAGCTAGCATTCTGCAAGCTAATTACGCTTGCAAAACGCTATTATTCTGGCGGGAATCAGCATACAAAAAACATGCGTATTTCCTGCGGGAGAAGTGCGGGATTGCCGTGGAAATTTCCGCGGCAATTCCGCAACGTGTGAACTTAGCCTAAAAAGTACCAACTCTACTAATTACAAAAACACCTGAGATCACACGACCTCTACCACCTAAATTAGTTCTCTGGTGTAACAAAACTAAACAGCAGCCACTGAAAAAACTGGAAAAGGCAAATGAACAAACAACAGTGGCTGAACAAAACTGAGAGGAGCACAAGCCCCCGGAGGGGACCCGGCAGACCCCCACAGAAGTGCAGGACAAAATGCAAAAAGCAAGCACCAAAAAACCAAAAGAAGAAAATGTCTTATCTGTTAGCAGAAGATGCAGGCACGAAACAGCAAGCTTCAAAGTGAACAGGAATCAAAGATGAGACCAGAACAATTGATCACCGGCAACCCTGATGGGAGGGAACCTCCCTTATATAAGACCAGTCAGTAACACCTGATCGCCAATCTTCACAATCTTCATTAAATAGTTCAGTACTGTTTGTAACCACCAGAGGGAGTTTCTGCTCAGAATTCATTTCTAGCTCATTCACAACAGTACCCCCCTTGAGGAGGGGTCACCGAACCCTCATTTGAGCAACCAGGTCGGTCAGGATGAGCTCTGTGATACGCACGGATGAGTCTCCTAGCATGGATGTCCGAAGCAAACACCCAGAATTGTCTTGCAACTTCCACTAACCAATATGGAGTTCGCTAGAAAAACGAGAATCCAATATTTTCTCAACCACATACTCCAGATTGCCCTCAACCAAAACAGGGTCAGGAGGCACAGCCATAGGAACCACTGGCTCGACAAACCTCTTCAATAAGGACTTGTGGAACACGTTATGGATCTTAATTGTCCCTGGAAGAAGTAAACGAAAGGAAACAGGATTAAGAATCTCCATGATCTTATAAGGTCCAATGAACCTAGGCTTAAACTTAGGAGATGCAACTCTCATAGGGATATTTCTTGAGGACAACCAGACCAATTCCCCCACTTTAAACCGAGGACCATCAGTCCTATGCTGGTTGGCAAACCGCTGGGCCCTCTCCTGAGAGAGGGACAACCTCTCCACTACCTGGTCCCAAATCTGCTGCATACGCTCCACAGCAGAGTCAACACCTGGACAGACAGAAGCCTCCGTCTGTCCTGAAGAAAATCGAGGGTGAAACCCAAAATTGCAGAAAAATGGAGACATCAAAGTGGCAGAGCTAGTCCTATTATTAAGAGCAAACTCAGCCAAAGGCAAAAAAAAGACCCAGTCATCCTGATCAGCAGACACAAAGCATCTCAGATAAGTCTCCAATGTCTGGTTTGTTCTCTCAGTTTGTCCATTGGTCTGAGGATGAAATGCAGAGGAGAAAGACAATTGAACACCAAGTTTAGAACAAAAAGTCCTCCAAAATCTGGAAACAAACTGGGCTCCTCTGTCAGACACAATGTTCTCAAGAATGCCGTGTAACCGAACCACGTGCTGAAGGAACAAAGGCACCATTTCAGAGGAGGAAGGCAACTTAGGTAATGGCTAGTGTTGAGCGATACTGCTCGATATCGAAAAATATCGTATCGGAATGGTATCGCCGATATCACTAAATATCGTCGATATCCGATTCCGATACCGGAAGTCCCATGTAAGTCTATGGGAACAAAATATCGCAACAAAAAAAACCCTTTCTTTCGTTGTAAACACAAAATATACACACATAGAATACATATATATATATATATATATATATATATACATGTCATTGTGACATATATATATACATATATTTATAGTTTATACACTTCTACATAGTAAAATAGACTCTGATTCAATTGCCGGGTAAAGCCGTGACATACCCCATAGAAGTCGACGGGCTCGGTGCCGAGTACCCCCAAAACCTCTGGCTCTGTGCGACTCAACTTGGGCGTCACGAACAGGATTCTGTAGCTCGCTATAAGCGAGTCCTGTGTGCCTGAATTGAACCGGTTTTGTGCTTGAGAATTGCTAAAATCATCAGAGAATGTATTTGCCATTTTTCAGCCATATCTGCGTCACGACGAGGCACTGGTGAAGAAGAAGGGCGTGCTCTTCGTGGGTGTACACTCACTCAGTGGCGCAAAAAAGATGGCCGACCACTCTAAATGGTACTGCAATGTAAGATCGTGCCCCACAGCTCTTCAGTTCCGCCTCCTCATCCTTCTCAGTGTGCGGAAACTAACACGAAGCTCCCGCCTCACTACAAAAGAGGGGCCCTCTCCAGATGCTAATGACACATGTGACTTGGCAGAGATGGCTAATGGACACGAGCAGAAGTGTGAAGGGATGGAGCAGTCAGAGCTCTCCCCCCACGGAAGCGACCCGATCGCCACGGAACCACCGTTGGGCACCTGGCCTGGAAACCCTCCTACGCTGCAAGAAGCGGAGGATACCCTAAGAGGCCTGGCCCGGCACCAGAGGAGGTCGCCAGGATGGAAGCCAGCTGGCATGCCCTAAAACTAAACTTGGAGCGGCGCCAATCCCTCTTACCTGAAGTGTCTGTACCGGAAGGTGAGGCACCCGTTCTAGTAGAGGAGTCCGTGCGGGCATCCCAGCCCTTGCAATGTGATCCGGTTGACGTTGTCGCAGTGGAGGCACCCTTTCCTGCAAAAAACTCTGCACCGGCAGCACCCCAGATCCCGCTGTCTGCCCCCGTCGCAGAGACAGAAGAAGCGACACCCGTCCTCATGGAGGAGGCCGCGCAGGCACCAGAGGTCTATCTGTCTGTACCGGAGCCCCGACTGTCATCTGTTCCAGAGCCGGCTGCTTCCTCCGCAGGTGAGCGCCGCCAGGACTCGGGGGCGCCAGGAGAGCTGCCGCAAACCGGACATCGTAAGCTGCAGTTTGATGGTGGAGACATGGAGATGCTGGTGGAGGAGAATTACAACCGGCGTCAGGAGGAAGAGTGGAGACGTTGGGAGCGGGAAGCAGAGCGACAAAGGGAGCAGCGAGAATCCCAAAAGCTTCGGCAACGTAACCTGGAGAAGGACCGGGCAGATAAGGACCGGATGAGAAAAGATAAAGGAACCCTGTGGGAGCCGCGGCGTAAGGGTGCAGTACGGAGCTTTAAATTGAAAGGTGGTTGGGGCTTCATCCAGGAGCCTGGACTTTATTTAGAAGTGTTTGTGACCTGGCGGGACGTGGAGGCTCACCTCCCAGAAGGACACCCGGGGAGGGACCTGTTGCCAGGAGACTTGGTGACTTACACCCGACACTGGGGTTACAATGGATGGTACGCCCTAAATGTTACCAGGTGCGACCCCTACTCCCCAGAGTGTCAGGAACCTGTGAGACCCTCGGAGCCTTCAGCCTCCCACATCCAGGCCTCTGCACAAGTGCCCACCCCACGCCGTAAATCTCCCCAGCCTCCCTCAGTGGTCTCCTCAGCAGCCCCAGCTATGGACATGATAACTATAGCTGGCCCGTACCCGGCGCCTGTTAGGCCCCCTGGGGTTCGTTCAGTCCGGGACATAGGACTCCAGACCCGGAGGGAGATGAAAGAGGTGGCCACACAGACACAGATAGCGGGTCACGACTTGACTGTACAGGCCACACGACGTCATCAGGTCCTGGTGGTCCTTGGTGTCTCGGATATTTGGCAAGCATCAGAAGAGTACAGGTGGTACCTGGAACACCCCTGCCAAAGAATTATAAATAACCCGGACAGGGTCACTGTATGTAAATAGTTAAATTGTTGATGTACCCGGACGGGTGAATGTTTATAAAAAAAATTTTTAATTTAATAAAAAACACAACACAGTTTTCATTACTTTTATTACAGTCTCATCCTGCGACGCCATCGATCTCCTGTAAAAAAATGAAAAAAAAAAATAGCAGTATACCACCTGTCCGACGCAGTCCATAGTAACGACTGTCCCACGGCGATCCAGCTCTGCTACATCAGAATGACAGGCAGAGCCTGTCATCCCGGCGCAGCACAGCTGATTACCTGCTTCCCCGGCGGTGACTTCATCGGACTGCTTTACGGCCGGGATTACCCTGCAGTCACTGCAGTTATCGCGAAAAACTGCATGTGACCGCCAGGGAGAAGATAATGGCGGCCATCAAGCAGTCCAGGACGTGACCGCCGGAGATCTTCTGCCAGGTAAGTGCCGCTGACTCCTGACAGACCCGACCGACGGACACTCACAGTGACAGTGACAAATCCGATTCCGGTATCCGATATGACGAAAATATCGGTACTCGTAATCGAAAGCCCGATACAGCTAATATCGGCCGATACCCGATATTTGCAGTATTGTATCGCTCAACACTAGTAATGGCACAAGATGTATCATTTTGGAAAACCTATCACAAATCACCCAGATAACGGTCATTCTCTGAGAAACAGGGAGGTCGGAAATGAAATCCATAGAGATATGGGTCCATGGTCTCTTGGGCACAGGCAATGGCATCAACAAACCACTAGAGCGAGAGCAAGGCTTGGAGCGAGAGCAAGTCCCGCAGGACTGCACAAATTCCCTGATGTCACGAGACAAAGTAGGCCACCAAAAGGACCGACTAACCAAGTCTCTGGTACCAAAAATTCCGGGATGACCGGTCAACGCGGAACAATGAATCTCAGACATCACACTCTTTTTCCACCAGTCTGGGACAAACAATTTCCCAATAGGGCAGCGCTCAGGTTTATCCTCCTGACACCCTTCCAGAGCCAGTCTCAAATTGGGCGAGATGGCGGAAAGAACTACACCCTCTTTCAAAATAACAGCAGGATCAGATAACTCAGGAGAGTCCGCAAGGAAACTCCTCGAGAGGGCATCCACCTTAACATTCTTAGTGCCAGGAAGAAAGGAAACCACAAAATTAAAACGTGTGAAAAACAAGGTCCACCTGGCCTGTCTAGGATTAAGTCGCTTGGCTGATTCCAGATAAACCAGATTCTTATGGTGCGTGACGACCACCACCTGATGTTTGGCTCCCTCCAGCCAATGTCTCCACTCTTCAAAAGCCCACTTCATGGCCAATAACTCCCGATTACCCACGTCATAATTACGTTCAGTTGAAGAAAATTTTCGAGAGAAAAAGGCACAAGGGTTTCCTTTAGAGGTCTCTGGATCTCTTTGGGGCAAAACGGCACCTGCCCCAATTTCAGAGGCATCAACCTCCACCTGAAATGGCAGAGAAACATCAGGCTGCCGTAGAACAGGAGCAGAAGTGAATCTCTGCTTAAGTTCCTGAAACGCAGAAACTGCCTCAGGATGCCAATTCACCACATCAGAACCCTTTTTGGTCAAATCAGTCAATGGTTTAACAATAACAGAGAAATTACCAATAAATTTACGATAAAAATTGGCAAAACCCAAGAATCTCTGAAGAGCCTTTAATGAAGTAGGTTGGACCCAATCACAGATGGCCTGAACCTTGACCGGGTCCATTTCAATAACAGATGGGGACAAAATGAATCCCAGAAATTAGATTCTCTGTACGCCAAAAAGACACTTTGATCCCTTCACATACAGAGCATTCTCTCTCAAAATCTGGAGCACAGTCCGAACATGTTTCACATGAGAGTCCCAGTCATTGGAAAAAATCAAGATATCATCCAAATAAACAATCAGAAATGTATCCACAAAATCCCTGAAAATGTCATTCATGAAGGACTGGAAGACAGAAGGAGCATTAGTGAGCCCAAAGGGCATCACTAGGTACTCAAAATGCCCCTCTGGTGTATTAAATGCCGTCTTCCATTCATCCCCGTGCTTAATGCGAATAAGGTTATATGCCCCCCTGAGGTCAAGCTTGGTAAACCAAGTAGCACTTTTCACCCTGGAAAACAGGTCAGAAATCAAGGGTAACGGATATTGATATTTCACAGTGATATTATTCAAGAGACGATAATCAATACACGGCCTTAATGAACCATCCTTTTTGGCCACAAAGAAAAAACCGGCACCCAAGGGTGAAAAGGATGGTCTGATATGACCCTTCTCCAATGACTCCTTGATATAAGACCGCATAGCGTCATGTTCAGGTACAGACAAGTTAAAAAGGTGACCTTTAGGGAATTTACTACCAGGCACTAATTCAATAGCGCAGTCATAACTCCTATGGGGGGGCAAGGATGCAGATTTACTTTCGCTAAACACATCAGAAAAATCAGTCAAAAAGTCAGGAACATCCTGAGCCTGGGGGGAGGCAGAAAAAACAGGAGTGTTGGCATTAACACATTGGCAGCCCCAACTGGTTACAGACACAGATTTCCAATCCAAAACAGGATTATGAGACTGTAACCAAGGGAAACCCAGTACGATAATGTCATGCAGATTATACAGCACCAAAAATTTGCAACTCTCCTGATGATCAGGTTCAACCCTCATTATCACCTGAGTAGAGAACTGAGGTTTATTCTCAGCCAAAGGGGTAGAATCGATCCCCAGTAGGGGAATAGACTTCCGTAGGGGTATCAAGGGAAACCCACAACGTTTAGCAAAATCAAAATCCATCAGGTTAATAGCTGCTTACCGAATCAACAAAAGCCTAAGCAGAAAATGTGGACAGGGAGCAAATCAGGGTAACAGTCAACAAAAATTTAGTCTGAACACTACCCAAGACAACTGAGCGTGCAAAACGTCTTCCCCGCTTAGGACAGACTGAAATAGCATGAGAGGCATCAACACAGTAGAAAAATAACCCATTGCGTTTTCGAAACTCATGACGCTGTGCCCCAGAAGCCACTCTATCACACTGCATGGGTTCAGAAGCTGGTTCACAAGGCAACACTATTCCACGCATACCTCTACGCTCACGCAAACGTCTGTCAATTTGAATCGCTAATGACATAGAATCATTGAGACCAGAGGGGACAGGGAATCCCACCATAACATCCTTTACATTCTCTGACAGACCCTTCCGAAAAAGGGCTGCCAAAGCATCGTCATTCCATTTGGTCAGGACTGCCCACCTTCGGAATCTCTGACAGTATAACTCAGCGTCCTCAAGCCCCTGATTTAATGCCAACAAGGCTTTTTCAGCTTGATCAGTGACATTAGGCTCATCGTACAATACCCCCAGAGCCAGAAAAAATGCATCAACATTAGTGTTGAGCATTCCGATACTGCAAGTATCGGGTATCGGCCGATATTCGCGTTATCGGAATTCCGATACTTAATTCCGATACTTTTTCAATATCGTATACCGGAATCGGAAGTTCCCATAATTCTTTGAGAGGCAATGTGATGTTAGTCAGCCAATGATGAATCTTATGAAGTGTGGGCACATCCTGTAATGCTGCGGTCATCTTAACTAATGGCATGGCTGTGATTGGCTGCTGAAATGATGTCAGAATGCACTATAAAAGGCGCCGCAGCCATTTTAGCGTCACTGTGCTGTGAACTCAGTTAGGGACAGAACGCTACTCTGCTCACTCTGAGGGACAGTTAGATATTGCGATTTTGTGTACTACTGTGCTTGAGGCAGGCTAGTTTACCAACCGCTGTGTAAAGCTTCATTTTGCCAGTGTTGTTTTAACAGCTCTGTGCAAGGTGTGTGACAGTGCAGGTGACGCTGCAGTTTGCTCTGCATCCACCGCTGTTTGTAGGCATCTGCACGTGTCACTGACTCTTTTTTTTTTTTATTTTATTTTGTGGAATTGGTGCAGCTCCATTATATTAGAAAAAATCAAATCTATTAGTGTGACGTGCTTCCATCCGTATACAATACATTGGTTGCAAACACTATAGAAGTACAGAAAGGAGCCTTTCACAGCTACTGAACAGTTGTCTGCAGGGTTTACTGTAGTCTGTGAGCTTTTAATTTTGTGAGTGCAGATTACGCTCCAGTTAGTTCTTCAACCACTGCCGGTTGTAGTCTGCTGAGCGTGTGTCACTGCCTCATCCTTCACATTTTTCTCTAATTGGTGCTGCTCCATTTTAGTGGAAAAAAATCTAATCTATTAGTGTGACGCGCTTCCATCCGTATACAATACATTGGTTGCAAACACTATAGAAGTAGACAAAGGGGCCTTTAACAGCTACTGAACAGTTGTGTTTCAGTGTTCACTGTAGTCTGTGAGCTTTTCATTTTTTGAGTGCAGATTACGCTCCAGTTTGTTCTTCAACCACTGCCGGTTGTAGTCTGCTGAGCGTGTGTCACTGCCTCATCCTTCACATTTTTCTCTAATTGGTGCTGCTCCATTTTAGTGGAAAAAAATCTAATCTATTAGTGTGACGCGCTTCCATCCGTATACAATACATTGGTTGCAAACACTATAGAAGTAGACAAAGGGGCCTTTAACAGCTACTGAACAGTTGTGTTTCAGTGTTCACTGTAGTCTGTGAGCTTTTCATTTTTTGAGTGCAGATTACGCTCCAGTTTGTTCTTCAACCACTGCCGGTTGTAGTCTGCTGAGCGTGTGTCACTGCCTCATCCTTCACATTTTTCTCTAATTGGTGCTGCTCCATTTTAGTGGAAAAAAATCTAATCTATTAGTGTGACGCGCTTCCATCCGTATACAATACATTGGTTGCAAACACTATAGAAGTAACAAAGGGGCCTTTCAACAGATACTGAACAGTTGTCTGCAGGGTTCACTGTAGTCTGTGAGTATAACACCTTTAGCAGGCCTTATAACTTTTCTGACTTTCTTTATCAATCTACCAAGATGAAGAAGTCAGTGAGTAAGGCACGTGGTCGTGGTCGTGGCCGTGGATTTGCAGCAGGGAGAGGACGTGGGGATTCTGTGGCTGCTGCCGCACCCAGTGACACAGCATCCACCAGTTTTCCCGTGAGCGTTCCTTTATGCGCACTTTTGTAGGAGCTCAGCGTACCCCCCTGCTGCGTGAAGAACAAATTGAAGCCGTTGTTGGTTGGATGGCAGCCAATGCATCGACTTCAATAGCTTCCACCTCCTCTCAGGACCACAGCACTGTTGAACAACCATCAGTCTCTTCACCGCCTGCCAAATTGCCCAGGCAGTCAGAGAGCTCTGTACAGGAGCCAGCTGAGTCTCTGCTTCTGTTCTCAGAATCTGTTGGCTTGGCAAACAGGGGCCCAGCCAAGCAGCATTCTGGAATGTGAAGAAGAGGCAGTATGCAGTGATGCGCAACAGCTGTGTCTCTCTGAATCTGAAGAGGCGGGTGAGCCAGTGCCGATGGTCAGCACACCGCAGAACGCATCTGATGATGATGAGACTCAGTTGCCAGTTTCTGTTGAGCATGGTGCTGGCCAGACCACCCAACAACAGCAGGTGTTGGAAGAGGGTAGTGGTGGAGATGATGAGGTCCAAGACACAACATGGCGTGAGGAACAGGAAGGTGGTGGGAGCAGCTCTGAGGAAGAGATTGCCCCAACGGTCCAAACAGTAGGGAGAGGTAGGCTGCAGACTCGCTTGCCTGTAGCCTCCAGTTTGGCACCCGTTCGGAGCAGTTCTCTTCCAACAGCCAAACCGGGCACTCCCAGGACTTGCTCTGCGTGGTCCTTTTTTGATACAGTTGCAGATGATATTTGCTATGTCAAATGCAAGCTGTGTAATCAAAAAATTAAAAGAGGTAAAAGTGTCAGTAACCTTAATACAACAAATATGTGGAAACATGTGCGGTCAAAGCACTTTGTTGAGTTACAAAGACACACTGGAGATGTAGGCCAACCTACAGCAGCACCTACATCTTCAGCTCGTGTTGGAGCCTCTTCCTCCAGTTCACACACAGCTGGTTCGGCTTCCTCACAGGATCGCCATGGAAGAACCTCTGTCACTGTTGTCCAGAGACACAGTGTTATTCCACCCACAGCTGCAAGTTCCCTGTCATCCTCACACACCCAGGCCACAAAACAGCCATCGGTAGCACAGGCATGGGATAAAAGACGGCCATACTCGGCAAACCATCCACGAGCACAGGCTCTGAATGCTGGCATTGCAAAACTCCTGTCCCTTGAAATGCTGTCATTCAGGCTGGTGGAGACTGACAGTTTCCGTGAATTAATGGCATTGGCAGTCCCACAATACAATGTGCCCAGCCGATTTTATTTCAGCAGGCAAGCCGTCCCTGGTCTGCAAAAGCATGTTGAGGCAAAAATTAAACATGCGCTACTAAACGCCGTCAGTAGCAAGGTCCACCTGACCACCGATGCGTGGACCAGTACCCATGGCCAGGGACGATACCTTTCACTCACTGCCCATTGGGTGAATGTTGTGGAGCCGGGTACAGATCTTGCGAGTGGCGCTGTACGTGTTCTGCCAACTCCAAGGATTGCCGGAATCAAGTCTGTCCACATTGACTCCTCCTCCTACTCCAGTTCCTCAGAATCATCGCTGCAGGAGCCGTCACGGTCTACCTCCACATGGACCCGTGGACGCTTACCTGATGCGACCGATATGAGCACAGCCGTGGCCAAACGGCAACAGGCCGTTCTGAAATTAATTCCCATGGGGAATCGAAGCCACACAGCGCAGGAGGTCTGGAATGCCATCAAGCAGGAGAGCGACGTGTGGTTTTTGCCAGCGAATCTCCAGCCAGGCTTGGTAGTGTGTGACAATGGCCGAAATCTGGTGGCAGCTCTGGGCCTTGGCAAACTCACTCACATACCATGTCTGGCACATGTGCTCAACTTGGTCGTGCAGAGTTTTTTGAGGGACTATCCGGATCTTGATGCACTGCTGCACAAGGTCCGCCTAGAGTGCGCTCACTTGCGACGTTCTAGCATGGCCAGATCGCGCATTGCAGCTCTGCAACGCAGATTGCGCCTTCCTGAACATCGCATCATATGTGACGTATCCACCAGGTGGAATTCAACGTTACATATGTTGGAGCGGTTGTGTGAGCAGCAGCCAGCAGTAATGGAGTATCAGCTGCATCAGGCGCAATCTACACGCAATTTGCGCCGTCCACACTTCACCATTAATGAGTGGGCCACTATGAAGGACATGTGCCACGTTTTGCGTGCGTTTGATGAGTCAACGCGGATGGCGAGTGCAGATGATGCACTAGTCAGCCTGACTGTCCCCCTTATCTGCCTGCTTCAAAAAACACTGCAAGCAATAAGGGATGAGGTTTTGGAAGAGGTGGAGGATGAGGAGTCACAAATTCCATCACCTTCTGGAAAGTCAGCGCAAGTGGTTCCTCACAAAGGGCTGGGCAGGGCTCACTTTGTGAGGAGGATGAGGAGGAGGAGTCAATGGAGGAGGAAGACATCGCTCCAGAGGGAGGTACACAACGCTCTAGTCAGTATGTAGAGCGAGGGTGGGGTGATGCAGAGCAGGCAGAGATGACGCCTCTTGCAGAGGACAGCGTTTCTTTGCCAGTTGGGAGTCTGCAGCACATGGTTGATTTCATGCTGCAGTGCCTAAGAAATGACCGCCGCATCGCCCACATTCTCACGACGTCTGATTATTGGGTGTACACCCTCCTAGACCCTCGCTACCGGGACAACGTCAAAAGCCTCATCACACCGTTGAACCGGGAGCGTAAAATGCGGGAGTACCAAGACACACTGGTGCAATCCCTAATGTTCTACCTTACTGCCGAGAGCACTGCTGCTGCTACTGCTTTACAAAGCAGCTCTGTGCGTCGAGGCAGTGTAGAGAGCTCTGCAACAAGAGGGAGCACACGCAGTGCCTCTGCACAGGGAAAGACCAGTATGTTAAAAATGTGGCAAAGTTTTGTGGCAGCGCCACAAATGTCTACACCATCCGAGAGGGCTCCAGTCAGCGGGAGGCAACGTATCCGTCAGATGGTGACAGACTACTTGGCTTTGCCTCTCAGTGTACTCCCAGATGGCTCTTCCCCATTCAAGTTTTGGGTCTCTAAGCTGGATACATGGCCAGAGCTTAGCCAGTATGCATTGGAGGTGCTGGCTTGCCCTGCTGCCAGTGTATTATCGGAGCGCGTCTTTAGTGCTGCAGGTGGTTTTACTAACAGACCGTCGCATGCGACTATCCTCCGATAATGTAGACCGGCTTACTTTTCTGAAAATGAACAAGGCATGGATCTCGCCAGAATTTGTCTGTCCGTTTTCAGATTAAATAACTGGTTCGCAACGTTATCCATGTCTCCTGTTATGTTCATCTTTCTACCACCTGAACTCTACTCCCTGGGCTCCAACACTGCCAGTTGCTGCTCAGAAGTGTCGTGTCCACAGAACAAAACACAAGCTCTACTGTTAGTGGGGTTCAGTAACGACAGCTGTTCCCCTGCTGTGTGAACGGCAAGAAGTCTCCTGTTCCCGACACATGGACAGAAAAACACATGACCAACATGCTCCAAATAGGGAAGAGCCGTCACCCTGCTTGTTATGCTGAAAACATGAAATTGTGAAGTTTTGCAGGCCTAGAATGATAAATTTTTATGACAAATATGAACAAATAATAATTTGTCATCACAGCGCATATCTGCACATGTCTATTAGAAATGGTAACAAAAAATAAAACATAGTCTACTCTTCACATTTTGAAATTAATGCATAAAAGTACATTTCATACTTATGAATTAATGCTTTTTAAGGAACTTTATCTGTACCTGTAAGATAATGCAGTCAATGGATGTACGAATCATTAAATCCTCATCATCATCATCACGAGTTTTATTTATGACAGACATTATAAAATACACATACTGATGCCAACTGTAACTTCAAACACCATATATGAAATGGCCAGCATGTAAACATGGTAATAATGTCCAATAATAAATTATTACATCTAGAAAGTGCATCATGCATACTGACAATAGGTAGTTATACCTGCAAGTGCTGTTGAAACAACCACAAGAGATATAAATTAATACTGGTATATAGGTATCACAGTGCATAGTTACTCATGGACAATGTTGATGTAATACTGTATCTCAATTAAGTCAGCGTCAACCATTAGGCTTGTTAGTCTTGTACATTGTTAAAGAGGGAACGTAATTTTTTTGTTTGTCATAGGTGGAGTATTACACATTAAATTATTACTGCTGTATTTTTTTTTGCGTCCCTAGTGCGCAATAACGCAGCCTAACCTCACATTTTATAGTCAGCTAATTGCCACACGCTACCCTACCCTACGCGTGACAGTAGGAAGGTAGTGTTGACGGATAAAGCTTTGCGCAACCAGACATTCTTTTACCCTCTTCAACACTCTACAAGCAAAAAATGCATGATTTCAGCCGCAGACTTTATTGACGTACAGTATAACATCGGCATTACCCATCAGAGGCTGTCCACTGTCTGATACAGACATAGAATATACCTTTGCTATCCGTAGCCTTTGTTTCACCTACACTTGCAGGCACACACTTAAATTGTGACAAACAATGCCTAATGTTTTTTTAAATGGTTATTTTTTATCGTACATTATTGTGTCATCAATCATCACATTGATGAGTCCATGCTGGACATGTCATACATGCTATAGAAAGTTACGATTTTATGAACTTAAATAATTGAAATGTCTGTGACTGTCACATAAAATTTGCGATGATGATGATGAGTGACTATTACAAAATCCATTGTCTTCACTATGTTATGGTTTAACATAGCGTTCCTTAAGCATTATTCATAAAAAAAAATGGACTTTTATTCTTAAATTTACAACACTATATTTTGTTACCAATTTTTTGGGTGTTGTGTTGTTCCATTTATTTTTGGCATGGCATATATGCGTTTATATTTGTATTTTCTTTATTTTTCCTTCTTGAAATTAGAAAACATGTGTATCTTTGTACCGTGTTAGCCAGTAGATAGAAAAATATTTAGACTTCAGAGTCAGCAGTGGTTGATACCTTTTAATGGATAACTGAAAAGATGGAAACAAATTGCAAGCTTTCAAGGCTACTCACGTCTCTTCATGAGGCAAAGACTAAATAAAAAAATTAAGCATCACATATTTCTATACACAACAGGACACAGGAATAGTGCAATAGGTAAGACAAGTAAGTGACGTGTATCAGAACTGTCATTATCTCACAGGGATGAACATAAATATTGGAACAGTTCCTAGATAAGGATAGAAAGTTTGATTGCCCTCTCATTGGCGTCTTTTTTTGGGTTTTCATGACCCTGGAAGGGCATAGACGCAGATTCCTTAATTGATATAGAATGACATAAATCCATGTGATCTATTCATTCCATCACTAACAGTGTCAAAGGTCATGATGAGCTTATATTCTGAAACCTTTGTACGTTTCTCATATTTGAAGTTATATTTTAATACCAGTAATTCCATATCCATCATGCTATGACCGGGCATACAAAAGTCTTTTGCCACAGGTAAATTCATTAATTTATCTGTGATTGTGTGGCGCTGATAATTCATCCTTGTTCTCCTTTTTGTTGCCGGTCTCCCCTCACTTGTCCCTCCCTCACTTGTCTTAGCTATTCCTGTGTCCTGTTGTGTGTAGAAATATGTGATTCTTCATTTTTGGCTTTACTCCTAGCCTGATGAAGACACCTGAGTAGTCTCGAAAGCTTTGAATTTGTTACCATATTTTCAGTTAGCCATTAAACGTTATCAACCACAGAGGACTGTCAAGTATAAATATTTTTCTATTCTTGTAATTGAAATTCATCATTTTATTGTCGTAGTAAAACTTCATTTATTCTTGTTTGAAGTACATACATTTGCAATGGCCACGTAACAAGGCAATAACTCAATATTTTATGCCTACCACCCTCCTTGACCCTGGGCTTCAACAGCGCCAGTTGCTGCTCAGAAGTGTTAGATGCACAGATGAAAACAATCGCTGATGTGTTTCTGGGTTCAGTAACGCCTGCTGTTCCCCTGCTGTGTGTCTGGCAAAAATTACTGCTGCTAACTACAACTTCTACTTCAAACGTCTCATACTAGGCCTCTGCCTACACCCTCCTTGACCCTGGGCTTCAACAGCGCCAGTTGTTTCTCGGAAGTGCTGTTAGCACAGTCTACACTTGCTCCTGTGTTCTGGGGTTCAGTAATGTCAGCTGTTCCCCTGCTGTGTGAACGGCAAAAAGTCCTGCTGCCTCCACCCATGTTCTCTTCTCATCCCTGTGGCTTACAACACCGCCAGTTGTTTCTCGGAAGTGCTGTTAGCACAGTCTACACTTGCTCCTGTGTTCTGGGGTTCAGTAATGTCAGCTGTTCCCCTGCTGTGTGAACGGCAAAAGCTGTGCCTCACCATGTTCTCTTCTCATCCCTGGCTACAACAGCCAGTTGTTTCTCGATGCTGTAGCACAGTCTACACTGCTCCTGGTTACTGGGTTCAGTAATGTCAGCTGTCCCCTGCTGTTGAACGCAAAAGTCCTGCTGCTCCACCATGTCCTTCATCCGGGGCTACAACATCGCCAGTTGTTTCTCGAGTGCTGTAGCACAGTCTACACTTGCTCCTGTGTTACTGGGGTTCAGTAATGTCAGCTGTTCCCCTGCTGTGTGAACGGCAAACAGTCCTGCTGCCTCCACCCTGTTCTCTTCTCATCCCTGGGTTACAACACCGCCAGTTGTTTCTCGGAAGTGCTGTTAGCACAGTCTACACTTGCTCCTGTGTTACTGGGGTTCAGTAATGTCAGCTGTTCCCCTGCTGTGTGAACGGCAAAAAGTCCTGCTGCCTCAACTTTAATTTCCATGGGTACCTTCTGCTACCCATCCGGTTCCAGTACCGTCAGCTGGTTCTCCGCAGTGCCTTTGGCCTAGGTGCCTCCATGTCGGTATCCGAGTTCCAGCAACGTCTGCTGGTCCTTGGTAGTGTTTTGGAGCACAGGTACCTCCTGCTTAGTAACCGTGTCCCAGTAACGTCAGCTGGTCCTCGGTTGTGCCATTGGCTCTTTTCCTTCTGCTGACCCTCCGGGTTCCAGCACAGTCAGCTGGTCCTCGTTACTTTCATTGGCTCTTGTACCTTCTGCTACCCATCCGGGTTCCAGTACCGTCAGCTGGTTCTCCGCAGTGCCTTTGGCCTAGGTGCCTCCATGTCGGTATCCGAGTTCCAGCAACGTCTGCTGGTCCTTGGTAGTGCTTTGGAGCACAGGTACCTCCTGCTTAGTAACCGTGTCCCAGTAACGTCAGTTGGTCCTCGGTTGTGCCATTGGCTCTTTTCCTTCTGCTGACCCTCCGGGTTCCAGCACAGTCAGCTGGTCCTCGTTACTTTCATTGGCTCTTGTACCTTCTGCTACCCATCCGGGTTCCAGTACCGTCAGCTGGTTCTCCGCAGTGCCTTTGGCCTAGGTGCCTCCATGTCGGTATCCGAGTTCCAGCAACGTCTGCTGGTCCTTGGTAGTGCTTTGGAGCACAGGTACCTCCTGCTTAGTAACCGTGTCCCAGTAACGTCAGCTGGTCCTCGGTTGTGCCATTGGCTCTTTTCCTTCTGCTGACCCTCCGGGTTCCAGCACAGTCAGCTGGTCCTCGTTACTTTCATTGGCTCTTGTACCTTCTGCTACCCATCCGGGTTCCAGTACCGTCAGCTGGTTCTCCGCAGTGCCTTTGGCCTAGGTGCCTCCATGTCGGTATCCGAGTTCCAGCAACGTCTGCTGGTCCTTGGTAGTGCTTTGGAGCACAGGTACCTCCTGCTTAGTAACCGTGTCCCAGTAATGTCAGCTGGTCCTCGGTTGTGCCATTGGCTCTTTTCCTTCTGCTGACCCTCCGGGTTCCAGCACAGTCAGCTGGTCCTCGTTACTTCCATTGGCTTTTGTACCATCACCAACAGGACAAAGAAGGTTAAGACAAACTACAAGATACAGAACAAGAGACAGAAGAACAATAAGCAGAAGATCAAAAAGCAGAAGAACATTAAGTATAAGACCAAAATGAAGAGCAAAATATATGCTCTAAATTCTAAGCAGAAGAAGACTAAGCAGTGTATGGGGGTGAGTCCGTTCCTCCTCGTGGTGCCCCTGGAAAATGCCTGATGCTGCTGCAGGCTAAACTGAACGCGGACAAATACTGTTGTAATTAAAATCTTTCGTGACAGCAAGAACGGAAGGATGAAAATTCAGAGTTTTACAGATTACAAGTACAGGAATGTCTGTCACAAATAAGAATATGATGAAAAGGATGAATAGGAAGAAGATGAAGAAGTAGAATATGAAGAATAATAACTGTTTAATAAGAACAATATAAGTAATGTTAACAAAAAGATGAATAGCAAGAAGTTTTAGAAGATTAAGAAGGTGAAGATGAAGAATAATTTGATGAGAAAGATGATGCTGCTGAAGATTATGAAGGAGAAAGTGTGTGAAAAGTTAAAAAGGTGAAGAGCATGGAAGTTGTGAAACAGACATATTTGACAAAATAGAAAAAAGGTTAACAACATTGTCAATTTCTTCGTCAATCCAAACGTATTTCAAAAAAAGAAATATTAATGCTATTCCATTGCATTGTGTTAAACATCTATGCCTTTAATGTCTCCTCAACCTCCCCCAATAAATTCTACATTACTCTTTGTTGTTTTCCTTCATGTACAATTAACCAAAAAGGCAAGAATGGGTTTTTTTTAATTCCGATATTTTGTTCCCATAGACTTACATTGTATTTCCGGTATCGGTATCGGGTATCGCCGATATTTTTTGGGTATCGGCGATACCATTCCGATTCCGATACTTTTGGATATCGGAAAGTATCGCTCAACTCTAATCAACATTACTCAAAACAGGATCCCCAGGTGTCAGGGAAAAAGCCCAATCCTGAGGATCGCCGCGCAAGAGAGAGATGACAATTTGAATCTGCTGTGCTGCGTTCCCTGAGGACTTAGATTTTAATGCAAAAAACAACTTACAGTTATTTTTGAAATTCAGAAATTTAGCTCGATCCCCTAAAAACAAATCTGGCATGGGAATCCTATGTTCCACAACAGGCAACCCTGCAAGATAGGTAGCAATACTCCGAACTTCAGTGGCAAGCTGATCCACACGGCCAAAAACTGTGCAAACTCCATTGAGAGAAAAAAAAATCCTCCTCAGCACCCAGAGATACAGTCATGGCCAAAAGTTTTGAGACTGACACAAATATTATATTTTCACATGATCTGCTGCACTCTGGTTTTTATGTGTGTTTGACAGATGTTTTTATCACAGACAGAAATATAATTGCAAACATATGAGTAACAAAAGCTTATATTGACAGAATGAGTTAATGCAACAAGTCAATATTTGCAGTGTTGACCCTTCTTCTTCAGGACCTCTGCAATTCTCCCTGGCTTGCTCTCAATCAACTTCTGGACCAAATCCTGACTGATAACAGTCCATTCTTGCACAATCAATGCTTTCATTTTGACAGAATTTTTAGGTTTTTGTTTGTCCACCCATCTCTTGATGATTGACCACAAGTTCTCAATGGGATTAAGATCTGGGGAGTTTCCAGGCCATGGACCCAAAATCTCTATGTTTTGTTCCATGAGCCATTTAGTAATCACCTTTGCTTTATGGCAAGGTGCTCCATCATGCTGGAAAAGGCATTGTTGATCGCCTAACTGCTCTTGGAGGGTTGGGAGAAGTTGCTCTTGGAGGACATTCTGGTACCATTCTTTATTCATGGCTGTGTTTTTAGGCAAGACTGTGAGAGAGCCGATTCCCTTGGCTGAGAAACAACCCCACACATGAATGGTTTCAGGATGCTTAACAGTTGGCATGAGACAAGACTGGTGATAGCGCTCACCTTGTCTTCTCTGAATGAGGCGTTTTCCTGATGTCCCAAACAATCGAAAAGGGGATTCATCAGAAAAAATAACTTTACCCCAGTCCTCAGCAGTCCACTGCCTGTACCTTTTGCAGAATATCAGTCTGTCCATGATGTTTTTTCTGGAGAGAAGTGGCTTCTTTGCTGCCCTCCTTGAGACCAGGCCTTGCTCCAAGAGTTTCCGCCTCACAGTGCGTGCAGATGCACTCACACCTGCCTGCTGCCATTCCTGAGCAAGCTCTGCACTGCTGGTAGCCCGATCTCGCAGCTGAAACACTTTTAAGAGACGGTCCTGGCGCTTTCTGGTCTTTCTTGGGTGCCCTGGAGCCTTTTTGGCAACAATGGAACCTCTCTCCTTGAAGTTCTTGATGATGCGATAGATTGTTGACTGAGGTGCAATCTTTCTAGCTGCGATACTCTTCCCTGTTAGGCCATTTTTGTGCATTGCAATGATGACTGCATGTGTTTCTTTAGAGATAACCATGGTTAACAGAAGAGAAACAATGATGCCAAGCACCAGCCTCCTTTTAAAGTGTCCAGTGGTGTCATTCTTACTTAATCATGACAGATTGATCTCCAGCCATGTCCTCATCAACACCCACACATGTGTTAATGGAGCAATCACTGAAAAGAGGTTAGCTGGTCCTTTTAAGGCAGGGCTGCAATGATGTTGAAATGTGTTTTGGGGGATAAAGTTCATTTTCTAGCCAAATATTGACTTTGCAAGTAATTGCTGTTAAGCTGATCACTCTTTATAACATTCTGGAGTATATGCAAATTGCCATTAGAAAAAGTGAAGCAGTAGACTTTGTAAAAATTAATATTTGTGTCATTCTCAAAACTTTTGTCCCTGACTGTACAGAGGGAAAAAAAAAAAAAAATCTCTGACAACTCTGACAATCTTCTTTCTTTAACACTATTTTTCCCTTCTGTGAGTACCATATAAATATCAGTTTTGTTTTTTTTGGCCGGTGATACTGTTATGATTTGGTAGCTGAGGAGAGCAGGCAAAAAAGGAAATACACCAGAGAGGTTGGAATCTATTGGATTGCAGTACCCTGACGTACCTACGTTGGTCCTAGACGCCTCGTCACAGCCTGAGAAGCTAACTACACCTAAAGACAGAAAGAGGAAAACTATCTGCCCCGGAGCAGATCCCCAAAGAACATAGAAAGCCCCCAAACATGTAATGGCGGTTAGACAAGAGGAGACAGATAGAAAATAGTATGAGCAAACGTTGGGGCCCAAACTTGCTAGATAGAAAAGGATAGGAAGGACACTTACTGCAATCCCAAAAAACCCTAAAAAGTACCAACTCTACTAATTACAAAAACACCTGAGATCACACGACCTCTACCACCTAAATTAGTTCTCTGGTGTAACAAAACTAAACAGCAGCCACTGAAAAAACTGGAAAAGGCAAATGAACAAACAACAGTGGCTGAACAAAACTGAGAGGAGAACAAGCCCCCGGAGGGGACCCGCAGACCCCCACAGAAGTGCAGGACAAAATGCAAAAAGCAAGCACCAAAAAACCAAAAGAAGAAAATGTCTTATCTGTTAGCAGAAGATGCAGGCACGAAACAGCAAGCTTCAAAGTGAACAGAAATCAAAGATGAGACCAGAACAATTGATCACCCGGCAACCCTGATGGGAGGGAACCTCCCTTATATAAGACCAGTCAGTAACACCTGATCGCCAATCTTCACAATCTTCATTAAATAGTTCAGTACTGTTTGTAACCACCAGAGGGAGCTTCTGCTCAGAATTCATTTCTAGCACATTCACAACAGATACAGCTGAAATAACAATTCCCTTGGCTAGTATTGGAGTCGGTTCAGAGTCCTCGACCTGTGAGGGGCAAAAACTTTGAGAAAGGGCATCAGTCCTTACATTTTTAGTACCCGGTCAAAAAGTAATCACAAAATCAAACCTAGAAATGAATAAGGCCCACCTTGCCTGTCTAGGATTCAGTCTTTTTGCTGACTCCAAGTAGGTCAGGTTCTTGTGGTCAGTAATTACAGTGATCTTATGTTTGGCACCTTCGAGGAAGAGGCGCCATTCCTCAAAGGCCCATTTGATTGCCAACAATTCCCGATTACCTATATCATAATTCCCCTCGGTGGAAGAGAATTTTTGGGAAAAGAAGGCATACGGACAAAGTTGAGTCAGGGATGCAGTGCCTTGCGATAGCACTGCTCAGACTCCAACTTCAGAGGCATCTACCTCTACAATAAAGTGGCGGTCCAGATCAGGCTGAACCAATATCGGGTTAGAGGAAAAACATTTATTTTAGGCAGAAAATGCATGAAGTGCTTCAGGCTTCCAGTTAACCACATCCGCCCCTTTCCAAGTCAAATCAGTGAGTGGTTTGGCTATCTCGGAAAAACCTTTAATAAATTTACGATAGTAGTTAGCGAAACCCAAAAATCGCTGCAGTGCCTTTAGAGACTGGGGTTGTACCCATTCCTTAATGTGTTGAATTTTAGAAGGATCCATGCGAAACCCTTTAGTCGACAAAATATACCCCAGAAACTGTATCTCCTGTGTCATGAAGACACATTTCTCTAGTTTGGCGAATAAAGAATGCTCTCTGAGTCTCTAGAGGACAGAGCAGACGTGTTGGACGTGCGTCACAATGTCAGAAGAGTAAATCAGGATGTCGTCCAAATGAACGACCACATAAACATCACTAATATCTCTGAAAATCTCGTTCACAAAATTCTGAAACACTGCAGGTGCAGTACTGAGCCCGAACGGCATTACGAGATGCTCAAAGTGGCCGAGGGGTGTGTTAAACGCGGTCTTCCACTCATCTCCCTTTCTTTTACGGACAAGATTATATGCTCCTCGGAGGACAAATTTAATAAACCAACGGGCTCCCAACAGCTGATTATAAAGATCAGAAATGAGTGGAAGCGAATACTGGTTTTTCACAGTGATTGCGTTTAACTCACGGTAATCAATGCAAGGTCTGAGACCACCATCTTTCTTTTCCACAAAAAAGAACCCGGCCCCCACTGGTGAGGTGGATGGTCTAATAAACTCTTTTTGCAAACTGTCTGTTATGTAGTCTTTCATGGCCTGATGTTCTGGACCAGAGAGGTTAAATATTGTCCCCTTAGGGAGGCGAGAATCCGGTACTAAGTCTATGGGGCAATCGTACTTTCTATGAGGGGGTAATTTCTCTGATTCCAATACTGAAAATACATCCTCATAATCTGTGAATGCATAGGATACTAAAGGGGGGAGGTGTGATTTTAACTTGGTTCACTGATAGCGATATACAATTATCCTGACACTCTGGCCTCCAGCGCACGATATCACCCAAGTGCCAGTCAATGACTGGATTATGTTTGCGTAACCATGGCATACCCAGAATAACAGCGGATGATATATTATGGATAACATAAAATAACACATGTTCAGAATGTAACGATCCCACTGACATTGATATTTCCTCAGTGACAAACTCCACTCCATTCTGGACGATAGGAGTGCTATTAATAGCAGTTGTTTTAATCGGCGCATTAAGCCTTAGCAGTGGTTCACCAAGATTTCTCGCTACAAGGAAATCTATGAAATTGCCTTCTGAGCCACTATCTACATAAGCCTCCATACACACAGATTTCTTCAGACAAAGAAGTAGGTAATTAGGTAATTATATACTTATATACTTATATACTTTTTCACCTGGACGGATGCTGCTCTCTTTCTTGTTTAAAGAAGTAGGTAAAAGGACTTTGGCCGCATCAGCGGGCAATACCTGGGCTCCTGGGCAGGCATGGCCAGAGTTACCCAGGTGCTGACGTCCAGACAGTGAAGGCTTCTGACGTCCAGTGTTCTCCCAGAGGTCTCCAGACTGTGGCTTGTGTAGCATGTTAGTAGGAGATGATGGGAGTGATCCTCCACAGGACTGAGCAATGAAGCAGGGCACAGGTGCTTTAGCAACAAAATCAGCTCAGAAAAGGAGAGGAAGGAAAAAAAAATTCAGAGAAAGGGTTAGGAAATGCTTTTATATTTATCCAGAATATATATAAAAACGTTTTTTTAAGGCCAGATATAATGTGACGTCCGCCCACTGCAGGTCAGAACTGCAGGTAGGACATCACCCCGAGAAACCCCGAGACTATTTACCCCTATACAGGGATCTGAAATTATAGCGAAGCTCAGGGGGTAGCTGCCTATGAGAGCAGTGGACCGGAGTAGGAAGGACGCTAGGAAGGGAAGAAAAAGTGAGACCAAATGCGTAGTCAGAAGTCCAAGGGTCAAAACCAGGAGGGGAGCAAAGGTACAAATCGGCAGGCAGAAGAAGGGTCAGAAATTCAGGCTAAAGTTAAAGTCAAAACCAGGGCGGGCAGCAATGGTACAAAATCGGCAGGCAGTAGAACAGTCAGAAATCCAGGCAAGGTCAGAAAATACAATAGCAAAAACAAGCTAGCACACTGGGGAAACCAAAACTATATCTGGCGGCCTACAAGCAGACTCCAAGGCATTTGAAGGGCATGGCTACCTCTCACAGGCTCACAGTCTGTGACCTCATCATGGACGCCCCAGAACCAGGCCAGATGGTGACGCATGATGACACCAACCACTTCACCTTGACAGAAGAACAAAGCCTACGCCCACCAGACGCCTGCGCAGGGACCCCTTCTCTGTCGCAACATTACCACAGGCGAAACATGGCGATGCGCAGCGACAGAGGCCGGCGTCAAAGGAGCGGAACCATATGAGGATACCGCTCTCCTATCACCGGCACCACCAGCCAAAGGAGTCGGCGCCTCCCAGCGGCCAATGCAGGAACACCAGCCACTGAATCAACGGTTGACATGACAGTTGTTCTGTCAGAGTACACGAGTATTCCAATCTGCTCGACCCAAACAACGAGCACCAGAGCATTTTAGTGCTCGCTCATCACTGTGCCACTAATTAGCATTATAGGTGTCTACAATCTTGGAATCAGTAAGTGGGCCTGTATAGGGGCTACAGATAATCACTGCTTGTTTGGTGACATGGTGTGTATCATACACACATGGACAAGAGGAAGCGAAAGAGTTTTCTCAGGAGATTAGAAAGAAAATTATAGCCAAACATGTTAAAGGTAAAGTTATAAGACCATCTCCAAGCAGCTTAATGTACCTGTGACTGCATTTGCACATATTATTCAGAAATTTAAGCACATGGGCCTGTAGCCTACCTCCATAGATGTGGCACCAGAAGGAAATTGATGACAATCAAAGAGAGGATAATACGAATGGTAACAAAAGAGCTCAGGAAAACTTCTAAACAGACTAAAGGTGAACTTCAAGCTCAAGTAACTTCAGTGTCAGATTGCACCATCCGTCGTTGTATGAGCCAAAGTGGATTTCATGGGAGACGACCAAAAGGGGGACAACATTGTTGAAAAAAATCATAAAAAAGCCAGACTGGAATTTGCCAAACTACATGTTGACAAGCCACAAAGCTACTGAGAGAATGTCCCATGGACAGTTGAGACAAAAATGGAATTTTTGGAATGAATGTCTTGTTCCCGCGGAAAAAAAAGGATGGGGGAGGTCTGTTATGTTTTGGGGCTGATTTGC
>JARQOD010000002.1:354427768-354490030 GCA_033576555.1 Oophaga sylvatica | reverse complement strand
TTTCCAAAATTTTTAAAAAAATCTAACTTTAGTGTGACGCGTTCCCATGGTATCAATACATTGTTGCAACAATATAGAAGTACACAAACGGGCCTTTCACAGCTACTGAACAGGGGTTTTTAATTTTTAACTAAAATATGTATTTTTTAAAATGACACAAATATAAGTAATTTGAAGAGGAATAGTCCTACTCCATTGTTTGCACAATATTACAGGTGTACATCATGCCCCTTAATCAACAAGTATTTTTTATATTACTTGTAGCTTTTAAATTTAAAAGCCAAGAACACAGAAGGAAATAACCTTCGCACTGCAGCTGTTTAAAAGTTCAACCCACATTAGCACTTCCAACATTGCAGCATTGAGGCAGATGTAGTTGGTTTGGGTCCAAAGTTATGATGAGAAGTTCACCATCAGTACCCTATACATAATTATGCTTTTGTGTTAGTTGTGTAGAACATGTGGATTATCTGCCATAATTATGTCCACAATTATTAGTTACAGATTTTTACCAACACTAATCATTGAATGGTTTTAAATTTGACGTTTCACTTGTTTACACTTAGAAATAAGGGTGTAGCCTGATATCTATGTGTAGCACTAGCCACTTTAACATGTCATGTTTTTTTAAACATGTGTAGCTAGGTAGCAGTAATTTTTGCCGGACACACAGCAGGGGAACAGCAGGCGTTACTGAACCCCACTATCACTATAGCTTGTGTATTGGTCTGTGGACACGGACACTTCTGAGCAGCAACTGGTGGTAGAAAGATGAACATAACAGGAGACATGGAAAACGTTGCCAACCAGTTAGTTAATCTGAAACCGGACAGGCAAATTCAGGCGAGATCCATGCCTAGTTCATTTTCAGAAAAGTAAGCCGTTCTACATTATCGTAGGATAGTCGCATGCAACGGTCTGTTAGTACACCACCTGCAGCAATAAAGACGCGCTCCGATAATACACTGGCAGCAGATCAAGCCAGCACCTCCAATGCATACTGGCTAAGCTCTGGCCATGTATCCAGCTTAGAGACACAAAACTTGAATGGGGAAGAGCCATCTGAGAGTACACTGAGAGGGCAAGACATGTAGTCTGTAACCATCTTACGGAAATGTTGCCTCCTGCTGACTGGAGCCGTCTCGGATGGTGTAGACATTGGTGGCGCTGCCACAAAACTTCGACACATTTGGAACATACTGTTCTTGCCCTGTGCAGAGGCGCTGCTTGTGCTCCCTCTTGTTGCAGAGCTGTCTCCACTGCCTCGACGCACAGAGCTGCTTTGTAAATCAGTAGCAGCAGCAGTGCTCTCGGCTGGAATGGAGAACATTATGGATTGCACCAGTGTGTCTTGGTACTTCCGCATTTTACGCTCCCGGTTCAACGGTGTGATGAGGCTTTGTAAGTTGTCCCGGTAGCGAGGGTCTAGGAGGGTGTACACCCAATAATCAGACGTGGTGTGAATGTGTTCGATGCGGCGGTCGTTTCTCAGCCACTGCAGCATGAAATCAACCATGTGCTGCAGACTCCCAACTGGCCAAGAAACGTTGTCCCCTGCAAGAGGCGTCATCTCCGCCTGCTGTGCATCACCCCACCCTTGGTCTACATACTGACTAGAGCATTGTCTACCTCCCTCTGGAGCGATGTCTTCCTCCTCCATTGACTCCTCCTTATCCTCCTCACAAAGTCCTTCAAATACATATAAATTTACAAAATTTAAAACTCAAAATTTAAAAACTTTGTATCATAATTCTGTAACATCAGTTTATGGAAACACAATACCATTACAAAGGATAGACAAAAAATGTACATTATGTGCTTTGTAAATACATTAAAAGTTTGTAATGGTTATGAAAATATAGACAGCGACTCTGGAGGTTCAATTGTTGATACAGCATGGTACTTTGAAAGTCCTCCAGCCCTTTGTGAGGAACCACGTTGCGCTGACTGTCCAGAAGGTGATGGAATTTGTGACTCCTCATCCTCCACCTCTTCCAAAAACCTCATGCCTTAGTGCTTGCAGTGTTTTTTGAAGCAGGCAGATAAGGGGGACAGTCAGGCTGACTAGTGCATCATCTGCACTCGCCATCCGCGTTGACTCATCAAACGCACGCAAAACGTGGCAGATATCCTTCATAGAGTTATTCGCCACTCATTACACTGGCAGTGGCTGCCCATTCATTATAGGATCCAATTCTAATTACTGGTTCTCACCAACAAAGCTCTCCACAGCGCAGCACCCCCCTACATCTCCTCCCTTATTTATATTTATCGGCCTAACCGACTGCTTCACTCTGCAAACGACCTTCGACTAACCTCTGCACTAATCCGTACCTCCCACTCCCAACTCCAAGACTTCACCCGCGCTGCGCCAATCCTCTGGAATGCTCTACCCCAAGAAATTAGGACTATCCGCAATTTGGATGGTTTCAGGCGCTCCCTCAAAACACATTTGTTCACAGTGGCCTATCACATTCACTAATCAAAGTCATTCTATGTGTAATTCTGTGTGTGTAGCCCATTCACTATCTCCATGCATCCCTCACTTCCTTAAAATGGCTGGACCATCATTGTAAAAACACCATTGTATATAAACACCTGTACTTTGTATCTCCCACACCTCATTGTAGATTGTAAGCTTTCACCAGCAGGGGCGGCTGATTTTGCTTTAATTATTGTATTGTTAACGTTGTTACTTATGACTCGTGTTTTGAAACTGTTAAACTGTAAAGCACTGCGGAATATTATGGCGCTATATAAATAAATAATATTATTATTCTTATTATAGAGGCCCACTCAGTAGTGGTGAAGTGTGAACGGCGCAAATTGCGAGTTGACTGCGCCTGATGCAGCTGATATCCATTACTGTTGGCTGCTGCTCACACAACCGCTCCAACATATGTAACGAGGAATTCCACCTGGTGGGTACGTCACATATGATGCGATGTTCATGAAGGTGAAATCTGCGTTGCAGAGCTGCAATCAGCGATCTGGCCATGCTGGAACGTCGCAAGTGAGCGCACTCTAGGCGGACCTTGTGCAGCAGTGCATCAAGATCCGGATAGTCCCTCAAAAAACTCTGCACGACCAAGTTGAGCACATATGACAGACATGGTATGTGAGTGAGGTTGCCAAGGCCCAGAGCTGACACCAGATTTCGGCCATTGTCACACACTACCAAGCCTGCCTGTAGATTCTCTTCCAAAAACCACACGTCGCTCTCCTGCTTTATGGCATTACAGAGCTCCTGCGCTGTGTGGCTAAGATTCCCATGGAAATTAATTTCAGGATGGCCTGTTGACATTTGGACACGGCTGTGCTCATATCGGTCCGCAACAGGTAAACGTTCACGGGTCCATGTGGAGGTAGACCGTGACGGCTCCTGCAGCGATGATTCTGAGGAACTGGAATAGGAGGAGGAATCAATGTGTACAGACTTGATTCCTGCAATCCTTGGAGTTGGCAGAACACGTACAGCGCC
Source organism: Oophaga sylvatica (assembly GCA_033576555.1). Lineage (NCBI taxonomy): Eukaryota > Metazoa > Chordata > Amphibia > Anura > Dendrobatidae > Oophaga > Oophaga sylvatica. The sequence continues at coordinate 354,486,549 of JARQOD010000002.1, read as the reverse complement.
ACTCGCAAGATCAGTACCGGCTGCACAACATTGACCCAATGGGCAGTGAGGGAAAGGTATTGTCCCTGGCCATGGGTGTTAGAACCCTCTTGTTAGGTTTTGTTTCAGTTTGCTGGTCACATGACCTTTTTTCCCTATTTAGTCTGGCTCCGCCCTTCTGGCTTTGCTTGACTTCATTGTATTATCTACTGTTAAGCTAGCCTGGTGCTTAGGTGCCTTAATCTGTCAGTTTTGCTTGATGTTAGGATCACAAAGTATTTATTTTTCTGTTTAATTATCCATGCTACAATTTATGTTAGGAGGTGTCCACCTTTTCTCACAGTCCCTAGATCTTGTAGGGATTACTCCCTCGCAACTATAGGTCTTCGTTCACACTAGATGAGGACTTTAGCGGGTCTGGTCGCAGGATCAGGTTCCCCGTTACATCGTAGGGATTCAGCTTAGTTGTATTGTAGGGACAGAATTCCCTTCTTTCCTTACTGGTTGTAGCAGATCATAACAATGGGTACTGGTCCACGCATCGGTGGTCAGGTGGACCTTGCTACTGAGGGCTTTTAGTAGCGCATGTTTAATTTTTCCCTCAACATGCTTTTGCAGACCAGGGACGGCTTGCCTGCTGAAATGAAATCGGCTTGGCACATTGTATTGTGGGATTGACAATGATATTCAGTTACGGAAACTGTCTGTCTCCACCAGCCTGAATCACAGCATTTCAAGGGACAGGAGTTTTGCAATGCCAGCATTCAGAGCCTGTGCTCGTGCATGGTTTGCGGAGTATGGCCGTCTTTTATCCCATGCCTGTGCTACCGATGGCTGTTTTGTGGCCTGGGAGTGTGAGGATGACAGGGAACTTGCTGCTGTGTGTGGAATAACAGTTTGTCTCTGGACAACAGTGGCCGAGGTTCTTCCATGGCGATCCTGTGAGGAAGCATAACCAGCTGTGTGTGAGCTCGATGAAGAGGCTTCAACACAACCTGAAGATGTAGGTGCTGCTGTAGGTTGGCCTACATCTCTAGTGTGTCTTTGTAACTCAACTACGTGCTTTGTCCGCACATGTTTCCACATATTTGTGGTATTGAGGTGACTGACACTTTTAGCTATTTTTAATTTTTAATTACACAGCTTGCATTTCACATAGCAAATATCATGTGCAAGTGTGTGAAAAAAGGACCACGCAGTGCAAGTCCTGGGAGCGCACGTTTTGACTTTTGGAAGACAACTGCTCCGAACAGGTGCCAAACTGGAGGCTACAGGCAACCGAGTCTGCAGCCTAACTCTCCCTCCTGTTTGTACCGTTGGGGCAATGTCTTCCTCTATCTTCCTTCTATCACTAACCATTTCTCTAGGCCTCTCCCAGCTTTCAACCAAAGTACTGGTTCTCACCCACAAAGCTCTCCACAGTGCAGCACCCCTCCTACATCTCCTCCCTCATTTCTATCTATCGGCCTAACCGACTGCTGCGCTCTGCAAACGACTTTCGACTAACCTCTGCACTAATACGTACCTCCCACTCCCGACTCCAAGACTTGTCCTGCTCTACGCCAATCCTCTGGAATGCTGTACCCCAAGAAATTAGGACTATCCACAATTTGCATGGTTTCAGGCGCTCCCTCAAAACACATTTGTTCAGAGCGGCCTATCACATTCACTAATCAAAGTCATTCTATGTATTCTGTGTAAGTGTGTGTGTGTCTCTAGCCCATTCACTATCTCCATCCCTCAGTCCCTTAAGATGGCTGGAACATCATTGTAAATGCACCATTGTATATAAACACCTATACTTTGTATCTCCCCCATCTCATTGTACATTGTAAGCTGTCACGAGCAGGGGCGACTTATTTAGCTTAAATTATTGTATTGTTAACGTTGTTACTTATGACTTGTGTTCTGAAATGGCTAAACTGTAAAGCGCTGCGGAATATGATGGCGCTATATAAATAAATATTATTATTATTCCTCTGAGCTGCTCCCACCACCTTCCTGTTCCTCATGCCATGTTGGGTCTTGGACCTCATCATCTCCACTACCCTCTTCCAACACCTGCTGTTGGGTGGTCTGGCCAGCACCATGCTCAACAGAAACTGGCACCTGGGTCTCATCATCATCAGATGCGTTCTGCGGTGTGCTGACCATCGGCACTGTCTCACCCGCCTCTTCAGATTCAGAGAGACACAGCTGTTGCGCATCACTGCATACTCCCTCTTCACATTACAGAATGCTGCTTGGCTGGGCCCCTGTTTGCAAGCCAATAGATTCTGAGAACAGAAGCAGACACTCAGCTGGCTCCTGTACAGAACTCTCTGACTGCCTGGGCAATTTGCCAGGAGGTGAAGAGACAGATGGTTGCCCAACAGTGCTGTGGTCCTGAGAGGAGGTGGAAGCAATTGAAGTCGATGCATTGGCTGACATCCAAACAACAACGGCTTCAATTTGTTCTTCCCGCAGCAGGGGGTACTCCGAGCTCCTACAAAAGTGCGCATAAAGGAACGCTCACGGGGAAAACTGGTGGATGCTGTGTCACTGGGGGCCGCAGCAGCCACAGAATCCCCACGTCCTCTCCCTGAAGAAACTCCACGACCACGTGCCTTACTCCCTGCCTTCTTCATCTTGGTAGATTGATAAAGAAAGTCTGAAAAGTTATAAGGTCTAAGTGTGGTTATTCCGCAGAGACTGCAGTGAACACTGCACACAACTGTTCACTACCCAATGCGTCTCAGCAGGAAGGCAGTCTGTGCGTCAAAACAAAGGCACAAGCATACATCCATGTACCCTGTTTATAAAGCTATATAAAAAAAATTATGTAGTAGTGACGCACACTTTATTGAGGTACAGTATTACATCGCCATTCACCATCTGTGGCTATGCAGTCTCATCTATATATACCTTATCTATCTGTTGTCATGCTTCCAAGTCGACAGTCAGCCATAAATAGCAATTTTCACTATGCACTATGCACTTTTGAAAGGTTATGTTTGTTAATAAAAATGATTATTGCCACATATTATGAGTATTACATGATGGAAATTGTATAATTTTGTATAAAATATTTAGTGACATTATTCAGCAAATGGAACATTTTAGTAATATCACAGATAACTTGTAATGCTGATGATGTTTTGAAGTCAGACATTCATTGTCTATACAATAAAAATGGTGTACATACTGTTACTTATCCATCATTAATGGATTCAGATATGTACTTGTATGCTTTTATGTACAACCGTATAGCAGATTCCTTAACTAATTTATTTTGTGGTTTGCATTGCTGTTCAACATGTTAATGTATGTGTTTATGTTTGTCAATTCTTTATTTATCTAGATATTAGTTTAAATGAAATCATCATCTTATGGTAGTAAAGGTTATCTTTCTCTTGTTTGAAGTATAGACATTTAAAATTGACAGGTAACAAGGAAATTACTTGATCTAGTATTTAAACATCCTCCTTGACCCTGGGCTCCAACACCGCCAGTTGTTGCTCGGAAGTGCTGTTAGCACAGTCAACACTTGCTCCTGTGTTACTGGGGTTCAGTAACGTCAGCTGGTCCTCGGTTGTGCCATTGGCTCTTTTCCTTCTGCTGCCCCTCCGGGTTCCAGCACAGTCAGCTGGTCCTCGTTACTTGCATTGGCTCTTGTACCTTCTGCTACCCGTCCGGGTTCCAGTACCGTCAACTGGTTCTCCGCAGTGCCTTTGGCCTAGGTGCCTCCATGTCGGTATCCGAGTTCCAGCAACGTCTGCTGGTCCTTGGTAGTGCTTTGGAGCACAGGTACCTCCTGCTTAGTAACCGTGTCCCAGTAACGTCAGCTGGTCCTCGGTTGTGCCATTGGCTCTTTTCCTTCTGCTGCCCCTCCGGGCTCCAGTACCGTCAACTGGTTCTCCGCAGTGCCTTTGGCCTAGGTGCCTCCATCTCGGTATCCGAGTTCCAGCAACGTCTGCTGGTCCTTGGTAGTGCTTTGGAGCACAGGTACCTCCTGCTTAGTAACCGTGTCCCAGTAACATCAGCTGGTACAAGATTGTGCTACAAATACAAGATACGGAACAAGAGACACAAGAACAATAAGCAGAAGATCTAAAAGCAGAAGAACATGAAGTATAAGACCAAAATGAAGAGCAAAATATATGCTCTAAATTCTAAGCAGAAGAAGACTAAGCAGTGTATGGGGGTGAGTCCGTTCCTCCTCGTGGTGCCCTGGAAAATGCCTGCTGCTGCAGGCTAAACTGAACACGGACAAATACTGTTGTAATTTAAATCTTTTGTGACAGCAAGAACGGAAGGATGAAAAATTCATGCTTTGACAGATTACAAGTACAGGATTCTCTGTCACAAATAAGAATATGATGAAGAAGATGAAGCAGAATATGAATAAGAATAATAGTTTAATAAGAAGAATATGAGTAATGTTAACAAAGATGAATAGCAAGAAGTTTAAGAAGAAGATAAAGAAGGTGAAGATGAAGAATAATTTGATGAAAAAGATGATGCTGCAGAAGATTATGAAGGAGAAAGTGTGTGAAAAGTTTAAAAGGTGAAGATGAAGAGCATGGAAGTTGTGTAATATACATATTTGCCAAAATATAAAAAACGTTAACATTGTCAATTTCTTCGTCAATCCGAACATCTTTAAAAAAAAAAATATTTATGCTATTCCATTTGATTGGGTTAAACATCTATGCCTTTAATGTCTCCTCAACCTTCCCCAATACATTCTACATTACTCTTTCTTGTTTTCCTTCATGTACAATTAACCAACAAGGCAAGAATGGGTTTTTTTTAATTTCGATATTTTGTTCCCATAGACTTACATGGGACTTCCGGTATCGGTATCGGGTATCGCCAATATTTTAGTGATATCGGCGATACCATTCCGATTCCGATACTTTAGGATATCGGAAAGTATCGCTCAACTCTACTGACCATATTTATACCCATAAACAATTAAACGTGCATTATACATGTGCACAATGTATACACATACAGTACATATACAGATATACAGTATACACACAAAAGCAATACACACTTAAACATATACATTTTAGAAACATTACAAACATATACAGATTACACATATACACATCATCCATATAGTTGCATACATTAAATTGCATGTTAAACTCTCCTTTATATTACTGTGATATCCCCACGATAGAAAGGAAGCTGTGGTGAGAAATGCCTGCTTCCAGCATGAGCTGTTCTCTGCCTATTTCCTATTTCTCCATTTTATATCTTGACACAACTACTGCATAAGTTAAGTTGTTACTAGAGATGGGCGGACACCTGGATGTTCGGATCCGGCGGGTTCGACTGAATGGATACAAAACTTTCAGGTTTGGGTACCAGAACCCACTTGAATGGGGACCTGAACGTCCAGTATTTGCCATGCTGTCATTCTGATCGGCTGTAAAATCATCACAGCTGGTCAGACAGTCGCGGTTCCCACACTCTCAAACGACAGTATGAGCCCGCAGCTGTGATCAGAGGTATAAAGTTTACCTCCAGTCACTGGTGTCAGTTGATGGGACTACTTCTATCATCAGCCAACGACTGCTGCTCCTAATAACAGTGAGAGCAGGAGCGGCTGATGGGAGTATTCATCAGTTGGCTCCTGCGCTGTAAATAAATAATTAAAAAGAACTGTATTGTTAGGTGACATCAAGCCCAAGGATTAGTAATGGAGAGGCATCTATAAGACACCTATCCATTACTAATCCTACAGTTATGTGGTAAATAAAGACACAGCCAGAATAAAGTATTTTATTTGAAATAAAACAAAACACACTTTTACTTTTTTTTTAACAATAATAAACCCAGTTGTACTCACCGAACGCCAAATTCCACCGAAGCCCTCATTCTCCTGTAATAAAACAAAAATAAAAAAGCAGCAATATCCCTCACCTGTCCATCATTCTGTCCCACGCCGTAATCTATGCCTGGGGATTAATAGTTTTCAACCTGGACGGTCACATCTTGGCACCGTCCAGGTTGAAAACTATTAATCCCCCAGACATGGATTACAGCGTGGGACAGTCTAAGAAAGAATTCACATTAGGTTCCCATACAGACAAAAACTTATTCTAAGAGAGGATTGGCTTTAGGATAGGTCCTGGAAACGAGAATCGCCTTAACGTGGCTTCCATGTACACATGAATTGGCCAATTTATGCGCTAAGCATTCTCAATTTTTCATATTTCTAGTGCAGTAATGCAATTCAAATTTCAGATTTCATATCTGCATGCTGTGGCGCTACAGAGAGCTGCCTTTTTGTTTGAGTTTATATGAGTTGATGACTCTACAGTCATGGCCAAAAGTTTTGAGAATGACACAAATATTATATTTTCACATGATCTGCTGCCCTCTGGTTTTTATGTGTGTTTGACAGATGTTTTTATCACAGACAGAAATATAATAATTGCAAACATATGAGTAACAAAAGATTATATTGACAGTTAGAATGAGTTAATGCAGCAAGTCAATATTTGCAGTGTTGACCCTTCTTCTTCAGGACCTCTGCAATTCTCCCTGGCATGCTCTCAATCAACTTCTGGACCAAATCCTGACTGATAGCAGTCCATTCTTGCACAATCAAAGCTTTCATTTTGTCATAATTTTTAGGTTTTTGTTTGTCCACCCATCTCTTGATGATTGACCACAAGTTCTCAATGGGATTAAGATCTGGGGAGTTTCCAGGCCATGGACCCAAAATCTCTATGTTTTGTTCCCTGAGCCATTTAGTTATCACCTTTGCTTTATGGCAAGGTGCTCCATCATGCTGGAAAAGGCATTGTTGATCGCCAAACTGCTCTTGGAGGGTTGGGAGAAGTTGCTCTTGGAGGACATTCTGGTACCATTCTTTATTCATGGCTGTGTTTTTAGGCAAGACTGTGAGAGAGCCGATTCCCTTGGCTGAGAAGCAACCCCACACTTGAATGGTTCCAGGATGCTTAACAGTTGGCATGAGACAAGACTGGTGGTAGCGCTCACCTTGTCTTCTCCGAATGAGGCGTTTTCCTGATGTCCCAAACAATCGAAAAGGGGATTCATCAGAGAAAATAACTTTACCCCTGTCCTCAACAGTCCACTGCCTGTACCTTTTGCAGAATATTAGTCTGTCCATGATGTTTTTTCTGGAGAGAAGTGGCTTCTTTGCTGCCCTCCTTGAGACCAGGCCTTGCTCCAAGAGTCTCCGCCTCACAGTGCGTGCAGATGCACTCACACCTGCCTGCTGCCATTACTGAGCAAGCTCTGCACTGCTGGTAGCCCGATCCTGCAGCTGAAACACTTTTAAGAGACGGTCCTGGCTAGTGTTGAGCATTCCGATACCGCAAGTATCGGGTATCGGCCGATATTCGCGTTATCGGAATTCCGATACTTAATTCCGATACTTTTTCCATATCGTATACCGGAATCGGAAGTTCCCATAATTCTTTGAGAGGCAATGTGATTTTAGTCAGCCAATGAGGAATCCTACGAAGTGTGGGCACATCCTGTAATGATGCGGTCATCTTAACTAATGGCATGGCTGTGATTGGCTGCTGAAATGATGTCAGAATGCACTATAAAAGGCGCCGCAGCCATTTTAGCGTCACTGTGCTGTGAACTCAGTTAGGGACAGAACGCTGCTGTGCTGACTCTGAGGGACAGTTAGATATTGCGATTTTGTGTACTACTGTGCTTGAGACAGGCTAGTTTACCAACCGCTGTGTAAAGCTTCATTTTGCCAGTGTTGTTTTAACAGCTCTGTGCAAGGTGTGTGTGTGACAGTGCAGGTGACGCTGCAGTTTGCTCTGCATCCACCGCTGTTTGTAGGCATCTGCACGTGTCACTTTTTTTTTTTTTTTTTTTATTTTATTTAGTGGAATTGGTGCAGCTCCATTATATTAGAAAAAAATCAAATCTATTAGTGTGACGTGCTTCCATCCGTATACAATACATTGGTTGCAAACACTATAGAAGTACAGAAAGGAGCTTTTCACAGATTGTGGACAGTTGTGTTTCAGTGTTCACTTCAGTCTGTGTTTTTTACTTTTTTAGTGCAGATCACGCTCCAGTTACATGTTCAAGCACTGCTGCTTGTACTCTGCTGAGCGTGTCTCAGTGGCTCATCCTTTTCATTTATCTCCAATTGGTTCTGCTACATTCCATTTAAAATAAATCTAATCTATTAGTGTGACGCGCTTCCATCCGTATACAATACATTGGTTGCAAACACTATAGAAGTACAGAAAGGAGCTTTTCACAGATTGTGGACAGTTGTGTTTCAGTGTTCACTTCAGTCTGTGTTTTTTACTTTTTTTAGTGCAGATCACGCTCCAGTTACATGTTCAAGCACTGCTGCTTGTACTCTGCTGAGCGTGTCTCAGTGGCTCATCCTTTTCATTTATCTCCAATTGGTTCTGCTACATTCCATTTAAAATAAATCTAATCTATTAGTGTGACGCGCTTCCATCCGTATACAATACATTGGTTGCAAACACTATAGAAGTACAGAAAGGAGCTTTTCACAGATTGTGGACAGTTGTGTTTCAGTGTTCACTTCAGTCTGTGTTTTTTACTTTTTTTAGTGCAGATCACGCTCCAGTTACATGTTCAAGCACTGCTGCTTGTACTCTGCTGAGCGTGTCTCAGTGGCTCATCCTTTTCATTTATCTCCAATTGGTTCTGCTACATTCCATTTAAAATAAATCTAATCTATTAGTGTGACGCGCTTCCATCCGTATACAATACATTGGTTGCAAACACTATAGAAGTACAGAAAGGAGCTTTTCACAGATTGTGGACAGTTGTGTTTCAGTGTTCACTTCAGTCTGTGTTTTTTACTTTTTTGAGTGCAGATCACGCTCCAGTTACTTGTTCAAGCACTGCTGCTTGTACTCTGCTGAGCGTGTCTCAGTGGCTCATCCTTTTCATTTATCTCCAATTGGTTCTGCTACATTCCATTTAAAATAAATCTAATCTATTAGTGTGACGCGCTTCCATCCGTATACAATACATTGGTTGCAAACACTATAGAAGTACAGAAAGGAGCTTTTCACAGATTGTGGACAGTTGTGTTTCAGTGTTCACTTCAGTCTGTGTTTTTTACTTTTTTTAGTGCAGATCACGCTCCAGTTACATGTTCAAGCACTGCTGCTTGTACTCTGCTGAGCGTGTCTCAGTGGCTCATCCTTTTCATTTATCTCCAATTGGTTCTGCTACATTCCATTTAAAATAAATCTAATCTATTAGTGTGACGCGCTTCCATCCGTATACAATACATTGGTTGCAAACAATATAGAAGTACACAAACGGGCCTTTCACAGCTACTGAACATGGGTTTTTAATTTTTAACTAAAATATGTATTTTTTCAAATGACACAAATATAAGTAATGTTGAAGAGGAATAGTCCTACATCCATTGTTTGCACAATATTACAGGTGTACATCATGTCCCTTAATCAACAATGTATTATTATATTTACTTGTATGCTTTTATTTAAAAGCCAAGAACACAGAAGGATAACCTTCGCACTGCAGCTGTTGTCAAAGTTCAACCCACATTATGCACTTCCAACATTGCAGCATTTGAGGCATGATGTGAGTTGGATTGGTCAAAGTTATGGAGTGAGAAGGTTCACCATCAGTACCCTATAGCATAAGTATGCTTTTGTGTTAGCATTTGTGTTAGACATGTGGATATCTGCCATAATATGTCACAATTATTTAGTTACAGATTTGTTACCAACACTAATCATTGAATGGTTTTAAATTTGACGTTTCACTTGTTTACAGCTTAGAAATAAGGGTGTAGCCTGATATCTATGTGTAGCACTAGCCACTTTAACATGTCATGTTTTTTTAAACATGTGTAGCTAGGTAGCAGTAATTTTTGCCGGACACACAGCAGGGGAACAGCAGGCGTTACTGAACCCCACTATCACTATAGCTTGTGTATTGGTCTGTGGACACGACACTTCTGAGCAGCAACTGGCAGTGTTGTAGCCCAGGGAGTATAGCTCAGGTGGTAGAAAGATGAACACAACAGGAGACATGGAAAACGTTGTCAACCAGTTAGTTAATCTGAAACCGGACAGGCAAATTCAGGCGAGATCCATGCCTAGTTCATTTTCAGAAAAGTAAGCCGTTCTACATTATCGTAGGATAGTCGCATGCAACGGTCTGTTAGTACACCACCTGCAGCAGTAAAGACGCGCTCCGATAATACACTGCCAGCAGATCAAGCCAGCACCTCCAATGCATACTGGCTAAGCTCTGGCCATGTATCCAGCTTAGAGACACAAAACTTGAATGGGGAAGAGCCATCTGGGAGTACACTGAGAGGGCAAGACATGTAGTCTGTCACCATCTTACGGAAATGTTGCCTCCTGCTGACTGGAGCCGTCTCGGATGGTGTAGACATTGGTGGCGCTGCCACAAAACTTCGACACATTTGGAACATACTGTTCTTGCCCTGTGCAGAGGCGCTGCTTGTGCTCCCTCTTGTTGCAGAGCTGTCTCCACTGCCTCGACGCACAGAGCTGCTTTGTAAATCAGTAGCAGCAGCAGTGCTCTCGGCTGGAATGGAGAACATTATGGATTGCACCAGTGTGTCTTGGTACTTCCGCATTTTACGCTCCCGGTTCAACGGTGTGATGAGGCTTTGTAAGTTGTCCCGGTAGCGAGGGTCTAGGAGGGTGTACACCCAATAATCAGACGTGGTGTGAATGTGTTCGATGCGGCGGTCGTTTCTCAGCCACTGCAGCATGAAATCAACCATGTGCTGCAGACTCCCAACTGGCCAAGAAACGTTGTCCCCTGCAAGAGGCGTCATCTCCGCCTGCTGTGCATCACCCCACCCTTGGTCTACATACTGACTAGAGCATTGTCTACCTCCCTCTGGAGCGATGTCTTCCTCCTCCATTGACTCCTCCTCATCCTCCTCACAAAGTCCTTCAAATACATATACATTTACAAAATTTAAAACTCAAAATTTAAAAACTTTGTATCATAATTCTGTAACATCAGTTTATGGAAACACAATAGCATTACAAAAGGATAGACAAAAAATGTACATTATGTGCTTTGTAAATACATTAAAAGTTTGTAATGGTTATGAAAATATAGACAGCGACTCTGGAGGTTCAATTGTTGATACAGCATGGTACTTTGAAAGTCCTCCAGCCCTTTGTGAGGAACCACGTTGCGCTGACTGTCCAGAAGGTGATGGAATTTGTGACTCCTCATCCTCCACCTCTTCCAAAACCTCATGCCTTAGTGCTTGCAGTGTTTTTTGAAGCAGGCAGATAAGGGGGACAGTCAGGCTGACTAGTGCATCATCTGCACTCGCCATCCGCGTTGACTCATCAAACGCACGCAAAACGTGGCAGATATCCTTCATAGAGTTATTCGCCACTCATTACACTGGCAGTGGCTGCCCATTCATTATAGGATCCAATTCTAATTACTGGTTCTCACCAACATAGCTCTCCACAGCGCAGCACCCCCTACATCTCCTCCCTTATTTATATTTATCGGCCTAACCGACTGCTGCACTCTGCAAACGACCTTCGACTAACCTCTGCACTAATCCGTACCTCCCACTCCCAACTCCAAGACTTCACCCGCGCTGCGCCAATCCTCTGGAATGCTCTACCCCAAGAAATTAGGACTATCCGCAATTTGGATGGTTTCAGGCGCTCCCTCAAAACACATTTGTTCACAGTGGCCTATCACATTCACTAATCAAAGTCATTCTATGTGTAATTCTGTGTGTGTAGCCCATTCACTATCTCCATGCATCCCTCACTTCCTTAAAATGGCTGGACCATCATTGTAAAAACACCATTGTATATAAACACCTGTACTTTGTATCTCCCACACCTCATTGTAGATTGTAAGCTTTCACCAGCAGGGGCGGCTGATTTTGCTTTAATTATTGTATTGTTAACGTTGTTACTTATGACTCGTGTTTTGAAACTGTTAAACTGTAAAGCACTGCGGAATATTATGGCGCTATATAACTAAATAATATTATTATTCTTATTATAGAGGCCCACTCAGTAGTGGTGAAGTGTGAACGCCGCAAATTGCGAGTTGACTGCGCCTGATGCAGCTGATACTCCATTACTGTTGGCTGCTGCTCACACAACCGCTCCAACATATGTAACGAGGAATTCCACCTGGTGGGTACGTCACATATAATGCGATGTTCATGAAGGTGAAATCTGCGTTGCAGAGCTGCAATCAGCGATCTGGCCATGCTGGAACGTCGCAAGTGAGCGCACTCTAGGCGGACCTTGTGCAGCAGTGCATCAAGATCCGGATAGTCCCTCAAAAAACTCTGCACGACCAAGTTGAGCACATATGACAGACATGGTATGTGACTGAGGTTGCCAAGGCCCAGAGCTGACACCAGATTTCGGCCATTGTTACACACTACCAAGCCTGCCTGTAGATTCTCTTCCAAAAACCACACGTCGCTCTCCTGCTTTATGGCATTACAGAGCTCCTGCGCTGTGTGGCTAAGATTCCCCATGGAAATTAATTTCAGGATGGCCTGTTGACATTTGGACACAGCTGTGCTCATATCGGTCGCAACAGGTAAACGTTCACGGGTCCATGTGGAGGTAGACCGTGACGGCTCCTGCAGCGATGATTCTGAGGAACTGGAATAGGAGGAGGAATCAATGTGTACAGACTTGATTCCTGCAATCCTTGGAGTTGGCAGAACACGTACAGCGCCACTCGCAAGATCAGTACCCGGCTGCACAACATTGACCCAATGGGCAGTGAGGGAAAGGTATTGTCCCTGGCCATGGGTGTTAGAACCCTCTTGTTAGGTTTTGTTTCAGTTTGCTGGTCACATGACCTTTTTTCCCTATTTAGTCTGGCTCCGCCCTTCTGGCTTTGCTTGACTTCATTGTATTATCTACTGTTAAGCTAGCCGGGTGCTTAGGTGCCTTAATCTGTGAGTTTTGCTTGATGTTAGGATCACAAAGTATTTATTTTTCTGTTTAATTATCCATGCTACAATTTATGTTAGGAGGTGTCCACCTTTTCTCCCAGTCCCTAGATCTTGTAGGGATTACTCCCTCGCAACTATAGGTCTTCGTTCACACTAGATGAGGACTGGTCGCAGGATCAGGTTCCCCGTTACATCGTAGGGATTCAGCTTAGTTGTATTGTAGGGACAGAATTCCCTTCTTTCCTTACTGGTTGTAGCAGATCATAACAATGGGTACTGGTCCACGCATCGGTGGTCAGGTGGACCTTGCTACTGAGGGCTTTTAGTAGCGCATGTTTAATTTTTCCCTCAACATGCTTTTGCAGACCAGGGACGGCTTGCCTGCTGAAATGAAATCGGCTTGGCACATTGTATTGTGGGATTGACAATGATATTCAGTTACGGAAACTGTCTGTCTCCACCAGCCTGAATCACAGCATTTCAAGGGACAGGAGTTTTGCAATGCCAGCATTCAGAGCCTGTGCTCGTGCATGGTTTGCGGAGTATGGCCGTCTTTTATCCCATGCCTGTGCTACCGCTGGCTGTTTTGTGGCCTGGGAGTGTGAGGATGACAGGGAACTTGCTGCTGTGTGTGGAATAACAGTTTGTCTCTGGACAACAGTGGCCGAGGTTCTTCCATGGCGATCCTGTGAGGAAGCATAACCAGCTGTGTGTGAGCTCGATGAAGAGGCTTCAACACAACCTGAAGATGTAGGTGCTGCTGTAGGTTGGCCTACATCTCCAGTGTGTCTTTGTAACTCAACTACGTGCTTTGTCCGCACATGTTTCCACATATTTGTGGTATTGAGGTGACTGACACTTTTAGCTATTTTTAATTTTTGATTACACAGCTTGCATTTCACATAGCAAATATCATGTGCAAGTGTGTGAAAAAAGGACCACGCAGTGCAAGTCCTGGGAGCGCACGTTTTGACTTTTGGAAGACAACTGCTCCGAACAGGTGCCAAACTGGAGGCTACAGGCAACCGAGTCTGCAGCCTAACTCTCCCTCCTGTTTGTACCGTTGGGGCAATGTCTTCCTCTATCTTCCTTCTATCACTAACCATTTCTCTAGGCCTCTCCCAGCTTTCAACCAAAGTACTGGTTCTCACCCACAAAGCTCTCCACAGTGCAGCACCCCTCCTACATCTCCTCCCTCATTTCTATCTATCGGCCTAACCGACTGCTGCGCTCTGCAAACGACTTTCGACTAACCTCTGCACTAATACGTACCTCCCACTCCCGACTCCAAGACTTCTCCTGCTCTACGCCAATCCTCTGGAATGCTGTACCCCAAGAAATTAGGACTATCCACAATTTGCATGGTTTCAGGCGCTCCCTCAAAACACAATTGTTCAGAGCGGCCTATCACATTCACTAATCAAAGTCATTCTATGTATTCTGTGTAAGTGTGTGTGTGTCTCTAGCCCATTCACTATCTCCATCCCTCAGTCCCTTAAGATGGCTGGAACATCATTGTAAATGCACCATTGTATATAAACACCTATACTTTGTATCTCCCCCATCTCATTGTACATTGTAAGCTGTCACGAGCAGGGGCGACTTATTTAGCTTAAATTATTGTATTGTTAACGTTGTTACTTATGACTTGTGTTCTGAAACTGCTAAACTGTAAAGCGCTGCGGAATATGATGGCGCTATATAAATAAATATTATTATTATTCCTCTGAGCTGCTCCCACCACCTTCCTGTTCTTCATGCCATGTTGGGTATTGGACCTCATCATCTCCACTACCCTCTTCCAACACCTGCTGTTGGGTGGTCTGGCCAGCACCATGCTCAACAGAAACTGGCACCTGGGTCTCATCATCATCATCAGATGCGTTCTGCGGTGTGCTGACCATCGGCACTGTCTCACCCGCCTCTTCAGATTCAGAGAGACACAGCTGTTGCGCATCACTGCATACTCCCTCTTCTTCACATTACAGAATGCTGCTTGGCTGGGCCCCTGTTTGCAAGCCAATAGATTCTGAGAACAGAAGCAGACACTCAGCTGGCTCCTGTACAGAACTCTCTGACTGCCTGGGCAATTTGCCAGGCGGTGAAGAGACAGATGGTTGCCCAACAGTGCTGTGGTCCTGAGAGGAGGTGGAAGCAATTGAAGTCGATGCATTGGCTGAGATCCAAACAACAACGGCTTCAATTTGTTCTTCCCGCAGCAGGGGGGTACTCCGAGCTCCTACAAAAGTGCGCATAAAGGAACGCTCACGGCCCGGGGAAAACTGGTGGATGCTGTGTCACTGGGGGCCGCAGCAGCCACAGAATCCCCACGTCCTCTCCCTGAAGAAACTCCACGACCACGTGCCTTACTCCCTGCCTTCTTCATCTTGGTAGATTGATAAAGAAAGTCTGAAAAGTTATAAGGCCTAAGTGTGGTTATTCCGCAGAGACTGCAGTGAACACTGCACACAACTGTTCAGTAGGTGTGAAAGGCCCCTTTGTGTACTTCTATAGTGTTTGCAACCAATGTATTGTATACGGATGGAAGCGCGTCACACTAATAGATTTTATTTATTTGTAATAGAATGGAGCAGCAACAATTAGAGAAAAATTTCAAGGATGTGCCAGTGACACACGCTCAGCAGACTACAACCAGCAGTGGTTGAAGAACTAACTGGAGCGTGATCTGCACTCCAAAAAGGAAAACCTCAGACTACAGTGAACACTGCACACAACTGTTCACTACCCAACGCGTCTCAGCAGGAAGGCAGTCTGTGCGTCAAAACAAAGGCGCAAGCATACATCCACGTACCCTGTTTATAAAGCTATATAAAAAAAATTATGTAGTAGTGACGCACACTTTATTGAGGTACAGTATTACATCGCCATTCACCATCTGTGGCTATGCAGTCTCATCTATATATACCTTATCTATCCGTTGTCATGCTTGCAAGTCGACAGTCAGGCATAAATAGCAATTTTCACTATGCACTATGCACTTTTTAAAGGTTATGTTTGTTAATAAACATGATTATTGCCACATATTATGAGTATTACATGATGGAAATTGTATAATTTTGTATAAACTGTTTAGTGACATTATTCAGCAAATGTAACATTTTAGTAATGTCACAGATAACTTGTAATGCTGATGATGTTTTGAAGTCAGACATTCATTGTCTATACAATAAAAATGGTGTACATACTGTTACTTATCCATCATTAATGGATTCAGATATGTACTTGTATGCTTTTATGTACAACCGTATAGCAGATTCCTTAACTAATTTATTTTGTGGTTTGCATTGCTGTTCAACATGTTAATGTATGTGTTTATGTTTGTCAATTCTTTATTTATCTAGATATTAGTTTAAATGAAATCATCATCTTATGGTAGTAAAGGTTATCTTTCTCTTGTTTGAAGTATAGACATTTAAAATTGACAGGTAACAAGGAAATTACTTGATCTAGTATTTAAACATCCTCCTTGACCCTGGGCTCCAACACCGCCAGTTGTTGCTCGGAAGTGCTGTTAGCACAGTCAACACTTGCTCCTGTGTTACTGGGGTTCAGTAACGTCAGCTGGTCCTCGGTTGTGCCATTGGCTCTTTTCCTTCTGCTGCCCCTCCGGGTTCCAGCACAGTCAGCTGGTCCTCGTTACTTGCATTGGCTCTTGTACCTTCTGCTACCCGTCCGGGTTCCAGTACCGTCAACTGGTTCTCCGCAGTGCCTTTGGCCTAGGTGCCTCCATCTCGGTATCCGAGTTCCAGCAACGTCTGCTGGTCCTTGGTAGTGCTTTGGAGCACAGGTACCTCCTGCTTAGTAATCGTGTCCCAGTAACGTCAGCTGGTCCTCGGTTGTGCCATTGGCTCTTTTCCTTCTGCTGCCCCTCCGGGTTCCAGTACCGTCAACTGGTTCTCCGCAGTGCCTTTGGTCTAGGTGCCTCCATCTCGGTATCCGAGTTCCAGCAACGTCTGCTGGTCCTTGGTAGTGCTTTGGAGCACAGGTACCTCCTGCTTAGTAACCGTGTCCCAGTAACATCAGCTGGTACAAGATTGTGCTACAAATACAAGATACGGAACAAGAGACACAAGAACAATAAGCAGAAGATCTAAAAGCAGAAGAACATGAAGTATAAGACCAAAATGAAGAGCAAAATATATGCTCTAAATTCTAAGCAGAAGAAGACTAAGCAGTGTATGGGGGTGAGTCCGTTCCTCCTCGTGGTGCCCCTGGAAAATGCCTGCTGCTGCAGGCTAAACTGAACACGGACAAATACTGTTGTAATTTAAATCTTTTGTGACAGCAAGAACGGAAGGATGAAAAATTCATACTTTGACAGATTACAAGTACAGGATTCTCTGTCACAAATAAGAATATGATGAAGAAGATGAAGCAGAATATGAATAAGAATAATAGTTTAATAAGAAGAATATGAGTAATGTTAACAAAGATGAATAGCAAGAAGTTTAAGAAGAAGATAAAGAAGGTGAAGATGAAGAATAATTTGATGAAAAAGATGATGCTGCAGAAGATTATGAAGGAGAAAGTGTGTGAAAAGTTAAAAAGGTGAAGATGAAGAGCATGGAAGTTGTGTAATATACATATTTGCCAAAATATAAAAAAACGTTAACATTGTCAATTTCTTCGTCAATCCGAACATCTTTAAAAAAAAAAATATTTATGCTATTCCATTTGATTGGGTTAAACATCTATGCCTTTAATGTCTCCTCAACCTTCCCCAATACATTCTACATTACTCTTTCTTGTTTTCCTTCATGTACAATTAACCAACAAGGCAAGAATGGGTTTTTTTAATTTCGATATTTTGTTCCCATAGACTTACATGGGACTTCCGGTATCGGTATCGGGTATCGCCGATATTTTAGTGATATCGGCGATACCATTCCGATTCCGATACTTTAGGATATCGGAAAGTATCGCTCAACTCTAGTCCTGGCGCTTGCTGGTCTTTCTTGGGTGCCCTGGAGCCTTTTTGGCAATAATGGAACCTCTCTCTTTGAAGTTCTTGATGATGCGATAGATTGTTGACCGAGGTGCAATCTTTCTAGCTGCGATACTCTTCCCTGTTAGGCCATTTTTGTGTATTTCAATGATGACTGCATGTGTTTCTTTAGAGATAACCATGGTTAACAGAAGAGAAACAATGATGCCAAGCACCAGCCTTCTTTTAAAGTGTCAAGTGGTATCATTCTTACTTAATCATGACAGATTGATCTCCAGCCATGTCCTCAGCAACACCCACACCTGTGTTAATGGAGCAATCACTGAAAAGAGGTTAGCTGGTCCTTTTAAGGCAGGGCTGCAATGATGTTGAAATGTGTTTTGGGGGATAAAGTTCATTTTCTAGCCAAATATTGACTTTGCAAGTAATTGCTGTTAAGCTGATCACTCTTTATAACATTCTGGAGTATATGCAAATTGCCATTAGAAAAAGTGAAGCAGTAGACTTTGTAAAAATTAATATTTGTGTCATTCTCAAAACTTTTGGCCATGACTGTAGGTAAGCACCTGTTCACACTCAGTTTATGTTTGGATTTGACGGTCAGTTTTTTTTAAATTAGTAAGTTACAGCTGGTTATGTAGGATGGCAGGTGGATAAGTGGAGTGCAGGAATAGCACAGATGTGTAGGAAGTTTGAAACCATTTTAAATGAGCCTCTAAACAAATGGAAACACCAACATTGTATAGGAAATCTAATATCTTGCTGCAGAAGTGTGGTAGTATACAAGAATTGCAGAGTTGAGTTTAATATCAGTTCCATTGATTCAACCAAATTGAGGATGTTGACAGTAGAGATGAGCGATCACTTAAAGGTTCGGTTTGAATTTGCTGAATAGACATCCGTTCACCGAACAGTTCGCCGAACATACCAAGCCCCATCACATTCAAGGGGAGGCAAAACCAAATGCAGCACCTTAAGAGGTGACAAAAAACTTCCCAAACAGCTACAATTAGGGGCAGACATCAGGAGAAGTGGCATCAATTGATCCACAGTAGAAATTTCCAAATGGCACAGCAGCAATCAGCCATGGATCATGCATGAGGTATCAGGGCCTGGCCCAGCATTTACAGCTTGAAGTTGAAGTTTCAATGAGGAACTGGTGGTTAAGGGAGTGATGTTAGCCTTCTTAGCTGGGAGACCTCAAATATCAAGTTTAAGATGTTGCATGAGGTGTGATCAGCCACACTCAGGTGACACAAATATCAGCTTGGTATGCCACAAATGTTATAAAAATGTAAGGATGGTAACACAGCTAGTTGACTGAAAGCAATTGCAGGCCTGCCGGTCTGGGAATCCTACTGCTACAGGAAACACACATCAACGAGACCCAACTTGGAGTACAAACATTTCACAAAATTATTGACACACACCATTATAGTGTTATCAAATTCACAAAGCATAAATATTATAATTGCGTAGTTTTTTGACAACTTCAGTTACTGTACGGTCTACTTGACTCACTTTCTTTGGCAGCCACACGGTGGTATAATTATTAATATTATTTATTGTTATAGTGCCATTCATGTGAAAAGGGTGTAACAAATAAAAACAAGTACAAAAATCTTAAACAATACAAGTCACCGACTGCTACTGGAGGAGAGAGGACCCTGCCCATGAGGGATCACAATCTACAAAGGATTGGTGAGGATACAATAGAAAGGGGTAGAGCTACTTGAACGGCGATATTGTGGAGCAATGGTTAGTGTAGGTTGAAGGCTTATCCGAAGAGGTATTTCTTCAGGTTCCTTTTGAAGGTTCCAATAGCAGGTGAGAGTATGATATGTTGAGGGACACAGTTACAGAATAGAGGGGATCTATGGGAGAAAAATAGTATGCGATTGTGGGAATAGGAGATAAAAGGAGAGTAAAGAAGGATATCTTGTGATGAACAGAGGTTGCATACAGGTAAGTACAAGGAGACTAGATCACAGATGGTCACAAGTTTTTGACTGATTTGTATGCCAAACTTAGGGTTCAGAACCGGAGTCTCTGGGCAATGGGGAGCCAGTGCAGGGATTGACAGAAGGGAGAAACTGGGGAATGGCGTGGTGAAAGGGGGCTAAGTGAGGCAACAGAGTTTAGGATAGATTGGATAGGTGCTATAGTGTTACAAGCGAGGCCACAGAGCATGGTGTTGCAGTAGTCGAGGCGGGAGATGAGGACATGCACTAGTGTTTTTGCAGATTCATGGTTGAGGAATCTTCTGATTCGGGAGATATTTTTGAGTTGGACTCGGCAAGAAGGGGAAAGTGCTTGGATTTTAGATCTGAAGGAAAGATCATAGTCAAGCCATTAATTTTGATAGATAGGTCAGTTTGAGGGGGTTAAATTAGATGTTGGAAAGATGATGAATTCAGTTTTACCCATGTTAAGTTTTAGAAACCTAGCAGAGAAGAAAGATGAAATAGAGGACTGACATTGTAGGATTCTGGTAAGTAAGGAGGTGATATCAGGTCCAGGGAAGTAGATCTGTGAGTCATCAGCATAGAGGTAATACTGAAAGCCGTGAGACTCTATGAGCTGTTCCAGGCCGAATGTGTAGACGGAGTAGAGCAGGGGTCCTAAAACTGAACCTTGAGGGGCACTGACAGATTAGGGTGAGATGAGGAGGTGGTGTGTGAGTGGGAGTCACTGAATGTCCTGTCTGTTCAGTATGAGGAGATCAAAATTAGGGCCAAGTCTGTGACACCAAGAGATGAGCGAGTCTGTAGTAATAAGAAATGATTCACTGTTTTGAAGGCAGATGACAGGTCCAGGAGGGGAGGACAAAGTAGTGTCACTCGGAATGTGTCGGTTAGTAGATTGTTGTTGATTTTAGTCAGGGCAGTTTCAGTGGAAAGGTGGGCTCGGAAGCCAGATTGTAAGTGGTCAAAGAGGAAGCAGGAGGATAGATTTGAGGGCAGTTCAAAATTGACGTGATGTTCCACTAGTTTTGCGGCATAGGGGATAAGTGATATGAGACGATAGCTGTACACAAACATGGGTCAAGGGAGGAATTTTTGAGGATGGGTGTGATCTAGGTATGTCTGAAGCATGAAGGGAAGTCAACAGTTGTGACAGGTTGAAGTGGTGGGTTAGTTTTGTGTTGAAGACTGTTGTAAGGTTTGGAATGAGCTGGGACGGGATTGGGTCAATTTCACAGGTGGTGAGACGTGATTTGGAGAGTAAAGAGGAAAATTGATCTTCCGTGATGGTGGAGAAGTTGGTTTTGGAGGAGGAGAGTTGAGTAGTTATGAGGAGCCGAAAGCTTTGTCTTATGTTGTCAATCTTCTGCATAAAGAATGAGGCAGAGTGTTCAGCTGAGATCAGTGGATAGGAAGGGGGAGCTGTGGGATGAGAAGAGAATTGAAAGTACTGAATAGCTGTTTAGTGTTTATCTCTCACCTATTTAGGCAAATTGTCTCTTCAGAGAGGAAGAGAGCTAGAACTCTAGTGCCACCTATTGGAAGTAGCAATCCTACAAGTCAATGTTGACCCTTTAGCGAGCCTTATCACATGACTTAGGATAATAGCCAAACCAGAATCTCAATTTGCAGACAGTGTGTTTCAGGGTACTGCCCCTCATCCGTGCAAAGTGGACATCTGGTTTGGCTGTGTGAGAGGCGTCAGACCGTTATCCAAGAAGTATCGTTTCTCCTTGCGGAAATCGACATGCCAAGCATGCCGAGATGAGGAGACTTAAAGCCGCAATGCTCCTCTGGGAAATATGCTAATTATGCATATTGTCTCTTCAGAGAGGAAGAGAGCTAGAACTCTGGTGGCACCTATTCTGGTTTGTCTATTATCCTAAGTCATGTGACAAGGCTCGTTAGAGGGTCAACATTGACTTGTAGGATTGCTACCTTCCAATAGGTGGCACTATAGTTCTAGTTCTCTTCCTCTCTGAAGAGATAATTAGCATATTTCCCAGAGGAGCATTGCAGATTTAAGTCTCCTCATTTCGGCATGCTTGGCATGTCGATCTCTGCAAGGAGAAAGGATATTTCTTGGATAACGATCTGACGCCTCTCACACAGCCAAACCTTATCTCCGCTTCGCACTGACGAAGGGCAGTACCCCGAAGCACAGTGTCTGCAAATTGAGATTCTAGTTTGGCTATTATCCTAAGTTATGTGAAAAGGCTCGTTAAAGGGTCAACATTGACTTGTAGGATTGCTACCTTCCAATAGGTGGCACTAGAGTTCTAGCTCTCTTCCTCTCTAAAGAGACAATTTGCATAATTAGCATATTTCCCAGAGGAGCATTGCAGCTTTAAGTCTTCTCATCTCGGCATGCTTAGCATGTCGATCTCTGCAAGGAGAAACGATACTTCTTGGATAACGGTCTGACGCCTCTCACACAGCCAAACCAGATGTCCTTTTTGCACTGATGAGGGGCAGTACCTGTCATGTGTGCATCGCCACGAAGATCGTCGCGGTTGCACATTCTGACTTCTCACAGCTGAGTTGCTGTTTCTTTGTGTTTGGTAGTTAGGGAGTTAATTCTGTCTGTGCTCAGTTCTGGGACTGGGTGCAGTTTCTCCCGGCTGCAATTAATTATTTGTTGATTGGTTTCCTTTAAATCTCTGGTTGTCTGTGTTGGGAGTTGCCAGTGAAATTCTTCATGCAGACCACAGATAGGATTGTATCTGTATAGACTTAAGTTAAAGAGCTCCTTAGTTGTTTTAAGCTCACCTTGCTTAGAGTTTAATATCCCAGATCATTTATGTTCCTTCTGTGTTTGAGTGTGTATGCAAATCTGTGTTTTCTCCAGTCTGTCTTATATGTCTAATCTGTGTATTTAGCAGAGATCAGCCCATATCCCTTTGGTGGTAATCAGAATCCTTCTTAGGACTGATTACAGGGTTCAGGGACTGATAGGAGACAGGGTTAGGCTGGAGACTTGGACCTCTGAACCATTATCAGTACCTCCAAGGTGAGGGATTAGTTAGGACCCCAGTTTAGGGTCAGGTTAGACCCCGGTCCTCCTCTTTCCTGTGACAGTGTATCAAGTCCTCAAGATTAACCCTGAGTTCAACGGATATCGTGTCAGGTAAATCTATTCTATATTTACATGCTGATGTTGCTAATCTATATGTTGTATAGAGTGTTGTTCTTTTAAGAATAGTTTACTGACATCGTACACATATCATAAGACCGCGTGACATTTTCACTGGCCCATAAAATTATTCCCAGTTGCCATGGATCCAGTAGCCCAGCTGGCTCTGCAGTTGCAGGGATTATCCATGGAGCTGACGGACATTAAGTCCAAAGTTTTGTCTCCCTCGGAGCAAACCAGATTTGAACCTAAAGTAGCTCTCCCGGACAGGTTCACTGGTGGGCGAGACAAATTTTTTACCTTCAGGGAAGCATGTAAATTGTATTTTCGGCTTCGGCCTCGATCATCAGGGAGTGAAGAGCAGAGAGTGGGAATTGTTATCTCGCTCCTACAAGGGGACCCTCAATCCTGGGCCTTCTCCCTTCCTCCGGGATCCCCGGCTCTACAGTCAGTAGATCGATTTTTTACTGCCCTGGGTTTGGTATATGATGACCCAGATCGGGTCTCTCTTGCTGAGACAAAATTACGTAAGATACAGCAGGGAGATCGTCCGGCGGAGGAATTTGCTTCTGAGTTCCGTAGATGGGCCACAGATACTCAGTGGAATGACCCAGCTCTTAGAAGCCAGTTTTGTCATGGGCTTTCTGACAAATTAAAGGACGTTTTGGCTCAGTATGATTCTCCTCCATCACTGGAGGCTGCTATGGCCCTAGCTATCCGTACTGATAGACGGCTCCGGGAGAGGTGCGAGGTAACTCCGCCCCCTGTTGTTACTCCACCTTCTACTAAAGTCCCTTATGTTGAGGTTCCCCTTGTCTGTTCGGAGGAGCCTATGCAGTTGGGAGGGACATCATTTCGTAGGAGGGGATTGGCGGTAGCCGCAGGACTAGAAGGTGTTTCTTCTGCGGGAAAGAGGGACATTTTGTTGGGGGATGTCCATCCCGTGCCTTGTTGAGCAAAAAGTCGCCGGAAAACTGTTAATCCCAGGTTGTGTGGTGGACGACAACCTGGGAGTATGTATTTCGTCCGCTAGTTCTTCTCAGTTCCTTGTACCAGTGGAGGTGGTGGTTGGTACGAGAGTGGAGAGATTTTCTGTTCTTCTTGATAGTGGGTCCGGGGCTAATCTGGTTGACGCTCAGTTTGCTCAGGCTCAAGGTATGCATCTGAGTGTATTGGTCAAACCGATCCCTATATTCTCCATTGACGCCAGGCCTCTCGGCCAAGGTAGCTTTGTTCATGAGGTTCATAACATTGACCTTCGGGTAGGGGCAATACATAGGGAACTATTATCTTGTTATGTGTTGGAGGGTCTACCTACTCCTATTGTGTTGGGACTTCCTTGGTTGGTTAAACATAACCCTGTGATTAATTGGCAGTCCAGAGATATAAGCCAATGGGGTGAGTTTTGCAAAAGTAACTGCATGAACACAGTCATCAGTGCGGTCGTGCCTAGTACTTTGCCTCCTTTTTTGGAGGACTTTGGGGATGTGTTCTCTGAGGAGGGGTGTCAGGAGTTGCCTCCTCATCGCGTTTATGACTGCTCTATTAATTTACTTCCTGATGCTAAGTTACCTAAAGCTAGGTTATATAACCTTTCTGGTCCTGAGAGGCAGGCTATGAAAGATTATATTTCGGAAAGTCTGGCCAAAGGGCATATTAGACCTTCATCTTCCCCAGTGGCCGCGGGGTTCTTCTTTGTGAAGAAAAAAGATGGAGGCCTACGCCCTTGCTTGGATTTCCGCGAACTTAATCGGATTACTGTTCGAGATCCGTATCCACTCCCTCTGATTCCTGATCTCTTCAATCAAATTGTTGGCGCCAAATGGTTCTCTAAATTGGATCTCAGGGGGGCGTATAATCTGATTAGGATAAAAGAGGGGGATGAGTGGAAAACGGCGTTTAACACGCCGGAGGGACATTATGAGAACCTTGTCATGCCTTTTGGTCTGACTACTGCACCAGCAGTATTCCAACATTTTGTTAATGACATTTTTCGTCATCTGGTGGGGCTGTTTGTGGTCGTATATTTGGATGACATTTTAATTTACTCACCAGATCTTGTGTCTCACCAGGAGCATGTGAGACAGGTGTTGCAGATCTTGCGAGACAATAAACTATACGCCAAACTGGAAAAGTGTGTATTCGCCGTACAGGAACTTCAGTTTTTGGGTTTCTTGGTGTCAGCCTCCGGTTTCCGTATGGACCCTGAAAAGGTGAGAGCAGTGCTTGAATGGGATCAGCCAGAGGATCTTAAGGATCTGCAGCGTTTTCTGGGGTTTGCTAACTACTACCGGAAATTTATTTGTAATTTCTCATCTGTTGTCAAACCTCTCACTGACATGACAAGAAAAGGGACGGATTTTTCTAAATGGTCGGACAAAGCTTGCCAAGCTTTTTCCTCTTTGAAAAAATGTTTTGCTTCGGCACCCGTTCTCATCCAACCAGATGCATCACAGCCGTTCGTTGTGGAGGTGGACGCGTCTGACGTAGGGGTGGGTGCAATATTGTCCCAGGGTCCGTCCCCTGGTAAATGGCATCCGTGCGCTTTCTTTTCTAAAAAATTGTCGTCCGCCGAAAGGAATTATGATATCGGCAATAGGGAACTTTTGGCCATTAAGTTGGCTTTTGAAGAATGGCGTCACTTTTTGGAGGGGGCAGTCCACCCGGTCACCGTCATTACTGATCACAAGAACCTGCTGTATTTGGAATCTGCTAAGCGTCTGAATTCCAGACAAGCTCGATGGTCGTTGTTTTTTACCAGGTTTAATTTTGTTGTCACTTATCGCCCTGCATCTAAGAATGTTAAGGCGGATGCCTTGTCTCGCAGTTTCCCAGGGGCCGGGAAAATGGATGACCCAATTCCTATCCTTCAGGAGGGGGTGGTAGTGTCGGCTGTATGTTCCGAGCTTGAGGAGGAGGTGTTAGAGGCTCAGGGGGACGCCCCTGCAGGACCTCCAGGGAGACTGTTTGTCCCAAATCAGTTGAGACAAAAGGTTATTGAGGCACATCATAATTCTGCTTTAGCAGGACATCCAGGGAGTAAGGCTACTTTAGATCTCCTTTCTCGCCGGTTTTGGTGGCCTAACATTAACCCCTTCAAGACCCAGCCTATTTTGACCTCAAAGACCTTGCCATTTTTTGCAATTCTGACCAGTGTCCCTTTATGAGGTAATAACTCAGGAACGCTTCAACGGATCCTAGCGATTCTGAGACTGTTTTTTCGTGACATATTGGGCTTCATGTTAGTGGTAAATTTAGGTCGATAATTTTTGCGTTTATTTGTGAAAAAAATGGAAATTTGGCGAAAATTCTGAAAATTTTGTAATTTTCAAATTTTTAATTTTTATTCTGTTAAACCAGAGAGTTATGTGGCACAAAATAGTTAATAAATAACATTTCCCACATGTCTACTTTACATCAGCACAATTTTGGGAACAACATTTTTTTTTGTTAGGAAGTTATAAGGGTTAAAAGTTGACCAGCGATTTCTCATTTTTACAGCAAAATTTACAAAACCATTTTTTTTAGGGACCACCTCACATTTGAAGTCACTTTGAGGGGTCTATATGGCAGAAAATACCCAAAAGTGACACCTTTATAAAAACTGCACCCCTCAAGCTACTCAAAACTACATTCAAGAAGATTATTAACCCTTCAGGTGCGACACAGGAACTAAAGCAACGTGGAAGGAAAAAATGGACATTTTAATTTTTCCAACAAAAATTTTCTTTTAGCATCAATTTTTTCATTTTTACATGGGCGTCAGGATAAAATGGATCCTAAAATTTGTTGGGCAATTTCTCCTGAGTACACAGATACCTCATATGTGGTCATAAACCACTGTATGGGCGCACGGCAGGGCTCAGAAGGGAAGGAGCGCCATTTGACTTTTTGAATGGAAAATATGCTGGAATATTTAGCGGTTGCCATGTCGCATTTGGAGAGTTCCTGTGTGCCTAAACATTGGAGCTCCCCCACAAGTGACCCCATTTTGGAAACTAGACCCCCTAAGGAACTTATCTAGATGCATAGTGATCACTTTGAACCCCCAGGTGCTTCACAAATTGATCTGTAAAAAAAAGAAAGTACTTTTTTTTCACAAAAATTTTCTTTTAGCCTCAGTTTTTTCATTTTCACATGGGCAACAGTATAAATTGGATCCTAAAATTTGTTGGGCAATTTCTCCTGAGTACACAGATACCTCATATGTGGTCATAAACCACTGCTTGGGCGCACGGCAGGGCTCAGAAGGGAAGGAGCGCCATTTGACTTTTTGAATAGAAAATATGCTGGAATATTTAGCGGTTGCCATGTCGCATTTGGAGAGTCCCTGTGTGCCTAAACATTGGAGCTCCCCCACAAGTGACCCCATTTTGGAAACTAGACCCCCTAAGGAACTTATCTAGATGCATGGTGAGCACTTTGAACTCTCAGGTGCTTCACAAATTGATCCGTAAATAAAAGAAAGTACTTTTTTTTCACAAAAATTTTCTTTTAGCCTCAGTTTTTTTCATTTTCACATGGGCAACAGTATAAATTGGATCGTAAAATTTGTTGGGCAATTTCTCCTGAGTACACAGATACCTCATATGTGGTCATAAACCACTGTTTGGGCGCACGGCAGGGCTCAGAAGGGAAGGAGCGCCATTTGACTTTTTGAATAGAAAATATGCTGGAATATTTAGCGGTTGCCATGTCGCATTTGGAGAGTCCCTGTGTGCCTAAACATTGGAGCTCCCCCACAAGTGACCACATTTTGGAAACTAGACCCCCTAAGGAACTTATCTAGATGCATGGTGAGCACTTTGAACTCTCAGGTGCTTCACAAATTGATCCGTAAATAAAAGAAAGTACTTTTTTTTCACAAAAATTTTCTTTTAGCCTCAGTTTTTTTCATTTTCACATGGGCAACAGTATAAATTGGATCCTAAAATTTGTTGGGCAATTTCTCTGAGTACACAGATACCTCATATGTGGTCATAAACCACTGTTTGGGCGCACGGCAGGGCTCAGAAGGGAAGGAGCGCCATTTGACTTTTTGAATAGAAAATATGCTGGAATATTTAGCGGTTGCCATGTCGCATTTGGAGAGTCCCTGTGTGCCTAAACATTGGAGCTCCCCCACAAGTGACCACATTTTGGAAACTAGACCCCCTAAGGAACTTATCTAGATGCATAGTGAGCACTTTGAACCCCAGGTGCTTCACAAATTGATCCGTAAATAAAAGAAAGTACTTTTTTTTCACAAAAATTTTCTTTTAGCCTCAGTTTTTTTCATTTTCACATGGGCAACAGTATAAATTGGATCCTAAAATTTGTTGGGCAATTTCTCCTGAGTACACAGATACCTCATATGTGGTCATAAACCACTGTTTGGGCGCACGGCAGGGCTCAGAAAGGAAGGAGCGCCATTTGACTTTTTGAATAGAAAATATGCTGGAATATTTAGCGGTTGCCATGTCGCATTTGGAGAGTCCCTGTGTGCCTAAACATTGGAGCTCCCCCACAAGTGACCCCATTTTGGAAACTAGACCCCCTAAGGAACTTATCTAGATGCATAGTGAGCACTTTGAGCTCCCAGGTGCTTCACAAATTGATCCGTAAATAAAAGAAAGTACTTTTTTTTCACAAAAATTTTCTTTTAGCCTCAGTTATTTTCATTTTCACATGGGCAACAGTATAAATTGGATCCTAAAATTTGTTGGGCAATTTCTCCTGAGTACACAGATACCTCATATGTGGTCATAAACCACTGTTTGGGCGCACGGCAGGGCTCAGAAGGGAAGGAGCGCCATTTGACTTTTTGAATGGAAAATATGCTGGAATATTTAGCGGTTGCTATGTCGCATTTGGAGAGTCCCTGTGTGCATAAACATTGGAGCTCCCCCACAAGTGACCCATTTTGGAAACTAGACGCCCTAAGGAACTTATCTAGATGCATAGTGAGCACTTTGAACCCCCAGGTGCTTCACAGAAGTTTATAACGCAGAGCCGCGAAAATAAAAAATCATTTTTTTTCTCAAAAAATGATTTTTTAGCCCACTGTTTTTTATTTTCACAATGGTTACAGGAGAAATTGGACCCCAAAAGTTGTTGTCCAGTTTCTCCTGAGTACGCTAGTACCCCATATGTGGGGGGGAACCACTGTTTGGGCACACGTCAGGGCTCGGAAGGGATGTAGTGACGCTTTGAAATGCCGACTTGATGGAATGGTCTGCGGGCATCTTGTTACGTTTGCAGAGCCCCTGATGTGCCTAAACAGTAGAAACTCCCCACAAGTGACCCCATTTTGGAAACTAGACCCGGCAAAGAACTTATCTAGATGTGTGGTGAGCACTTTGAACCCCCAAGGGCTACACAGAAGTTTATAACGCCCGGGCATGAAATAAAAAAAATCATATTTTTTCCACAATCAGGATCTTTTAGTCCCCAATTTTTTATTTTCCCAAGGGTAACATGAGAAATTAGACCCAAAAGTTGTTGTCCAATTTGTCCTGAGTATGCTGATATCCCATATGTGGGAGAAAACTACTGTATGGGCACACGTCGGGGCTCGGATGGGAAGTAGCGACGTTTTGAAATGCCCACTTGATGGAATGGTCTTCGGGCGTCATGTTACGTTTGCAGAGTCCCTGATGTGCCTAAACAGTAGAAACTCCCCACAAGTGACCCCATTTTGGAAACTAGATCCCCCAAGGAACTCCTATAGATGTGTGATAAGCACTTTGAACCTCCAAGTCCTTCACAGAAGTTTATAACGCAGAGCCATGAAAATATAAAATCATTTTTTTTCCACAAAAATAATTTTTAGTCCCCAATTTTTTTTCCCAATGTTAACAGGAGAAATTAGAACCCCCAAAGTTGTTGTGCAATTTTTCCCGAGTACGCTGATACCCCATATGTGGGGATAAACCACTGTTTGGGCATACGTCGGGGCTTGGAATAAAGGGAGCACTGTTTGACTTTTTGAACGCAAAATTTGCAGGAATCAATGGTGGCTCCATGTCGCGTATGGAGACCCCCTGATGTGCCTAAATAGTGGAAACCCCTCAATTCTAACTCCAACCCTAACCCCAACACACCCCTAACCCCAACCCTAACCCCTACACACACCTAACCCTAATACAAACCCTAATCATAACCCTAACCCCAACACACCCCTAACCCTAATCCCAACTCTAACCATAAACCTAACTACAAGCCTAACCCTAATTCCAACCCTAACCCTAATTCCAACCCTAACCCAAATTCCAACCCTAACCGTAATTCTAATCTTAACCCTAATGCTAACCCTAACCCTAGTTCTAACCCTAAGGCTGGGTTCATATTGCGTTTTACCAGCCCGTTCAACACGTAGCGGTGACCGGCTGGTAACGGTATAGCATAACGCGATCGTGTTATGCTATACCCGCTAGCGCAGATGAATCAGCAGATAATCAGCCGCGGATCCGCAGCAAAATCCGCCGCGGATCTGCAGCGAATCAGCAGCGGATCAGCAGCGAAATCAGCCACGGATCAGTAGCGAAATCAGCCGCGGATCTGCAGCGAATCAGCAGCGGATCAGCAGCGAAATCAGCCGCGGATCAGTAGCGAAATCAGCCGCGGATCAGCAGCGAAATCAGCCGCGGATCAGCAGCGAAAATCAGCCGCGGATCAGTAGCGAAATCAGCCGCGGATCAGCAGCGAAATCCGCTGCGGATCCGCAGCGAATCAGCAGCAAAATCAGTCGCGGATCAGCAGCGAAATCCGCCGTGGATCAGCAGCAAAATCAGCCGCGGATCCGCAGCGAATCAGCAGCGAAATCCGCCGCGGATCAGCAGCGAAATCCGCCGCGGATCAGCAGCGAAATCAGCCGCGGATCAGCAGCGAACACACGATCCAGCGAATCAGCCGGATCAGCAGCGAAATCAGCCGCGGATCAGCAGCGAAATCCGCCGGATCAGCAGCGAAATCAGCCAGCGGATCAGCAGCGAAATCAGCCGCGGATCAGCAGCGAAATCGCCGCGGATCAGCAGCGAAATCCGCTGCGGAAACAGCAGCAAAATCACGGATCACACAATCCGCGCGGATTCGCAGCGAATCAGCAGCAAATCAGTCGGGATCAGCAGCGAAATCCGCCGCGAATCAGCAGCGAAATCCGCGCGGATCGCAGCGAAATCCAGCAACGCGATCAGCAGCGAAATCCGCGGATCAGCAGCGAAATCCGCTCGCGGAATCGCAGCGAATCACAGCAAAACAGTCGGGGATCAGCAGCGAAATCCGCCGCGATCAGCAGCGAAATCCGCCGCGAATCAGCAGCGAAATCAGCCGCGGATCGCAGCGAAATCCGCCGCGGATCAGCAGCGAAATCCGCCGCGGATCAGCAGCGAAATCCGCCGCGGATCAGCAGCGAAATCCGCGCGGATCAGCAGCGAAATCAGCCGCGGATCAGCAGCGAATCAGTCGCGGATCAGCAGCGAAATCAGCCGCGGATCAGCAGCGAATCCGCCGCGGTAATCAGCAGCGAAATCAGCCGGGATCAGCAGCGAAATCAGCCGCGGATCAGCAGCGAAATCCGTGCGGATCCAGCGAATGCGCAAAATCAGTCGGATCAGCAGCGAAATCCGCCGCGATCACAGCGAAATCCGCCGCGGATCAGCAGCGAAATCAGCCGCGGAATCCAGCAAGCGAAATCAGCCGCGGATCAGCAGCGAAATCCAGCCGCGGATCAGCAGCGAAATCGCGCGGATCAGCAGCGAAATCAGCGATCAGCAGCAAATCAGTCGGGATCAGCAGCGAAATCCGCCGCGGATCAGCAGCGAAATCACGCCGGGGATCAGCAGCGAAATCGCCGCGATCAGCAATGCAGCAAAATCAGCGGGATCAGCAGCGAAATCCGCCGGCGAATCAGCAGCGAAATCCGCGGGGATACAGCAGCGAAATCAGCGCGGATCAGCAGCGAAATCCGCCGCGGATCAGCAGCGAAATCCGCCGCGGATCAGCAGCGAAATCCGCCGCGGATCAGCAGCGAAATCAGCCGCGGATCAGCAGCGAAATCAGCCGCGGATCAGCAGCGAAATCGCGCGGATCAGCAGCGAAATCCGCGCGGATCACAGCGAATACCGCGAATCAGCAGCAAAATCCGGGGATCAGCAGCGAAATCCGCCGCGAATCAGCAGCGAAATCCGCCGCGGATCAGCAGCGAAATCAGCGCGGATCAGCAGCGAAATCAGCCGCGGATCAGAGCGAAATCAGCCGCGATCAGCAGCGAAATCAGCCGCGGATCAGCAGCGAAATCAGCAGCGGATCAGCAGCGAATCGCGCATCAGCCGAAATCCCGCCAGCGCGATCAGCAGCAGCGAAATCGCCGCGGAACAAGCGATCCAGCAGCGAAATCCGCCGCGAATCAGCAGCGAAATCCGCGCGGATCAGCAGCGAAATCGCGCGGAATCAGCAGCGAAATCAGCGCGGATCAGCAGCGAAATCAGCCGCGGATCAGCAGCGAACACGCCTCGCAGGATCCGCGCGGATCAGCAGCGAATATCAGACGACGCGGATCAGCAGCGAAATCCCGGCGAAATCCGCGCGGATCAGCAGCGAATCAGCATCAGCGCGTCCGGATCAGCAGCGAAATCAGCCGCGGAATCATGCGATCAGCGCAAATCAGCCGCGGATCGCAGCGAAATCAGCCGCGATCAGCAGCGAAATCCCGCGGGATCAGCAGCGAAAATCCGCGCGATCAGCAGCGAAATCCGCCGCGGATCAGCAGCGAAATCCGCGGGATCGCAGCGAAATCCGCCGCGGATCAGCAGCGAAATCAGCCGCGCAATCAGCAGCGAAATCAGCCGCGGATCAGCAGCGAAATCCGCTGCGATCCAGGAATCGCCGATCACAGCGAAATCGCCGCGGATCAGCAGCGAAATCAGCGCGGATCAGCAGCGAAATCAGTGCGGATCAGCAGCGAAATCCGCCGCGGATCAGCAGCGAAATCCGCCGCGGATCCGCAGCGAAATCAGCGCGGATCAGCAGCGAAATCCGCGCGGATCAGCGCGAATCCGCGGATCCGCAGCGAAATCGCGCGGACAGCACGAAATCAGCCGCGGATCAGCAGCGAAATCGCGCTGCGAATCACCGCAGCGAAATCCGCGGATCAGCAGCGAAATCAGCAGCAATCAGCAGCGAAATCCGCCGCGGATCGGCGAATCACGCAAAGCGAAATCAGCCGCGGATCAGCAGCGAAATCCGCGGATCACAGCGAATCGCCATCACAGATCGCCGCGGATCAGCAGCGAAATCGCAGTCGGATCAGCAGCGAAATCCGCCGCGGATCAGCAGCGAAATCCGCCGCGAATCCACAGCGAAATCCGCGCGGATCAGGAGCGAAATCCGCCGCGGATCAGCAGCGAAATCAGCGCGATCAGCAGCGAAATCAGCCGCGGATCAGCAGCGAAACATCCGCTGCGGATCCGCAGCGAATCAGCGCAAAATCCATCGAGCTCGCGATCGCAGCGAATCAGCAGCAAATCACCCGGATCACAGCGAAATCCGCCGCGGATCCGCAGCGAAATCCGCACGATCAGCACGAAATCCGCTGCGGATCAGCAGCGAAATCCGCCACGAATCAGCAGCGAAATCCGCCGCGGATCAGCAGCAAAATCCGCTGTGGATACGCAGCAAAATCCGCCGCGGATCAGCAGCGAAATCAGCCGCGGATCAGCAGCGAAATCAGCCGCGGATCAGCAGCGAAATCCGCTGCGGATCAGCAGCGAAATCAGCCGCGGATCAGCAGCGAAATCAGTCGCGGATCAGCAGCGAAATCAGTTGCGGATCGCAGCGAAATCCGCCGCGGATCAGCAGCGAAATCCGCGTGGATCCGCAGCGAAATCAGCCGCGGATCAGCAGCGAAATCAGTCGCGGATCCGCAGCGAAATCAGTTGCGGATCCGCAGCGAAATCCGCCGCGGATCAGCAGCGAAATCAGCCGCGGATCAGCAGCGAAATCAGCCGCGGATCAGCAGCGAAATCCGCCGCGGATCTGCAGCGAAATCCGCCGCGGATCCGCAGCGAAATCCGCCACACGTTGCGGATTTTGCTGCGGATCCGCGGCGTATTTTGCTGCGTATCCGTGGCGGATTTCGCTGCTGATCTGTGGCGGATATCGCTGCGCATCCGCGGCTGATTTCGCTGCTGATCCTCCGCAGATCAGCAGCGAAATCCGCCGCGGATCCGCAGCAAAATACGCCGCGGATCCGCAGCAAAATCCGCAACGTGTGCACAGGGCCTAATAGGAAAAAAAAAAATCTTTATTTTTTTTATTTGTCCCTACCTATGATAAAGGGGGGGTTCATTTACTTTTTTTTATTTTGATCACTGTGACAGTTTATCACAGTGATCAAGATAAATTTTTGGACACTGGGGGGCGCACTGCGCATGCGCCGGCCGGCGGGCGCACTGCGCATGCGCCCGCCATTTTCCAAGATGGCGGCGCCCATGAAGAGGCCCGGGCGGACGCCGGGACCGATCCAGGGACATCGGTGGATCGGGAGAGGTGAGTAGGGTGGTCGGAAGGTTAGGGGGGGGGATCGGAAGGTGGGGGCACCGGAGCAAAGGAGGAGGGGAGCTGTTAGTGACGGCGGTGACCGATCGCTGCCATCTTTCGGTGGCGGCGGCCGATCGCCGCCGTGACTCGGTGTGGGGGGGTCAGGTCTCGGTGTCCAGCCATGGCAGATGCTATTGCAGCATCGGCCATGGCTGGATTGTAATATTTCACCAATTAAATTGGTGAAATATTACAGATTGCTCTGATTGGCTGTTTCACTTTTAACAGC
This sequence comes from Oophaga sylvatica, assembly GCA_033576555.1. Taxonomy (NCBI): domain Eukaryota; kingdom Metazoa; phylum Chordata; class Amphibia; order Anura; family Dendrobatidae; genus Oophaga; species Oophaga sylvatica. The sequence continues at coordinate 354,451,740 of JARQOD010000002.1, read as the reverse complement.
CAATCAGAGCGATCGTGGCCATGGGGGGGTTAAGCCAACCCCCTGTGGTGAAGCACAAAGGGTCCTGTAACTGCGGGTCGGGTGACCTTTGAGTGACCCCGGTCTCCCGGCCCGCAGGAACGGGATCCTTTCATGACGCAGGGTATGCGTCATAGATCGGATTGGCACCGACTTTCATGACGCATACGCTGTGTCAAAGGTCGGGAAGGGGTTAATAAAGATGTTTTAACTTTTGTCGCGTCCTGTGGGGTTTGTGCTCGCTCTAAGACCCCTCATACCCGTCCGTCTGGGACCCTCTTACCCTTGAAACTTCCGGAGCGTCCATGGACTCATTTGTCTATGGACTTCATCACGGACCTTCCTCAGTCGTCAGGGAAGACTGTCATACTGGTGGTTGTTGACAGGTTCAGTAAGATGGCACATTTCATTGCTCTTCCTGCCCTCCCTAATGCTAAAACTCTGGTGCAGGTGTTCATTGGGGAGATTGTGAGACTTCATGGGTTGCCTTCTGATGTGGTGTCAGATAGGGGGTCTCAGTTTGTGTCCAAGTTTTGGAGGGCATTTTGTTTGCGTCGGGGGATGCAATTGTCATTTTCCTCGGCTTTTCATCCGCAGACCAATGGTCAGACAGAGCGTCTGAATCAAAGCCTAGAGACTTATCTTCGGTGTTTTGTCTCAGAGAACCAGGAGGACTGGTCTTCTTTCTTGCCTCTGGCAGAGTTCGCTCTTAACAACAGGCGGAGCGAGTCCACTGGTAAGTCCCCGTTTTTTGGGGCATATGGTTTTCATCCCCAGTTTTGTACATTCAATGGGGGGGGCCCTTCTGGGGTTCCTGAGGAGGAGCGTTTCTCGTCGTCACTTGCTTCAGTGTGGAGAGGTGTATTGAATAATCTGAGTGCTATGGGGAACCGTTATAAACGTATGGCTGATAGGAGGAGAGTTTCTGGTCCAGATCTTAATGTGAACGATCTGGTATGGTTGTCTACCAGGAATATAAAACTTAAAGTTCCCTCCTGGAAGCTGGGTCCCAGATTCATCGGGCCGTACAGGATCAGTTCCATAATTAATCCTGTGGCATTTCGTCTGGACCTCCCTCCTACGTTTAAAATCCACAATGTGTTCCACAAGTCATTACTTAAGAGGTACGTGGCACCAGTCATACCATCACCTCTACCTCCTCCTCCAGTGGTGGTCAATGGTAACTTGGAGTTTCAAGTGTCAAAGATCATTGACTCACGTCTGAATCGCCAGTCCCTTCAGTACTTGGTGCATTGGAAGGGGTATGGTCCAGAGGAGAGGACGTGGGTTCCTGCGTCTGACATTAACGCAGATCGTTTGGTGCGGACCTTCCACAGAACTCACCCGGGCAAACCTGGCCTGAGGGTCCGGAGACCCCTCGTAGAAGGGGGGGTACTGTCATGTGTGCATCGCCACGAAGATCGTCGCGGTTGCACATTCTGACTTCTCACAGCTGAGTTGCTGTTTCTTTGTGTTTGGCAGTTAGGGAGTTAATTCTGTCTGTGCTCAGTTCTGGGACTGGGTGCAGTTTCTCCCGGCTGCAATTAATTATTTGTTGATTGGTTTCCTTTAAATCTCTGGTTGTCTGTGTTGGGAGTTGCCAGTGAAATTCTTCATGCAGACCACAGATAGGATTGTATCTGTATAGACTTAAGTTAAAGAGCTCCTTAGTTGTTTTAAGCTCACCTTGCTTTAGAGTTTAATATCCCAGATCATTTATGTTCCTTCTGTGTTTGAGTGTGTATGCAAGTCTGTGTTTTCTCCAGTCTGTCTTATATGTCTAATCTGTGTATTTAGCAGAGATCAGCCCATATCCCTTTGGTGGTAATCAGAATCCTTCTTAGGACTGATTACAGGGTTCAGGACTGATAGGAGACAGGGTAAAGGTACTGCCACACTAAGCAATCCCGCTAGCGATCTCGTTAGCGTTGCATACTAATGAGATCGCTAGCGGGATCGTTTCTATATCGCTAAATGCGGCCACATTTAGCGATATAGTTAACGACGCTATCGCCGTTAGCGATCTTCTTAACGACTTTAGCGGTACAAAAGTACCGCTAAATCGCTAAGAAAAGGTGCCACACAGCGATAAGATACTTACCAGCGGGAGCGCCAGCGATGAAATAGGGTCCGGAACGATTCCAGCGACGAGCGAGATCACAGCAGGAAGCTCGTCGCTGGAAGCTGCCGCACTGAACAATATCGCTAACGGGATCGCTAAATAGTGACGTTTTTAGCGATCTCGTTAGCGATATTGTTTAGTGTGGCATACCCTTTAGGCTGGAGACTTGGACCTCTGAACCATTATCAGTACCTCCAAGGTGAGGGATTAGTTAGGACCCCAGTTTAGGGTCAGGTTAGACCCCCGGTCCTCCTCTTTCCTGTGACAGTGTATCAAGTCCTCAAGATTAACCCTGAGTTCAACGGATATCGTGTCAGGTAAATCTATTCTATATTTACATGCTGATGTTGCTAATCTATATGTTGTATAGAGTGTTGCTCTTTTAAGAATAGTTTACTGACATCGTACACATATCATAAGACCGCGTGACAGTACCCCGAAACACAGTGTCTGCAAATTGAGATTCTGGTTTGGCTATTATCCTAAGTCATGTGAAAAGGCTTGCTAAAGGGTCAACATTGACTTGTAGGATTGCTACCTCCCAATAGGTGGCACTAGATTTCTAGCTCTCTTCCTTTCTGAAGAGACATTTTGCATAATCAGCATTTTTCCCAGAGGAGCATTGCAGCTTTTAGTCTCCTCATCTCGGCATGCTTAGCATGTCGATCTCCGCATGGAAAAAAACTATACTTCTTGGATATCTCTCACCTATAAAGTGTAAGTTCAATGATGTCAGTACTCAGTACCTGAGCCATCTCCTGTAGAGTGTATACTATTATGATCAGTGGGATCCTCTCTCTCTTTCTCCTGTACAGTGCAAGCTGTTATGATTAGTGGGGTCCTTTATCTGTTCAGTAGTGTGTAAGCTCTAATGGGTCTTCTGTCACTCTTATACAGTGTAAGGTCTTATGGTCAGTGAGGTTCACTTTTTCCTCTACTCTTCTTTCCAATGATGATATAATAAGAAATACTAGGTAGGTTCACATAAAAAAATCCAGCATCTGCAAACAGGGCTCTTGCTTGAGACTAGCAAATACACCATCTTTGCCTGACACTGATTTCAGATTTTTTTTCTATAAAAAATATTGTGTTGGCTGCTGTTTTCTAGTTCATTAGGAATGAAGAAAAAAATTATAATTGGGTGGCTCAGTAGTTATCACTGTTGCTTCCCAGCGCTGAGGTTCAAATCCCACCAAAGACTTTATCCGCAAGGAGTTTGTATATTCTCCCGTGTTTGCATGGGTTTCCTTCAGGTACTCCGGTTTCTTCCCACACTCTAAAGACATATTGATAGGGAATTTAGATTGTGAGCCACACTGAGGACTGTGATAGTAATAAATGTAAAGTGCTGCGGAATATGATAGCCCTATATAAGCAATGTATAATAACAATAATTGTAATTAAAATGTAGCAAGTAGTATTGAGCGATACCTTCCGATATCGGGAAATATCGGATCGGATGGGATCGGACGATACCCCAAAAAGATCGGATATCGCCGATTCCGATAACGAAAACCAATGTAAGTCAATGGGACACAAATATCGGAATGAAAATAAACGCTTACTTTCCTTGTAGGCTAATTCTACATGAAGGAAAACAACTAAGAATAATGTAGAATGTATTGGGGTAGGTGGAGGAGACATTAAAGGCGTAGAGGTTTAGCCCAATCAAATGGAATAGCAGGAATTACCAAGGACTGCCAAGGACCAGCAGACGTTGGTGGAACTCGGAAACCGAGAAAGAGGCACCTAAGCCAAAGGCTCTGCCTGGAACCAGCTGACGTTACTGGAACCCAGGGAGACGTATTCAAGATTGACTTCCAAAGAACCAGCTAATGGTACTGGAACTCAGATAGGCAGCAGAAGGTACACATGAAAAAAAAAGTTGCAAGGCCGCGAGCAGCCCGGAGTTACTGAAACTCACAGTCCTACAGGGGGAGCTTGTCCTATTGGCACTACGGAATCAGCCTTCATTGCCAGATCCCGCAGCCCACATAGGAAGCACCTAAACTGCAGGCACCATAGAGTCGGTTAACCCGACCGCAACACGACAGGACAAAGTATTTGAGGCAAAGTGACGTTGACACTACCCGGAAACAGCTGGCGTGCTGGAACCAGGCTGGGCAGGAGGGAGTACCCGTGCCAAAGAAACTTCTGAGCAGCAACTGGTGGTGTTGGAGCCCAGGGATTACAGTAGAAACAGAGTGTAGCCAGAAGCCTAATTGGAGCAAGTTTAACATCTGTAGTAGTGTGAATGTGGACAGAGCAGGCGAAATTGACGGACAGACAGCAGGGGATCAGCTGACGTTACAGAACCCCAATAACACAGGAGCAAGTGTTGACTGTGCAGACGGCACTTCTGAGCAGCAACTGGCAGTGTTGGACCCCAGGGATTACAGTAGAAACAGAGTGTAGCCAGAAGCCTAATTGGAGCAAGTTTAATATCTGTATAGTGTGAATGTGGACAGAACAGGCGAAATTGACGGACACACAGCAGGGGATCAGCTGACATTACAGAACCCCAATAACACAGGAGCAAGTGTTGACTGTGCAGACGGCACTTCTGAGCAGCGACTGGCGGTGTTGGAGCCCAGGGATTACAGTTCACGTGGTAGAAACATGAACACAACAGGAGACCTGGATACTGTTGCCAACCAATTATTTAATCTGGAAGAGGACTGGCAAATTCCTGCAAGATCCAGGGCTTGTTCATTTTCAGAAAAGTAAGCTGGTCAACGTTATCGGAGGATAGTCGCATGCGACGGTCTGTTAGTACACCACTTGCGGCACTAAAGACGCGTTCCGATAATACATTAGCAGCAGGGCAAGCCAGCACCTCCAATGCATACTGGCTAAGCTCTGGCCATGTATTCAGCTTAGAGACCAAAATTTGAAGGGGGAAGAGCCGTGTGGGAGAACACTGAGAGGGCAAGACATGTAGTTTGTCACCATCTGACCGAAACGTTGCCTCATGCTGACTGTAGCCATCTGTGATGGTGTAAACATTTGTGGCGGGGACACAAAACTTTGCCACATTTGGGCCATACTGGTCTTGCCTTGTACTGAGGCGCTGCTTCTGCTCCCTCTTTGTGCAGAGCTTCATCCACTGCTTAGATGCACTGAGCTGCTTTGTAAAGCACTAGCAGCACTGCTCTCGGGTGGAATGGAGAACATGATGGAATGCACCAGTGTGTCTTCATACTCCTGCATTTTACGCTCCCGGTTCAACGGTGTTAAGAGGCTTTGTAAGTTGTCCTGGTAGCGAGGATCTAGGAGGGTGTACACCCTATAATCAGCCGTGTTGAGAATGTGGGCGATGCGGCGGTCGTTTCTCAGGCACTGCAGCATGAAATCAACCATGTGCTGCAGACTGCCAACTGGCGAAGAAACGCTGTCCCCTGCTTGAGGTGTCATCTCTGCCTGCTCTGCATCACCCCACACTCGCTCTACATACTGACTACTACAGCATTGTGTACCTCCCTCCTCTGGACAGATGTCTTCCTCCTCCACTGACTCCTCCTCATCCTCCTCACTAAGTGTCCCCTGCCTAGGCCTTTGTGTGGAACCACGTTGCGCAGACTGTCCACAAGCAGATGGCATTTGTGACTCCTCATCCTCCACCTCTTCCACAACCTCCTCCCTTAGTGCTTGCAGTGTTTTTTCAAGCAGGCAGATAAGGGGGATAGTCATGCTGACTAGTGCATCATCTGCACTCGCCATCCGCGTGGAATCATCGAAGGCACTCAAAACGTGGCAGATGTCCTTCATAGAGGCCCACTCAGTGATAGTGAAGTGTGAACGGCGCGCAGTGCGACTTGTTTGCCCCTGATGCAGCTGGTACTCCATTACTGCTGCCTGCTGCTCACACAACCTCTCCAACATATGTAACATTGAACTCTACCTGGTGGGTAGGTCACATATGATGCGATGTTCCGGAAGGCGGAATCGGCGCTGCAGAGCTGCAATGCGTGATTTCGCCGTGCTGGAACTCCACAAGTGAGTGCACTCTATGCGGACCTTATGCAGCAGTGCATCAAGATCCGGATAGTCAAAAAAGACAGCACGACCAAGTTGAGCACATGTGCCAGACATGGGATGTGAGTGAGGTTGCCTAGGCCCAGAGCTGCCACGAGATTTCGGCCATTGTCACACACTACCATGCCTGGCTGGAGATTCGCTGGCACAAACCACACGTCGCTCTCCTGCTTGATGGCATTCCAGAGCTCCTGCGCTGTGTGGCTTCCATTCCCCATAGAAATTAATTTCAATACGGCCTGTTGACGTTTGGCACGGCTGTGCTCATATCTGTCGTAACAGGTAAGCGTTCACGGGTCCATGTGGAGGTAGACTGTGACGGCTCCTGAAGCGCTGATTCAGAGGAACTGGAGTATGAGGAGGAGTCAATGTGTACAGACTGGATTCCTGCAATCCTTGGAGTTGGCAGAACACATACAGCGCCACTCTGAAGATCTGTACCTGGCTCCACAACATTTACCCAATGGGCAGTGAGGGAAAGATATCATCCCTGTCCTTGGTTACTGGTCCACGCATCGGTGGTCAGGTGGACCTTGCTACTGACGGCGTTTAGTAGCGCATGTTTAATTTTTCCCTCCACATGCTTTTGCAGGGCAGGGACCAGACCTGCTGAAATAAAAGCGTCTGGGCACCTTGTATTGTGGGACTGCCAATGCCATGAAGTTACGGAAGGTGTCAGTCTCCACCAGCCTGAATGAGAGCATTTCAAGGGACAGTAGTTTTGCAATGTCAGCATTCAGAGCCTGTTCTCGGGGGTGGTTTGCTGAGTATGGGCGCCTATTCTCCCATGCCTGTGCTGCCGATGGCTGTAGACTGGCCTGGGAGTGTGAGGATGACAGGGAACGTGGTGCTGTGGGTGGAATGACACTGTGTCTCTGTACAACAGTGCCAGAGGTTCTGCCATGGCGATCCTGTGAGGAAGCCGAACCAGCTGTGTGTGAGCTGGAGGAAGAGGCTACAACACGAGCTGAAGAGATGGTAGGGGGCGCTGTAGGTTGGTCTATGTCTTCAGGTGTCTTTGTAACTCCACCATGTGCTTGGTCCACACATGTTTCCATATATTTGTGGTATTGAGGTTGCTAACCCTTTTCCCTCTTTTCACTTTCTTATTACACAGCTTGCATTTGACAAATGCAAATGTCATCTGCAACTGTGTCAAAAAAGGACCAGGCACTGCAAGTGTTGGAAACGTCCGTTTGGGGTTTTGGAATAGGCATGCTCCTAATGGGTGCCGAAGTGGAGGCTACAGGCAACCGAGTCTGCCCCCTCCATATCCCTCCTTTTTTGGCCGTTCCAGGAATCTCTTCCCCAGAGCTGCACCCACCACCTTCCTGTACCTCACGCAGGGCCGGCGTCAGCACCCGGCAAGTGCCGGAGCCCTGAGCAGGCGAGGGGGCCCACTCGCCATCGGGCACCCCGGCGCCCGTTAGCGGTGCCAGCGCCGCCAGTGGGCCCCCCCGCTTGCTCAGGACCCCAGCAGCAGCCAGCGCAATACTTACCTCTCCCCGTGCCTCCGCTGCCGCAGCTCCGGGCTCCAGGGGACGCCTAAAGGGCGCCGGCGCTTCCTCTCACAGCAGCGCCGCTGAATGACATCATCATTCAGCGGCCGGCTGTGGCAGAGAGAGCGCGGACGCCGGACAAGTGAGATGTGTGTGTGTATGTATCAGTGTGTGTGTGTGTGTATGTGAGAGAGTGCTGCGGTGCTGTCTTTGTGTGGTGCTGTATGTGTGATGGTGGTGAGGGGAGGCAGTGATGGTGGTGGGGGGATACAGTGATGGTGGTGAGGAGGCAATGGTGATGATGATGATGGGGAGACAATGATAATGATGATGATGGGAAGGCTATGATGATGGTGAGGCAATGATGATGATGGGGAGCCTATGATGATGGGGAGGCAATGATGATGGGGAGGCAATGATGATGATGATGATGGGGATGCAATGATTATGAAAATGGGCAGGCAATGATTATGATGGGGAGGCAATGATGATGATGATGGGCAGGCAATGATGATGATGGGGAGGCAATGATGATGATAATGGGCAGGCAATGATGATGATAATGGGGAGTCTTTCCACAGCGCCCTTTCCTGAGCCGTAACAGTGCAGAACGCAGCACAGTGCAGAGGAGAGCTCCATATATTGTATGGAGCATTATATGAGGATCAGTATCCTGTATGGAGAAATTTATGTGGTCCAGTATTCTGTATGGAGCATTATATTGGGTCCAGTATTCTGTATGGAGCATTATATGGGGGATGGGGTGTGACATCCTGCATGGGGTGTTATATGGGTGATGAGGGGGAGACTATGTGGTGCCCATAATATTGTATGGAGGACTGTATTGTCCAGTCTGTACTGTGCGCTGCGAGGATTTGGCGGTTTTTGAGCTATTGTACAATTTACAATAGATATCAGTCATGTAATGGAATAAGTGAAGTGTTTGACATTGTACTATACCCATATTTCTCTGCAGTATCTGTGCATCATGAATCGTGGTCTGTGTTAAAGGGGCCCATTGAGACTCTTTCGCCCGGGGCCCATAAAAACCTGGAGCCGGCCCTGACCTCACGCCATGATGGGTCAAGGACCTCATTATCTACACTACCCTCTTCAAACGACTGCTTCTATTGGGTAGTCTCAACAGCACAGTATGCACCAGAAAGTGGCACCTGAGTCTCATCATCAGATGCGTACTGAGGTGTGCTGACCATAGGCACTGGCCCACGCGCCTCTTCAGATTCAGAGAGACAAAGTAGTTGTGCATCACTGCATACTACCTCTTTTTCCAATTCTCGAATGCTGCTTGGCTGGCCCCCTCTTTCCAAGCCAACAGATTCAGAGAACTGAAATAGAAATGGCTCCTGTCCAGGGCTCTCTGACTGCCTGGGCAATTTGGCAGGTGGTGATGAAGAGACAGATGGGTGCTCTACAGTGCTCTGGACCTGAGAGTATCTGGAACTAATTGAAGTCGATGCGTTAGCTGCCATCCATCCGACAACGGCTTCAATTTGGTCGTCCCGCAGCAGTGGGGTACAGCGAGCTACTACAAAGCTGTGCATAAAGGACTGTTCCCTGGTAAAACTGGGGATACCTAAGTCACTGGTGCCCGCAGCAGGCACAGAATCCCCACGTCCTCTCCCTGCAGAAACTCCACGACCATGTGCCTTACTCCTTGCCTTCTTCATCTTGCTAGACTGATAAAGATAGGCAGAAAAGTACTAAGGGTTAGTGTGCTTATTCCTGAACAACTGCTAACAGGTATAAGAAACACTAAGTTTATAACGTGTGGACTGGACTTTAATATGAGCTAATGTGGCCTACACAACTGTAAAGTGGAGTGTTTGGTGATTCAACTTTATTAACTTTTTTTTTTTCACAAAAAGACACTGGATGTACCCAAAGATGTAAAACCGATAGTATTACAAACTTTTTGTAGCTATTACAATGCAGTAAGGTAACCTCCAATGCAATAGATGAGGCTCCAAAAATAGGCTAATACTAATCTGGCTGGGGCTGAAGGGTACAAGCCAGCAAAAAGGCTCTTCTATCTACTCCTATATTGTGATAGCAAATATTCTTGCTGGATACGGATGGAACCACACTAATAGGAGAAATCTGGAAAAATGAGCAGCACTAATGCAAAAAAGGACAATGTATTAGACAGTGAGTGACGCACGCTGAGCGTACTACAACTGGAGGTGTATGCAGAGCACACTACAGCGTGAGCTGCACGCACACACAGAGACCTCACAGACAGCCGTGAACAGCGCTGCAAGGCTGCAGAAAAGCTCCCATATCTACTCCTATATAGCGTTTTGAAGCAATCTAGCTGGATACGGATGGAACCACACTAATAGGAGAAATCTGGAAAAATGAGCAGCACTAATGCAAAAAAGGACAATGTATGAGGCAGTGAGTGACGCACGCTGAGCGTACTACAACTGGAGGTGTATGCAGAACACACTACAGCGTGAGCTGCACGCACACACAGAGAGACCTCGCAGACAGCCGTGAACAGCGCTGCAAGGCAAAATAAAGATTCTAAAGTAGCCTGGGTAAAGCACAATAAAGAAAATTGCTAGATCAAACTGTCCCACAGAGTCAGAACAGCAGCCTCCTGTCCCTAAGTAAATTCACAGCAGAGTGAACCCAAAATGGCGGCGGCGGCATTTATAGTGCATCATGACATAATTTCAGCAGCCAATCACAGCCATGCCATTAGTTAACATGCCCGCAGCCTAACATGCATAACAGGATGTGCCCACACTTCTTAGGATTCCTCATTGGCTGAATAAAATCAAACTGGCTCATTGCATTATGGGAACTTCGATTCCGTTATTCGATATTCTAAAAGTATCGGAACTCAGTATCGGAACTCCGATAACGCGAATATTGGCCGATACCCAATATTGCAGTATCGGAATGCTCAACACTAGTAGCAGGACAAAAGCCAGCTACATGAACTCGCTGATCAATCACAATGAGGCTGGAACTGCTGCTGGCACCGTTTCCTACATCACCCTCTATTTAATCTTTGCATTATTTGGAGACTAGTACACTAATTTGCTCCAGTGCTACACTTACACATTACTGTCCCGAGTATTTGTCCAATGTTTAAAGCGAACCTGTCACCAGGTTTGGCCGATATAAGTTACCGCAACCACCATTCAGGGCTGATACACAGCATTCTAAAAGTTATTTTTCTACTCTTACAGGTCAGGTTGGGGCAGATACACAGCATTATAGAATGCTGTATATCAGCCCTGAAAGATGGTGGCCATAACTTTCATTGGCCAAACCTGGAGACAATTTCCCTTTAAGGACTTTCTCTTTTTTAGCTTTATTGCCAGGTTGTGAGCTCTAATGTCCTCTCATTATCTTAAGTCAAAATAAATAGGCTACGGAATTCCCTGCATCATCTTTTATATGGCTACGATTGTCCTTCCTTTCCAGATTAATTGCTCTATTCTATGTGATATAATGGCATCAAACTTAGACAGGTTGATCAATGATACAGTGTATCTGCCTCCATGGACCTTGTTCTGCTGCACTTGAATTATAATTACACTTTTTTTTGTTAATTCTTAATTTACTAAAAAGCAACAAGTCAGCACAGTAATATTTACAGAAAAAAATAAATAAATCTGAAATAAAGTTCTGTCAGAGATGGTGTGCTTGCTCGTCACAAGTGACTGTGTTGACTTTTTGCAATTTTTTGTACAACCCTTTTTTGACTAGGGGAAGAATTGTTTTTTAGCAAACCTTTCTTTTTATTTAATAGTTCAATTTTACATCTATACATACCACACCATTGCAATTGCCTGCTGCAAATGCTGTTTTGTTGGGTTATGTACATATGCAGCATTCCATTTTATGTCATTTTTAGGAAGTAGACTGAATTTTGTAAAAAAAGAAGAGAAAAAAAAATTAAAAATTTGTTTTTTTACTGTGCATGTCTGTTTTTTGCACACCTGTTTTACTGGCACTATTTGGCAGCAGTACATGCCGCACCAATGGTCATTGCAGAATAAAGTGTTATCTGACAGCGACACCATCAGTTTGAGCAAGTGTTCTGCATAGAATTGCCTGCTTGATCATAAAAAATCTGATAGGGAGAATTTTTGGTCATCTTTTTAATTTAAAAAAAACTTGAAAAGTCTGTCATTGTTCTGTGTTATTTTATAGGCTGTTGTTTAATGCATGTTACCTTCTGTTCTACTGATGAGATCATTTTGATATTACTAAGGCTGTGCTTCAAAGGGGATATTTTACACTGTAGAATTCCTCAAAGTGTTAAACATGTCCTTTCAGGGCAGTTCGAGGCTTTGCAGCATTGCAATTCATGCTAATCAATTAGCTGCAAATACTTTGTCGATTTCCAGTGAACCTGACAAATTCGAATTTCAAGAAACTGAATCATCTGTCATAAATAACATAACAATAAAAGCAAAATGACATTATGAAATTTTTTTTCATAATGTCATTGTAAAAAAATAAATATATTTTAACATATCTATTCCACAAAATAATGTGTAAAAATTTCTACAACTTGGCCTACAAAACTCAAGGATTTAAAAATAAAAAGAGCTAAAGCTGAAAGGATGTGATGATGCAAAAGTGAAAACTTCAGTGGTAAAAAAAATGTGTATGATTGCTGTTAATCTTCAATCGTTTTTGCTGCAGATAAGTGCTAGTCTCCAGCAGAGAGCAAGTTAAACTTGTGAACATAGAATGATTCATTGTTCTCAGCGATTCACACATTTAGTTACATCCGCTGGACCACAAGTGACATCCACAATCCTCCAAACTCTAAAGCTGCAAACAAGTCGCTGTGTTAGTAAGTACCGGTATTCTTGTCGTCATTTCAGCCTCCTCAATTAACTCCACTAACAGAATCCCTTTTTGAGTGAATGCAGAAGTGAACACTTCCAGCAGACTCACGTTTTTACTCTTGGTAAACAATATTGGAATTCTGCTTAAGATCTATTACTGACAAGCCAAATATAAAAGTAAAACTTACGCAAACAGTTTGATCTTAACAACTTACAGACAAATGACTGTAGAACAAATATCTGAATATGAAAAAATGTAATTTGTGCTCTATATGGCATGTCATAATGCCATATAAAATATCAGGTAATTAACACCTTTCCAATCACCTGGTGCTGGGCAGTGCAGATTCTAAATCTGCACCAACATTTTTTGAAATTACTGCTCATAAAATCCAGCAAAGCTACAATGCAAACAGACGTAGCCAGTGGTCCCTGCGGAAAAGAAATAGAGATGATTTATCATTCTTTTCCAAGCTACAACTCAATGAACAATTTTTTGTAAATTGATGCATTGGATGCCTCTATTGGTCCATTCTGTCACATGGTCACTGGTACCTGCTTGACATTGCATAGCCGCTGAGTCTTAGTTAATCCAGAGTAGTACAGTGAAAAACCACATAATAAAAATAAAAAAAATATTCTGACTCACAGAGATGTTTTATGATCTCTTTGGAGACATATTAGGTAATAAAAAGAATTAATATAGAATGAAAGAAAAAATAATAAAATATTTAGCAAAAATGTGCTCCAAAAATACAAAAAAGTGAAGGATAATAGAACAAAACTGTGAACTCCCACTCCAATTTAATAGTATTGAGTCCCCTTTGAATTTATGCTTAAAGGGCATCTGTCATTAGGATCAACCCACCGAAGCCATATACATGGGAATGCAGGTAATAGAAAGTTGAATAATTTATACCTTGAAATCTGCGATTGGATGTCTTATTCCAGAGAAATCTGGACTAGACACTGATTTGCATGAGAACCTACCTCCAGAGCTTATATTAAATGAAAGGGGGCATTATCAGTGTGAACTAATTAATGACTGACACTTTGCAGTCATGATCACACACAGCTCCGCAAGTAAAGGGTATGCCACACTAAACAATATCGCTAACGGGATCGCTAAAAAACGTCACTATTTAGCGATCCCGTTAGCGATATTGTTCAGTGCGGCAGCTTCCAGCGACGAGCTTCCTGCTGTGATCTCGCTCGTCGCTGGAATCGTTCCAGACCCTATTTTCTCGTCGGCGCTCCCGCTGGGTAAGTATCTAATCGCTGTGTGGCACCTTTTCTTAGCGATTTAGCGGTACTTTTGTACCGCTAAAGTCGTTAAGAAGATCGCTAACGGCGATAGCGTCGTTAACTATATCGCTAAATGCGGCAGCATTTAGCGATATAGAAACAATCCCGCTAGCGATCTCATTAGTATGCAACGCTAACGAGATCGCTAGCGGGATAGCTCAGTGTGGCAGTACCTTTAGATCAAAATTCACACAGTACAGCAAAAGTGAACTTTGTTTAATTACAAAACATTTGCATCTACAGGTGTCTTATCACAGTGCTGTCAGTCATGCTGCAGAGCTGTGCCTGATTATAACAAACACAGTAAAGCAGAGTTGAAACTTGTCTCATTACAAACACTGCAAACAAATTTGCATTGGTCTTCTCACAGGGCTATCAGCTCTGCTGTACTGCCATCCCCCTTCCCCACACTTGCTGCCATTGAGATAAAAGCTGAAGCACTGTGATAGGATAACTGCAAATGTATTTGCAATGAGACAAAGTTCAACTCTACTGTATTGTGTTTGTTATAATTAGGCATCACTCTGCATCAGAGCTTACAGCACTATGAGAGGACAACTGTAAATGCAAACATGTTTGTAATTAGACAAAGTTCACTTCTACTTTACTATGTTAGTTTGGAGTTTGTACTGGACACCTAAATTCTGGTGCCAACCTCCATACACAAACTTTTTACGGAAGTTCGTATAACTGTTCGAGTTCGGTACTAAATAACATTAGTTTAAAGGCTGCAGCACAGCCAATCAACAAGCTATTTGGCTGTTGGCACTTCCGGAACCATCATAGCCATGTTAAGTATTAGCATGGCCATTCTGCCGATCGGTGCGGGTGTCAGCAATCAAACCGCCACCAATCAATAACTTATCACTTATTCTGTGGAAAGGTGATTGTTCGAGTTGAGCGAAACAGGTCGGTCAGATTCAAAAGTGCTGACTTTAGCCAAAGTCGAGTTTCGTCAACCGAAACACGTCCATAGCGTGAGGTCAGCCATGCGGTCGTCGAAACGGGTGTCAAAGTTGTATTTCCCAGAATGCTTGCAGGTGCCTTTTTTCAGCCAATGAGCAAGGACGTACACTGTGGCAATGAAATGACATGTGTAGCGTCCACCACCATCGTAGAGAAGGGCATTGCAGTGATTGGCTTGCTTTGGGGGGCGTCATAGTGTCCATAAAAGCCCTGACCGCTGACCTCCATTTTAATTCTGGCGATCTTAACAGCAGGGAGAGGTTGCTGTTTATCAGTAAGGAGAGAGTTAGGGCAGTAAAGAAAGAAGAAGTTCTTATGTGCTTGTGCTAATAGCAATTGTGCTGTACAGTTAGTGTGCAGTGACAGGGGAGGATTTTCTTGTGTGCAGCAGCGCTGGTTCTTAGGCTACCTGATAGCTGTATTGCTGTGTGTGTACACTGCTGTGCAGACTGATTTTTACACAGCAATGCACTAATACTTTTATTCTTTTTTTCTGCACAGTTACCGAGCGTTCATTTTTTCCCACACCGTATAGAGCTGTACACTCCTCACACACTACCGTATACCAGCTGGTATCACGGACAAATACATGCTGACTATCTGTGTGTGACTCCGGAAATAAATAGGGAGATTTAAATTTTCCCCTACACTGTATACAGCTGTACGCTTCTCATACAGTACCTTATATCTGCTGTTTGTATTACGGTCAAATCCAGACTGAGAGAGCGTCTGTGTGTGACTCCGGATATAAATACAGAGATTTAAATTTTCACCTACACCATATCCAGCTGTATGCTCCTCATACACTACCGTATATCTGCTGGTATTACGGTCAAATCAGTACTGAGTGAGCGTCTGTGTGAAACTCTGGAAATAAATACAGAGATATAAATTTTCCCCAAAACCGTATAGAGCTGTCCGCTTCTGATACAGTACCGTATATCTGCTCTTGGTATTATGGTCAAATCCATACTGAGTGAGCGTCTGTGTCTGACTCTGGAAATATATACGGAGATTTAAATTTTCCCCTACAACATATACAGCTGTACGCTCCTCATACAGTACCACATATCTGGTATTTTTGGTACATTTCCACGAACATGAGGAAGTGTGGTGGAAAAGGCAGCGGACGTGGTGGTATTGATGGTGGTGGTGTTGGTGCATCTGCTGGTAGTGCCAAAAGCACAATAGCACCTAAGGCAGGAGGTGTTGAGCCTGCGCCATCGTCTGTCTCCAGAAGGCCTGGAAGGCTCCCTTTTCTGGGAGTAAGTAAACCGCTTTTAAAGCCGGAGCATCAAGAACAGGTTTTGGCTTACATTGCCGAAACAGTCTCCAGCTCTATCACCTCCTCTTTTGAAGCTTCAAAAAATGCAAGCACTGAGTCGTCAGTGCAGGCTCCTGGTCAGGAACAACACATTTCCTTGTCTCCTTCACCCCCTCCAAAAGTCAAGGATGCGGCAGGCCACACTTCAGATTACTCCCTCGCGCTGTTTTCACATACCATGCCTGGGTTATGAAGTGAAATCCTGAATTCCCCAGTCCAAGATGAATATGACATTGAGTGCACTGATGCACAGCCACTGCTATATGATTCTGCTGGTACATTCACCCAGAGCACTGCATTGCCCTCTCAGTCTACTGAGCCAGATTCTGACCCTGATGAAACCCAGGTGCCAATTCCCGCATACTATACCACTTTACACGGTGGCACAGAGGAAGGTGCAGATGAAATTGAAGAGGAGGTGATGGATGACCCAGTTGTTGAACCAGATTGGCATCCATTGGGGAAGAGGGTGCCGCTGGCAATAGCTCAGAAGAGGAGAAGGATCCGCAGCAGGCATCGCAGCAGCGGTTATCTGGCAGGCCAGTAGCAGTCGAAAAACGTGTTAAAAAACAAAAAGAGTTGTAGGACAGCTTGGCCAGATGGTCAAATTAGCACAGAGTGCAAGCCCTGAAAAGTTTCCCATAGTAGGAAGAGTGCAGTGTGGCACTTTTTTGACCAAAATCCTATTGATGAGGCAAAGGTTATCTGTAAGAAGTGCAGAAGGACCTTTCGACGAGGGAAAAATCTCGGACATTTGAATACCAGTTACATGCTTAGACATGTAAACACCATGCACTTGCAAACGTGGACGGACTACAAAATCTCACTGGCTTTGAACGACTACATTGCCAAACTGATCTCATTAGCGATGATGCCCTTCCGTTTGGTTGAAAGCGCAGCGTTCCGAGAGCTCATGGCCTACGCTGTCCCATGCTATGACCACCTCAGTCGGCACTTCTTTTCTAGAAAAGCCATCCCTGCCCTCCACCTGCATGCAAAAGACCGCATTGTCCATGCACTCAAACAATCAGTGAGTAGAAAGTGGAAAGGTGCACCTCACAACAGATGCATGGGCCAGTAGGCATGGCCAGGGCCGTTACGTGTCCATCAGTGCGCACTGGGTTAATGTGGTGGATGCAGGGTCCACAGGGGACAGCGGTGGTGGAACAGTGCTGCCTAGCCCACGGTATAGGCAACAGTTGGCTGTAGGCATTCGACCCTCCTCCTCTTCCAGAAGCGAAAGCTCGTCAACAGAGCGCAGTCACACGAGCACTCCATCCGCAGCTGCCAGTGTTGCACATGAGGTGTCCCACTATCAAACAGCTAGTGGTAATCGTCAGCAGGCTGTTTTAAAGATGATGTCTTTGGGCGACAACAGACACACCGCGGAGGTACTGGCCGACTACTTGCAGTGAGAAACTGAGTCATGGCTGGTCAGTCAACATCTTGAGCCAGGCAAGGTAGTCAGTGATAACGGCCGTAATTTTTTGGCTGCCATAGCTTTGGCAAAGCTTAGACACATACCTTGCCTTGCTCACACCTTGAACCTGGTGGTGCAGTGCTTCATAAATAATTTTCCAGAGTTACCAGCCCTGCTCCATATGGTGCGAAGACTGTGCTCGCACATCCGTCCCTTGCCCGTAGACTCCTGTCGTATGCAGAGGCTGCAGCGATCGCTCCACCTCCCCAAGCACCGCCTAATCATAGATGTTGCAACACGGTGGAACTCCACCATGCACATGGTTGAGAGGCTGTGCGAACAGAGGCAGGCTGTAGTGCATTTGTTGGAGGATACACGGGCAGGCAGTTTGAGGGCAGACATCGAGTTGTCGGGTGTGCAGTGGTCAAAGATGAAAGACCTCTGTAAAGTCCTTCAGTGTTTTGAGGAATGCACATGGCTGGTAAGCGCAGACGACGCCATCATAAGCATGAGCATCCCACTTATGCTTCTGCTCATGCAAACTTTGACGCACATTAAGGATCAGGCATCTGCAGTGGAGGAGGAGGAGGGAAGCCTTGATGACAGTTAGCCATTGTCTGCTCAGGGAACTGTCCTGGACGAGATGGAGGAAGAAGAGGAAGAGGAGGAGGAGGATGAGGGTGATGATTATTTTTGGGAGGTGGATGCTTCTTAGGGGGTGTAAGCTTTTCATGGGATATAGCTCTGGGATCGCCGTCCGGGTAGACAGAGTGGCACGGAAACAGTTCATTCACAGCAGTACTGGTGCAACTGGCCGCAACCAGTTTTATTTAAAGTCAAAAGCAAACAAGACATAAAACAAATCATAAACAGAAGACCTGGGCTTGTCTAGCCACTTACTACACTTAGATAGATTTCCCTATCTATCCGGGTCCCGACTCTAACAGCCGGGGCCAAAACAACACATATGTTCAGCATTTACCAGCATGGAGGTTCACAGAGTCTCCTCCTTGTGTCTGAAGGCACCTTCAACGTCCAGACTTGAGAGAGCTCCCCTCCTATTCAGCAGCTATCCACATGGATTCTCACAGAGACTACTCCTGTGTCCGGGGTACATCGAGCACCCAGACTGAGATAGCTCAAACTCCTGGAGACACCTTCTGTGCCTGGACCCCTCCTGTGTCCAGACTAAGCGAGCTCTCTGTCTGTGTTCGCAAACACCTACTTCTGGTCTCCTAATTAACAGCTGAATGGTTTCAGGCCTGAGCTGCAAGTGTGTACTGAATGTAAGGTGTAGTGACCTTTCTCTACCACTAGGTTTACAAAGCCATACATTTCCCTTATACCAGTCAGCAAAGTATCTAGGTGAAATCTACACCCCATTCAACACACATACTCTCACTGTCTCACATATCCCCCCCCTCTTCTCCAGACCGGAGGGCTGGTCATCCAGACCGGAGGGCTGGTCAACAATCCAAAAGAGACAGTGAACTCTGGACCAATCATGGCCTTCATCAGCTTCATCTTCACTACTGTCATCTGTATCTTCACCTGAGCCATAGCCAACATCAGCTTTCTCTTCATCTGAAGCATCCGCACTACCCTGTACTCTCCCAGGCCTATGCTCTCTGCGGGCCTCGGGTATCCTGCACGGTTTCATCTTGACCTTAGGGCCGGGCTCAGTTTCGATATAGTGCCTGGCCAGAGAAGTACGACCCGGCACATCAGAACACTTCTGCTGACTCTTCCTCAGAAACTCACGTACCTCCTGTCCTTGGTGCACTGACCATGTGTCACCAACTATCACAGAAGGTATAGGGGGTTTTTTACTTTTCTCTAGTTCCCCTTGAACCCTCTTTAGCACATCTATTTTCTTGAATATCGGTGGACTCATAAAGTCTATTTCACAGACCTTAAGCTCCTCTGCCATGGTCTCTGACCATTTTAAGCTACACTGTTCAAATGATTGGGACTGTAGAAGGAGCTGATCGTTTTTCTTTTGCAGTACACATAATTCATCCGCTAAGTCTCCAGCTGAATTGTAATGTTCTACCGTAACAACAGCATTCTTATATAGAGCCTTAGACTTATTGAGCAGCATTTGCTCTTGCAACGAAGAGATTCCCTGTATTCTTCCTTTTACTTCATTGACTTTCTCACGAAGATGCTCATGGCTTTCATCACACTCCATCACAGTTTGGAGTTTTTTCTGAGAAGTAATCAATTCATCTGGTACCTGTTGGACGTCCTTTTTGTCTTCGGCCCCTTCTTCAGGCTCTTCTGGTAGAACATGCTCAGAAGCCCTACCGTCAGTCTTACATTCTACCTCTTCAGTCACATCATTATGGTCTCCAATATCTCCATTTATTCCAGCTCTCAAGTTCTCCTTGATAGCTGCATCTGTATACTCAGAACCCGCCGGATTCTTCTCTTCCACCACGTTCTGCATCCCATCTGAGCTCCCGTGTGTCTGCAGTGGCAACGGAGTGACACACCGCTTTTCCCATTTGTTGGGACGTGGCTCCGATGTAGACTCCATGAAAGTGCGCTTGAGCTCACCAATGCCAGCCTGATGTCTCAAAATCTCATCTTGTGATTTATCCAGATCCTTGGTATCACTCGGGAACACTGCTGGGGCTCCGGGCGCCGAACTTCCAGCCTGAGCTTCACGAGTTGCAGCTACTGATCCGGACCGTAACCCGTCCACGCCGCTGTCTTTTGGCAGAAACAGATTCCTGGACAGAGTCAGTCCCCATATCTTCAGTCTTGTTCCTCACAGCTTCACTTGAGACCTCAGCTTCTGATGAGGCATCTGGCTTGGTGACCACCACTTCCATGGCTTTTTCCACCTCTGCACCATTACCTTCAGAGTCCGGGGCATGATGCAGCTCCATACCATACATTGATAACTTCTCATCTTCAACAGCATCCACTTGTGCTGTGTTCAGTTTCAGAGTCCTGCCTTTAAAGCTCAGCTCTCCTCCTTTCACCCTAGTCTTCGCCAGGGAACCGGCCAACTGTAAAACATCTTCAGATGCCATCTTCTGTCCGGCTGCAAGGTCAGCATCAGCCTTCCTCTCAGGACTCTCAACCTCCTCTGCTACCATGCCTTCCTCATTTGCACTGGTTGCTTGATTGTCAACAGATGATTCACTATCACTACCACTATCCCTGTCTGACCCCTTTTTCTCAGCCACATCCGGCTCACTTTCAGGGTTATACAATTCATTCTCATTCTCATCCTGCTCACATTCAGGGGTATACAATTCATTCTCATTCACATCCTGATCTGGAACCTTAGTTAACATGTCATCCACAACATTAACTTCACCATCTGGTCCCTCAAGTATGTGACTATGTGACAACCCCAGCACTATACTTCTATATAGCTCAGGTACTAGGAGCTGGCTCACGACCTCTCCCTGGACTTCAGTGTCCCTATACAACAGGTGAGTGTTTATGGCAACATGAGGAAACCTCTCCTCAGAGCCAGGCTCTTGGGAAACCTCATTTAGAACAATTATATTTTCCTGTGCCGTTTTAAGAGTGGGGTCTCGCCATTGTTCACTCTCAAAATTGTCACAGGACACAGGTAAGTCAGGGACACTCGGTTCCCGAGAACCACCATCCTCGTCTCCCACCATCACCTGCAAAGGAATTTCATCTCTATCACAGTCATCATCATCATCATTATCATTATCATGATTATGATCAGTATCATCATCACTATCATGATCATCATCATTATCATTATCAGCATCAGCATCATTATCATGGTCATCATCATTATCATGATCATCATTATCATTATCATCATCACATAAGTTTAACGGCCCACTAGCATTGTGTTCCGCCCCTCGGGACTGCGCACCCTCAGTAGGAGCTTCATCACACTGTCCATCAGAAACATTTTTCCCCCAGAGATCCTTAGACCGGGGAAAGTCATTACCCAATATGACGGGGTGCACCAGGTTCTTCACTACCCCCACTTCACATGAAACCTCCCCGCGTTTGGGGATCAAGTCCACGGCAGTCTCTGGGTAGACTTTGGTGTCTCCATGGATGCACACCACACTCAGGTGTTTATCAGGGATGAAGTCCCTATCAATCAGGCTGTCACATACGGAAGTCACTGGACTCTCTGAGTCCAAGAGGGCCTGTGCTGGGCAGTCATTTACAACCACCGGGGACCCCTGTGGTCCAGTCTCTTCGGCTGAGGTGGACACACACACAGGCTCTGCGCAGGGAGAGAGGGATCCGCCAACATCACAACACATAGGCTCCCCCTCTATTGGACAGTTGGCTGCAATTTCACGACATCTCCAACACTGTCCATCACACTTTCCCACCCACACGACCCCAACAGCTGGAACGCTCTTACCGGGAGAGTTCGGCGTCCAGGAACTCCGAAGTGACGACCTCTCAGACGGCTGGTCACGGAGGCAGTCCTTGGTGGCGAAGGCCCTCTCCATCAGGCTGACCAGACGATTGGCGTCCTGGTGGTCTCTTTGTCCGACCTCTGGCTGTACCTCAGGAGGACGTGCTTGGGTGTAGCGGTCCACTATCACCTTTTCAACTCCATAATCAGGTTTGCTGACTGCAGACTCCCAACTGCATCTCCAGTCATGAACTCCCCTGGCACGGGCTGTCACCGTAACACCCAGCCGGGTAAGAATCTCCGCTTTCAGCTTGGCATAGTCTTGGCTGTCCTGCTCGCTCAGGTCAGCATAGGCCCTTTGGGTTCTCCAATCAGATAGGGTGCGACCATCATGGCCCATTCAGATAGGGGCAGATTCTCCTTCTCTGCCAGTCCCTCAAACCTAGTGAGATATACCTCCACATCGTCACGAGGTGTCATCTTTTTCAGGGACCGTCTTACCGCCTTCTTTACAGCGGACAATGCAGGTGACTTTGCAACATTACTTTGGGACGATGCGCTGCAAGTCTTTTGTAGTGCTGCAACCTGCTCAAAAAACAACCGGTTATTCTCCTGCTGCTGCTGCAGGAATTGCTGCTGGGCCTGCTGCATGCGCTGCTGGTGCTGCAGGCGCTGCCGCTCCATGCTCTGCTGCATGCTCCGCTGGGCCTGGACCAGGTACTCAACGAGCTCCTCCATACTGCCGGACTTATCTGTCTCAACCACGGCAGTCTTATGTTGCACATTAACTTGCGCCATTTGTTCAAACAGCGCCTCCATGCTGTCATCCATGCTGTCAGACTTCTCTGTCTCAACAACGGCAGTCTTCACTCAAGACATACACACTCCACAGTCTTTTCCACAGAAAATTCAGCCTTGCTGTGCAGACACTTTTTTTTTTTTTTTTTCTCTGCAAACTCTATTAGGGCCACTGTCTCTTTAAGACTGCTCCAATAGACGTTTCTCTTTGCTGACACACTTTTTTTTTTTTTCTCTGCAAACTCTATTAGGGCCACTGTCTCTTTAAGACTGCTCCAACAGACGTTTCTCTGACACACTTTTTTTTTTTCTCTCTCTGCTGCTGCTTCAACAGACTTCACCTTTTATTGCTGTCTCTCGCCACTGTGCTGCACGCACATTCCAGCACCAATTGTATCAGCCACTGTGCTGCCCCAGCATTCTCCGCCAATTGTAAGCTTTTCAGGGGATATAGCTCTGGGATCGCCGTCCGGGTAGACAGAGTGGCACGGAAACAGTTCATTCACAGCAGTACTGGTGCAACTGGCCGCAACCAGTTTTATTTAAAGTCAAAAGCAAACAAGACATAAAACAAATCATAAACAGAAGACCTGGGCTTGTCTAGCCACTTACTACACTTAGATAGATTTCCCTATCTATCTGGGTCCCGACTCTAACAGCCGGGGCCAAAACAACACATATGTTCAGCATTTACCAGCATGGAGGTTCACAGAGTCTCCTCCTTGTGTCTGAAGGCACCTTCAACGTCCAGACTTGAGAGAGCTCCCCTCCTATTCAGCAGCTATCCGCATGGATTCTCACAGAGACTACTCCTGTGTCCGGGGTACATCGAGCACCCAGACTGAGATAGCTCAAACTCCTGGAGACACCTTCTGTGCCTGGACCCCTCCTGTGTCCAGACTAAGCGAGCTCTCTGTCTGTGTTCGCAGACACCTACTTCTGGTCTCCTAATTAACAGCTGAATGGTTTCAGGCCTGAGCTGCAAGTGTGTACTGAATGTAAGGTGTAGTGACCTTTCTCTACCACTAGGTTTACAAAGCCATACATTTCCCTTATACCAGTCAGCAAAGTATCTAGGTGAAATGTACACCCCATTCAAACACATACTCTCACTGTCTCACAGGGGCAAGAGAAAATGTTGGCTTGCCAAGGTCAGGGAAAGGGTTTGTGCGTGACTGGAGCGATGTGGATTTGGCAGAAATGCTCCTCCACCCACCACTGGCAGTGCATCATTGACACCTGGAACATTGGCCCACCTGTGTGATTATCTCT
>JARQOD010000002.1:354069990-354427668 GCA_033576555.1 Oophaga sylvatica | reverse complement strand
GTAGACCCTGCGTATGCAGGGGCTGCGCTCGCTCCACCCCCCAATGCACCGCCAAATCAATGTTGCAACACGGTGGAACTCCCCTGCCATGGTTGAGAGGCTGTGCGAAAAAGGGGGCGCTGTAGTGATTTGTTGGAGGATCAGGGCAGGCATTTGGGGCAGACATCGAGTTGTCGGGTGTGCAGTGGTAAGATGAAAGACCTCTGTAAAGTCCTTCAGTGTTTTGGGAAGCACATGGCTGGTAAGCGCAGACGACCCTCATAGCAGGCATCCACTTATTTCTGCTATGCAAACTTGGGACGCCACATTAAGGATAGGATCTGCAGTGGAGGAGGAGGAGGAAGCCTTTGAGACGTTACCATTGTTGCTCAGGGAACTGTCCTGGCGGATGGAGGAAAGAGGAAGAGGAGGAGGAGGATGAGGGTGATGATTTTTTTGGGAGGTGGATGCTTCTTAGGGGGTGTAAGCTTTTCCATGGGATATACTCTGGGATCGCCGCCGGGTAGACAGAGTGGCACGGAAACAGTTCATTCACAGCAGTTACTGGTGCAACTGGCCGCAACCAGTTTATTTTAAAGTCAAAAGCAAACAAGACATAAAACAAATCTAAACAGAAGACCTGGGCTTGTCTAGCCAACTTACTACACTAGATAGATTTCCCTATCTATCCGGGTCCCGACTCTAAACGCCGGGGCCAAACAACACATATGTTCAGCATTTCCAGCATGGAGGTTCACAGAGTCTCTCCTTGTGTCTGAAGGCACCTTCAACGTCCAGACTTGAGAGAGCTCCCTCCTATTCAGCAGCTATCCACATGGATTCTCACAGTAGACTACTCCTGTGTCCGGGTACATCGAGCACCCAGACTGAGATAGCTCAAACTCCTGGAGACACCTTCTGTGCCTGGACCCCTCCGTGTCCAGACTAAGCGAGCTCTCTGTCTGTGTTCGCAAACACCTACTTCTGGTCTCCTAATTAACAGCTGAATGGTTTCAGGCCTGACTGCAAGTGTGTTACTGAATGTAAGGTGTAGTGACCTTTCTCTACCACTAGGTTTTACAAAGCCATAATTTCCCTTATACCAGTCAGCAAAGTATCTTAGGTGAAACTACACCCCATTCAACACCACATACTCTCACTGTCTCACATATCCCCCCCCTCTTCTCCAGACCGAGGGCTGGTCATCCAGACCGGAGGGCTGGTCAACAATCCAAAAGAGACATGAACTCTGGACCAATCTGGCCTTCATCAGCTTCTTCTTCACTACTGTCATCTGTTTTCTTCACCTGAGCCATAGCCAACATCAGCTTTCTCTTCATCTGAAGCATCCGCACTACCCCTGTACTCTCCCAGGCCTATGCTCTCTGCGGGCCTCGGGTTATCCTGCACGGTTTCTCTTGACCTTAGGGCCGGGCTCAGTTTCGATATAGTGCCTGGCCAGAGAAGTACGACCCGGCACATCAGAACACTTCTGCTGACTCTTCCTCAGAAACTCACGTACCTCCTGTCCTTGGTGCACTGACCATGTGTCACCAACTATCACAGAAGGTATAGGGGGTTTTTTACTTTTCTCTAGTTCCCCTTGAACCCTCTTTAGCACATCTATTTTCTTGAATATCGGTGGACTCATAAAGTCTATTTCACAGACCTTAAGCTCCTCTGCCATGGTCTCTGACCATTTTAAGCTACACTGTTCAAATGATTGGGACTGTAGAAGGAGCTGATCGTTTTTCTTTTGCAGTACACATAATTCATCCGCTAAGTCTCCAGCTGAATTGTAATGTTCTACCGTAACAACAGCATTCTTATATAGAGCCTTAGACTTATTGAGCAGCATTTGCTCTTGCAACGAAGAGATTCCCTGTATTCTTCCTTTTACTTCATTGACTTTCTCACGAAGATGCTCATGGCTTTCATCACACTCCATCACAGTTTGGAGTTTTTTCTGAGAAGAATCAATTCATCTGGTACCTGTTGGACGTCCTTTTTGTCTTCGGCCCCTTCTTCAGGCTCTTCTGGTAGAACATGCTCAGAAGCCCTACCGTCAGTCTTACATTCTACCTCTTCAGTCACATCATTATGGTCTCCAATATCTCCATTTATTCCAGCTCTCAAGTTCTCCTTGATAGCTGCATCTGTATACTCAGAACCCGCCGGATTCTTCTCTTCCACCACGTTCTGCATCCCATCTGAGCTCCCTGTGTCTGCAGTGCAACGGAGTGACACACCGCTTTTCCCATTTGTTGGGACGTGGCTCCGATGTAGACTCCATGAAAGTGCGCTTGAGCTCACCAATGCCAGCCTGATGTCTCAAAATCTCATCTTGTGATTTATCCAGATCCTTGGTATCACTCGGAACACTGCTGGGGCTCCGGGCGCCGAACTTCCAGCCTGAGCTTCACGAGTTGCAGCTACTGATCCGGACCGTAACCCGTCCACGCCGCTGTCTTTGGCAGAAACAGATTCCTGGACAGAGTCAGTCCCCATATCTTCAGTCTTGTTCCTCACAGCTTCACTTGAGACCTCAGCTTCTGATGAGGCATCTGGCTTGGTGACCACCACTTCCATGGCTTTTTTCCACCTCTGCACCATTACCTTCAGAGTCCGGGGCATGATGCAGCTCCATACCATACATTGATAACTTCTCATCTTCAACAGCATCCACTTGTGCTGTGTTCAGTTTCAGAGTCCTGCCTTTAAAGCTCAGCTCTCCTCCTTTCACCCTAGTCTTCGCCAGGGAACCGGCCCAACTGTAAAACATCTTCAGATGCCATCTTCTGTCCGGCTGCAAGGTCAGCATCAGCCTTCCTCTCAGGACTCTCAACCTCCTCTGCTACCATGCCTTCCTCATTTGCACTGGTTGCTTGATTGTCAACAGATGATTCACTATCACTACCACTATCCCTGTCTGACCCCTTTTCTCAGCCACATCCGGCTCACTTTCAGGGTTATACAATTCATTCTCATTCTCATCCTGCTCACATTCAGGGGTATACAATTCATTCTCATTCACATCCTGATCTGGAACCTTAGTTAACATGTCATCCACAACATTAACTTCACCATCTGGTCCCTCAAGTATGTGACTATGTGACAACCCCAGCACTATACTTCTATATAGCTCAGGTACTAGGAGCTGGCTCACGACCTCTCCCTGGACTTCAGTGTCCCTATACAACAGGTGAGTGTTTATGGCAACATGAGGAAACCTCTCCTCAGAGCCAGGCTCTTGGGAAACCTCATTTAGAACAATTATATTTTCCTGTGCCGTTTTAAGAGTGGGGTCTCGCCATTGTTCACTCTCAAAATTGTCACAGGACACAGGTAAGTCAGGGACACTCGGTTCCCGAGAACCACCATCCTCGTCTCCCACCATCACCTGCAAAGGAATTTCATCTCTATCACAGTCATCATCATCATCATTATCATTATCATGATTATGATCAGTATCATCATCACTATCATGATCATCATCATTATCATTATCAGCATCAGCATCATTATCATGGTCATCATCATTATCATGATCATCATTATCATTATCATCATCACATAAGTTTAACGGCCCACTAGCATTGTGTTCCGCCCCTCGGGACTGCGCACCCTCAGTAGGAGCTTCATCACACTGTCCATCAGAAACATTTTTCCCCCAGAGATCCTTAGACCGGGGAAAGTCATTACCCAATATGACGGGGTGCACCAGGTTCTTCACTACCCCCACTTCACATGAAACCTCCCCGCGTTTGGGGATCAAGTCCACGGCAGTCTCTGGGTAGACTTTGGTGTCTCCATGGATGCACACCACACTCAGGTGTTTATCAGGGATGAAGTCCCTATCAATCAGGCTGTCACATACGGAAGTCACTGGACTCTCTGAGTCCAAGAGGGCCTGTGCTGGGCAGTCATTTACAACCACCGGGGACCCCTGTGGTCCAGTCTCTTCGGCTGAGGTGGACACACACACAGGCTCTGCGCAGGGAGAGAGGATCCGCCAACATCACAACACATAGGCTCCCCCTCTATTGGACAGTTGGCTGCAATTTCACGACATCTCCAACATGTCCATCACACTTTCCCACCCACACGACCCCAACAGCTGGAACGCTCTTACCGGGAGAGTTCGGCGTCCAGGAACTCCGAAGTGACGACCTCTCAGACGGCTGGTCACGGAGGCAGTCCTTGGTGGCGAAGGCCCTCTCCATCAGGCTGACCAGACGATTGGCGTCCTGGTGGTCTCTTTGTCCGACCTCTGGCTGTACCTCAGGAGGACGTGCTTGGGTGTAGCGGTCCACTATCACCTTTTCAACTCCATAATCAGGTTTGCTGACTGCAGACTCCCAACTGCATCTCCAGTCATGAACTCCCCTGGCACGGGCTGTCACCGTAACACCCAGCCGGGTAAGAATCTCCGCTTTCAGCTTGGCATAGTCTTGGCTGTCCTGCTCGCTCAGGTCAGCATAGGCCCTTTGGGTTCTCCAATCAGATAGGGTGCGACCATCATGGCCCATTCAGATAGGGGCAGATTCTCCTTCTCTGCCAGTCCCTCAAACCTAGTGAGATATACCTCCACATCGTCACGAGGTGTCATCTTTTTCAGGGACCGTCTTACCGCCTTCTTTACAGCGGACAATGCAGGTGACTTTGCAACATTACTTTGGGACGATGCGCTGCAAGTCTTTTGTAGTGCTGCAACCTGCTCAAAAAACAACCGGTTATTCTCCTGCTGCTGCTGCAGGAATTGCTGCTGGGCCTGCTGCATGCGCTGCTGGTGCTGCAGGCGCTGCCGCTCCATGCTCTGCTGCATGCTCCGCTGGGCCTGGACCAGGTACTCAACGAGCTCCTCCATACTGCCGGACTTATCTGTCTCAACCACGGCAGTCTTATGTTGCACATTAACTTGCGCCATTTGTTCAAACAGCGCCTCCATGCTGTCATCCATGCTGTCAGACTTCTCTGTCTCAACAACGGCAGTCTTCACTCAAGACATACACACTCCACAGTCTTTTCCACAGAAAATTCAGCCTTGCTGTGCAGACACTTTTTTTTTTTTTTTTTTCTCTGCAAACTCTATTAGGGCCACTGTCTCTTTAAGACTGCTCCAATAGACGTTTCTCTTTGCTGACACACTTTTTTTTTTTTTTCTCTGCAAACTCTATTAGGGCCACTGTCTCTTTAAGACTGCTCCAACAGACGTTTCTCTGACACACTTTTTTTTTTTCTCTCTCTGCTGCTGCTTCAACAGACTTCACCTTTTATTGCTGTCTCTCGCCACTGTGCTGCACGCACATTCCAGCACCAATTGTATCAGCCACTGTGCTGCCCCAGCATTCTCCGCCAATTGTAAGCTTTTCAGGGGATATAGCTCTGGGATCGCCGTCCGGGTAGACAGAGTGGCACGGAAACAGTTCATTCACAGCAGTACTGGTGCAACTGGCCGCAACCAGTTTTATTTAAAGTCAAAAGCAAACAAGACATAAAACAAATCATAAACAGAAGACCTGGGCTTGTCTAGCCACTTACTACACTTAGATAGATTTCCCTATCTATCTGGGTCCCGACTCTAACAGCCGGGGCCAAAACAACACATATGTTCAGCATTTACCAGCATGGAGGTTCACAGAGTCTCCTCCTTGTGTCTGAAGGCACCTTCAACGTCCAGACTTGAGAGAGCTCCCCTCCTATTCAGCAGCTATCCGCATGGATTCTCACAGAGACTACTCCTGTGTCCGGGGTACATCGAGCACCCAGACTGAGATAGCTCAAACTCCTGGAGACACCTTCTGTGCCTGGACCCCTCCTGTGTCCAGACTAAGCGAGCTCTCTGTCTGTGTTCGCAGACACCTACTTCTGGTCTCCTAATTAACAGCTGAATGGTTTCAGGCCTGAGCTGCAAGTGTGTACTGAATGTAAGGTGTAGTGACCTTTCTCTACCACTAGGTTTACAAAGCCATACATTTCCCTTATACCAGTCAGCAAAGTATCTAGGTGAAATGTACACCCCATTCAACACACATACTCTCACTGTCTCACAGGGGCAAGAGAAAATGTTGGCTTGCCAAGGTCAGGGAAAGGGTTTGTGCGTGACTGGAGCGATGTGGATTTGGCAGAAATGCTCCTCCACCCACCACTGGCAGTGCATCATTGACACCTGGAACATTGGCCCACCTGTGTGATTATCTCTTGCGGATCCTAAAAAGGGACCCCCGCATTGCCAAAATTATGAAGGATGGCGACTACTGGTTGGCCAGCATCCTCGATCCACGCTATAAAGGCAAATTACAGAACATCATGCCACATGAGAACCTAGAGCTTATATTGGCGAAGAATTAAGCAACTCTGGTAAACCATTTGTTTGAGGCATTCCCAGCACACAGCAGTGGTGCAATTTCTACCAAGAGCCGTACTGTGCAACATGGAAGAGGTGTTCGTGGTGCACACAGCCGAAGTGGCATTGGAGACAGGGGTTTCATGACCATGTTGTGGAATGATTTCTCGAGTACTGCTCACACGACTGGTAATACTGAATCAATTGCAACAGACAGGAGACAGCAGTTGTCAACTATGGTTCAAAATTACCTCTCCTCCCCTATCGTTGTTCTCCCTCACAGTTTATTCCCCTTTGACTACTGGGCCTGTAAACCGGACACCTGGCCTGAATTGGCACAATATGCCTTACAGGAGCTCGCTTGCCCTGCTGGTAGTGTGCTATCAGAAAGAGTCTTTAGTGCTGCTGGATCAATCCTGACAGAAAGAAGGACCCGGCTGTCGACCCAAAGTGTTGTTGATATCACCTTCATTAAAACGAACCATGCCTGTGGTTCAAAGGATTTTGTACCACCTTCCCCTGATGACACATAGTTTGCCAGCAAAATGGCTCTCTTTATCCTCCTCTTCCTCCGACTTCTCCAATTCCTCTATTTGCAGCTGCTGAACATCCAGCCTACACCTCAACATATGCCAGTTTTTCCACCTTCCTAACTGAGCTGTACCCCCCCAGTGCCGGCGTCAGCACGTGGCGTACCTGGACAAGTGCTGGGGCCCTGAGTAGTTGGGGGGGCCCACTCACCGTCAGAGACACTGGCATACTATAAGGGGCCCTGTGCCAGTGCCGACTCCCACGAGTTGGCCCCCCTGCTTGCTCAGGGACCCAGCACTGGCAATACTTACCCTTCCCTGCTCCACCGCTGTGACGTCTTCCGCGTTTCCTGACAGTGACATTCAGGTCAGAGAGTGCGAAGACGTCACTACTGTGTGCCCTCTGCCTGAACAGTCACAATGCAGAGAGCTGGAAGATGGCGATGCTGAGGAGTCTAGAGTAGAGCAGTGCCCAGCGAGGAGAGGTATTTCATTTTTTTTAAAGTTTGGAGCAATATATGGGGAGCATTATAAACTAGAGAATTATATATGGGGTCTATCATACACTTGAGCATTATAGATAGGGCCCATTATACACTGGAGCATTATATATGGGGCCCATCATACACTGGAGTATTATTCATGGGGCCCATCATACACTGAAGCATCATATACAGGGCCCATTATACACTGGAAAATCATATATGTGGCCCATTATATACTGGAGCAACATATGGGGCCCATTATATATGGAGCATTATATAGGCCCATCATACACTGAAGCATCATATGGGCCCATTATATATGGCGCGTCATATGGGGCGCATTACATGTGGAGCATGACATGAAGCCCATTATATATGGAGCATTATATGGGGCTCATCATACACTGGAGCATCATATATGGGGCCCATCATATACTAGAGCATCAAATGGGGTTCATTATTTATGGGGCATCATATAGGGCCCTTTATATATGGAGCGTCATATGTAGCACATATGGGGCCTAGTCTTTATGGAGCATTATATGGAGCCCATTCTGTATGGAGCAATATATGGGGCTCATTATTCTGCATGGCACACTATGTGGTGGCCATAATACTGTATGGAGGACTATACTGTCCGGTTTTTGAGCTATTGTAGAATTTACAATAGATATCACTCATGTAACGTAAGAAGTGAAGTATTTGGCATTGTACTATACCTATATTTCACTGCCGTATCGAAGCATCATGAATTGTGGTATGTGTTAAAGGGGCCCACTGAGACTCTTTCGCCCGGGCTCACGAAAACCTTTAGCCAGCCCTGCCCTGCCATAACTTTAGCCAAATAGCCTCCAGTTTTCAATGCGTTACTATTATTATAAAGTAACTTAAGGTTGCCAAGCTTAAGTAATAAGAATTGATGTCGTTGGCATTGAAATGGGCACTGTAGGTGTGTTTACTGTCCTCCACTCCCTGCCGACTATTATTCCCCATTGACTTGCATTGAGGTCGGGTTTCCAACGCCGGCTCGAATGTTTCCGTTAGTCGGCCAACTTCGTTCGACTCGACTTTTGTAAAAGTCGAGCCGACCGAAACCCGACTCGACCCTCTCGGAGGCAAAGTCGCTCATCTCTAGTGATTGCTTGTTTTCACTGGAGAACTCCTCTAAGTACATCTTGTTCGAAGTATTTAATCACTAATGGAAATAAAAAATCATCTTGTTAATACCAGAGAGAAAAAATGACCAACATACTCAACACAATCCAATAATACCACATACAAGGGAGAAATACCACCACACCATGACTGGGCTACATATTACCACCACATAGTGACATAATAATACTACATACTTTACAAGGGAAAAATACTGCCACACCGTGACAAGTCCAGATATTACCAGCATGTAGCGACTAAATAATTCCACATACAAGGATGAAATACCACCACAGCATGACCAGACCACATATTTCCAGCATATAGCGACCAAATACAGTAACTTCTCATACAAGAGAGAAATACCGCCACAGCATGACTGGACTACTTATTACCACCACATAGTGACTGAATAAAACCACATACTCTACAAGAAAGAAACACCAACACACAATGACCAGACAACATATTACCAGCATAAAGCATCCAAATAATTCAACACACTATATAGAAATACTGCCACACCGTGACCAGCCCATATATTGCCACCACAAAGTGATGTAAAAATACCATGTGCTGTACAAGAGAGAAATACCATCACAACATGACCAGACCAGGTATTACCAGCATTTAGCGACCAAATAATTCCACATACAAGGATGAAATACCACCACACAGTGATTAGACCACATAGTGACCAAATAATGCCAAATACAAGGAATAAATACTACCACACCATGACCGGACCGCATATTACCCGAATATTACAATACTGATCATTATTAAAAAAAACACATTACTAACAACACTGGTAATACAACTACAGTAGTTACATTATACACAGGAGCTCTATATATATTATACAGTATAACAATAGCTACCACAGTGGCAAATGATGTACAAGTCCATTATGATAAAAATCAAACTTTTATTTAATCATAAAAATCTATAAAAAGTACAAAACAGGGATAAGGAAAACAGGTATTTACAACCACACTGGCTGCATACCAATTCTCAGTATGCAAAGGGCACATACACCCCTAGCGACCCACACTACATCCAATGTCATAGAGTCTGCATATAATATGCAGGATCTTATGCTGCTCATAAAGTCAGGCAATGGTGTACAAATACTTAAATCAATGTATGAAAAGTTCTGGTGCATACTAAAGAAGAGTACATGCAATTATTTATTATCAACAAATATAATTATACCATAACTCCCTCCCTCAGATGGACCTGCATAAGTTAAATATTTCATTAATACCAGTACCCTACATCAAATTATCGGAGGTGGGCATTAGGTCAATTCCTCCGTCATTAACATGTTAGCAGGTCCATATATAGACCATTCTATAGTAAACAGCCCTAATAGTAGTATGGTAAAATGGACCTGAACAAAAACATATTACCTGCCGAATAAAGTGCAAAGTTTGCAGCAACTATTCTGGGTCCAGAGGGGTGTGTGCGCCCACCCCAACGTACGTTTCGGTACTACCTTCGTCAGGGGGCACACACACCGTCATCTCAGTGCTCCATAAATACCCAATACCGCAATAACCATGTTTCCAGGCGCCGCGTCACGTGACCAGAAGTTACGTCTCCGGCCTCTGATGACACGCACGTTGCCATGCACACTATGACGCCAAACGGCACAGAAACAAGGACAACGCGCGTACAGGCAGGAAACAGTCACAAACCAACGTGACATACCATATATAAGTATAATTAACACACTCCACTATAAGAAAAGGGGTAACAAGTAATAGATATTAAAGTTTGGCAACAGACTTAATAAATGCCAACAAACTGATGACAATATGTATAGCCTAATACCCCTAACTCCGTAATCAATATCATAACAAAGATATTCTTGGTCTTCAAGCAAAGGCTGTCATTCGCCCATGTGGTGCACAAACGTCAAAACAGGAACAATTGGATAATCGTCACTGTTTACTAGAGCACAAAAAACAAGGAGTATTAAAATTACCACCAAACAACATAAAACAAAATAACAATAATAATAATAATAAAATAATTAGTATAACCACCAGAACAGACAAGTGATCAAAGGAACAGGGCATAACTAAGGTTCTCATTAAGTCCAGATGGCTGCAATGTACCAAGTGTCCAAATCCATCTGGACTCCAATTGGGATAATTTTCTCGAGACACAGCCCCCCCCGTATATTAACATCAATCCTATCTGTCCCAATTACCCTTGGGAGGCTGCCATCACATCCATGATGTAATCTAAAATAGCGTGGAATGGTTTTGAGAGTTGATATCTCTTCCTGTGTTGCCGCTGCGGCAATGCCCAAGACATGTTCTCTGACACGCAACTTTAGCTTGTGTGTAGTCATACCAACATAGATCTTATCACAGGGACATGTAGCGTAATAAATAACGTTGGTACTAGTACAAGTAATACGTTTCTTAATTTTAAAGGTGCGCGATTGAGAGGCATTAGAAAACGTATCACTAAGCTGAATGTTTGGGCATGCTACACAGCGACCACAGGGGACACAACCACCAACCACCGCCACCCCATGTAAAAAAGTTTTAGAGGTCTCACCTACGTAATGGCTGTGAACTAAAATGTCACGTAGATTACGTGACCTCCATGGTGTGATGGCAGCCCACTCAGGAAGAAATCTAGACAGGATCGGATCGGCTTTTAGAATGGGCCATGATTTATCTAAGGCCCTTCTCACTGATGGAAGTTGTGAATGGAAATCGGTAATAAAACGGACAATTCCCCCATCATTTTTATTCCGAGTTTTGTAGAGAAGGTCGTGTCTCGAAGAATGTTTGGCCCTATTATAGGCCTTCTTGATCATTGCCTACTATAACCACATTCAACCAGACAATATTTTAAATCCTCTGCCTGAAGCAAAAATCTTCTTCCGTAGAACAAAGTCTACGAAGATGTAAGAATTGTCCTGTTGGGACAGACTGAATGACATGTCTTGGATGAGAAGAGAAAGCATGTAACAACATATTCGTAGCTGTTTCCTTTCGAAAGATGTTAGTTTGTATTTCATTATTGACGTCTTTTTTAATTTGATATCTAAAAATTCAATTTCATCACTGTTCGCTTTAAAAGTGAGACGAATATTTCGATCAATGTTGTCAAAAACAGAAAAACTCCTGTAATTCATCTGTAGACCCCTGCCAGATCAGGAAAATTTCATTGATGTACCGCGTCCATGAAAGGACACTGCACATAGACGGCACTCGATCTGACAGAAGGAGGTCCCTCTCCCACAGCCCAAGGAAAAGATTAGCATACGCAGGTGCATATGACACCCCCGTAGCTGTCCCCTGGAGCTGCAGGAAGAAGGACCCCTTGAAAACAAAAAAGTTGTGAGTTAAAGTAAAATCTAACAACTCCATCAATAAATTTCTAATTCCCACAGTGAGAACAGATGCACTCAGAAAAAAATCAATGGCTTTCAAGCTATCCTTGTGTCTGATGCTGCTGTACAGCGACTCAACGTCTGCTGTCTCCAGCATCATATCACTGTCGAGTTGTAGCCCATCCACCTTGCGGAGGAGCTCACCCATATCCTTCAAAAATGAAGGCAGCTCCTCCACAAGGGACTATAGTTTGGAGTCGATCTACCAGTTGACATTCTCAAGGTAATTTCCCCTCCCAGAGATGATGGAACGCCCTGGGGGAGACTGCGGGTCCTTTTGGATCTTAGGCAAGAGATAAAAAGTGGCATCCACCAATAAGGCATTTGCCAACTCCTTGGTAATAGTGCCATTATTTCTTGCTCTGTGGATAATATTTTTCAATTGAAGCACATAGGCGGACAAGGGGTTGAAGGTAAGTTTTTGTAGCAGATCTTATCATTCAGTTGGCGATAGGCCACTTTTCATAGCTATTCTTAGGCCAAACTACAATATTACCCCCTTGTCCGCCTGTTTGAAAACCACATCAGGTAAGTCCACAAGGACACGCAGATGTCTTCGTTCCTCTTTTGTCAGATTGTCATGATAGACATGTTGAGGGATGTTTGAAAAATCTCTAGCGACAATCTGTACAAAGAGATCGATATTAGAGCAAGAGGAAAGAGGAGGAAATTTCTTCGACCCGGGGCCTAATGGAGGAAGGAATCTTAGCTCCTTCTGCATCGTTATGCTCGGCAGAAAGATCTTCTAACGCACGTAGTGCTATTTGTTCTTCCTCTGTGGGAAACAATTGGTGCAAATCAGAATTAAAAAAATATCTTTTAAACCACAATGATCGAGCGAACAGGTGAAGATCTTTAATAGCAGAAAAGACGTCAAATGCATGTGAAAACTCATATGCGCTAAAGTTAATTACCTTATTGTCAGAGTTCTTATGGTCAAAAGGCCTAAATTCATGATGCCTATAAGGATGGAAATTTGAATTTCTTGGCCTTTTAGATCTAGCTCCAGATCTAGTGACCATTGGAACATCTGAAACCTCTGACTGATCACTTATTGATGACATTGAAGAACCAAGTTCAGTACGTGGAATCAATTGTCCTTGAATATTTCATTTTCTCCATGCATAAATTGAATTATTTTGATAATCACGTACATCTCTATTCAATTTCGTAGTCTGTGTAACATGAATTTTCTTAAGTACTGCATCTATATTCTTCTCCATTTGAATATTGAAATTTTGGAATTTTTCTGGCGTGCCTTTTGATCATCTTCAGCCTTACTTATCTTATCTTCCAAATCCACAATAATTTTTTAATTTAATTCACATAACTGCATTAATTTATTGGAACAGTCATTACATACTTCCTCCCACTTATTCCTAATTTCAATGTCATTCACCGGAAAAGTAGGCACAATGCGCACCCGAAGGCCTCTAGGAATTAACTTTTTGCTGAGATATTTGTTCAGGAATGCTCGATTCCACAATATTTTGGTCCTTTTGATGACCATATTTTGTAAAACAGAAGCTTGTTCCTCCCACCCTTGATCACTTGTCAGGGCTAAACAGGAGACAGGGACAGGTCGGTGACTTGGGCCTCACTACCTTCAAGTGTACCCCCAAGTTAAGGAAAGACAGGGCCCTTCCTTAGCCTTATGTGCAGTTAGTGGGCCCAGGTTCCTCATCCCCTGTATTCCTACAACTGCCCCGTGACATTATCACCAACCAACACAGTTTTGTTTTTTTCTCCCTTTCTTGTGAGCCATGGCCCAAATGCAGGCCTTTGCCCAGCTGCTTCATACCATCACAGATGAGTTTAAGGTGCTGCGGTGTGAGGTGGTGCAGCAGTTACAGCAGTTGGTGGTGTTCTGGGCCTCGGCTCAGATGAAGGTTCAACCAGAACCTAAGATATTTCTCCCTGACAGGTTTTCTGGAGGGAGAGATAATTTCTGGTTTTCCAGGAGACCTGTAAATTGAACTTCAGGCTCCACCCCTGTTCATCAGGGCGTGAGGAACAGTGTGTGGGGATTATTGTCTCTTTTCTTAGGGGTGATCCGAAATCCTGGGCCTCCTCCCTGCTTGCCGATTCATTATATTTACAGTCGGTGGATGGGATTTTTGTGGCTCTGGCGGTGGTGTATGGAGATCCTGATGGCGTCTGCCTGGCGGAATCCCGACTCCGTAAAATCAAGCAGGGGGACAGGTCGGTTGAGGAGTACTGCTCAGGGTTCAGGACATGGGCCACTGACACTCAGCGGAATGATCCTGCACTTGGGAGTCATTTTGTGCAGGGTCTGTCTCCAAGGTTGCAGGATACACTGGTGCAGTACGCCGCCCCCAGGTCATTGGAGGTCGCCATGTCCCTTGCCATCGGGGTGGATAGACGCCTCAGGCAGAGGCATACACCAAAACTGCCCCCTGTTCTCTTTGCTAGGGAGGAGGACACAGTCGAGCAGTCGGGAGCAGTTGGTTCCCAAACGGGGTTGCCTGCTGTTCGGCGTGGTGTGGGGGCATGTTTTTACTGTGGGCAGACTGGTCATTTTATTGGGGTCTGCCCAGCTTGCGCCAAAATACCTGCGCCATCTAAGAAGCCACATCTCCCCTGGTCGTGTGGAGGGAGGCGACCAGGGAGTGTATATTTCCTCCATTTCTTCCCCTCAGTTTACCCTGACTGCGAGAATGGTGATTGGCAGGGTATCTAAGGGAATTCTGGTGCTTGTGGACAGTGGAGCAGGAGTCAATTTGGTGGATGCTCACTTTGTATGGACCAATGGTCTGTTGTGTAGGACGCTAGCAAAACCTCTAGGCGTCCAGACCATTAAC
Organism: Oophaga sylvatica; assembly: GCA_033576555.1. Lineage (NCBI taxonomy): Eukaryota > Metazoa > Chordata > Amphibia > Anura > Dendrobatidae > Oophaga > Oophaga sylvatica. The sequence goes on along the minus strand of JARQOD010000002.1, from coordinate 354,412,933 downwards.
CCTATCCCACTCAGCCAGGGGAGTGTGACCCAGGTCGTGCATGATATACGCCTGCGTATAGGGACTCTTCATGAGGAGTCCCTGTCATGCTACGTCTTGGAGGGTATGCCAATACCCATTGTTTTAGGCCTCCCTTGGCTGACAAAACACAACCCGGTCATAGATTGGCGTTCCAGGGAAGTAGTCAGCTGTGGTCAGTCATTTGAGCGCTGCTGCCCGGGGCTACTGTCTCTGCCAGCTTTCTGCAACATTCCCCTTCTTCTCCAGTGGGGGCAGCAGAGGTGCTGCCAAGGAGTAGGGGCAAGTCCCAACCCTCACCACTAGCCAACCCTGTGAGTTGAAGCCCCTTGGGAGGAGGGGTCAGGGAAGGGTGGTGGTTTCCTCTGAGATTTGTGTGAGTATGGTGACACAGGCGGACCCCTCTGTTTTCAGTTCCTCAAAGAGTTCACCATCTTGTGGCAAATGCATGTGTGGCAATGAATGTTCAGGTCCGGACCTGTGTGTGAACGAGTATGTATGGGTGTCCACCAAAAACAATCCGGTGGAAGTGTGCTGCTGGAGTCTGGAGTCCTAGGGTGATCGGGCCGTATCGGGTGTTGGCTATTCTCAACCCGGGGACTTACCTGTTGGAGTTACCCCCAATAATGCCCGTACATAACTCGTTCCCCAGTTTGGTCTCTGGAGATTTATGGCACTTCCGAAGCATATGTTATTGCCCCTTCCATCTGTCCACGTTTACCATAAACCTGAGAGTCAGATAACTGCTGGGGTGAACCCTGGTGGATCGAGGCGTCCTCACCATAGGTGGTGTATGAGGTGCGTTGTTGAGGGTCTAGAGGCCTCTCATTAAAGGGGGTGTACTGTCACGATCCACATTGGGATCTTTGCCAGATCTCTCTCTGCATACTAAAACCTTTTTCCTTTCAGGCCATGGGGGGTTAATCTCAGTATTTTCCCCCGGTGGTCGCTGGTGTAATTACATTGCTTCTGACTTGTCAGAGGAGTGCGGTGACCACTCCCTTCATCCTTTAAAAGGTCATCAGAGATTTCAGCTTGCTGTTGGTGATAATGCTTCCTTTGGAAACCAACCAAGCTGGAGCCAGGAGCTGCTGAGCGCAGTGATGCTTCTGCTATTTCCCTGTTTTAGTGCCTTACTCTGCTGTGCGGTGCATCACAGCAGAGAAAGCTAAGTGTTTATTGTTTAGTTGATTTAACCCCTAGGTGTATGTCTTTCCTTTTGTTGTTTTGGTGTTATTCACATTATTCTCTGTCTCAGGGCTAAATAGGAGACAGGGAAAGGTTGGTGGCTTGGGCCTCACTACCTTCAAGTGTACCCCCAAGTTAAGGAAAGACAGGGCCCTTCCTTAGCCTTAGGGGCAGTTCAGGGTCCCAGGTTCCTCGTCCCCTGTATTCCTACAACTGCCCCGTGACATCACACCACGGAGGTCACGTAATCTAAGTGACATTTAAGTTCACAATCATTACGTAGGTGAGACCTCTAAAACTTTTTTACATGGGATGGCGGTGGTTGGTGGTTGTGTCCCCTGTGGTCGCTGTATAGCATGCCCAAACATTCAGCATAGTGATACGTTTTCTAATGCCTCTCAATCGAGCACCTTTAAAATTAAGAAAATATCACTTGTACTAGTACAAACATTATTTATTACTCTACATGTCCCTGTAATAAGATCTATGTTGGTATGACTACACGCCAGCTAAAGGTGCGTGTCAGGGAACATGTCTGGCGCATTGCCGCAGAGACAACACAGGAAGAGATATCAACTCTCAAAACCATTCCACGCCTTTTTAAATTACATCATGGATGTGATGGCAGTCTCCTGAGGGTAAAGGGCATAGATAGGATTGATGTTAATATCCGGGGGACGCTGTGTCTCGAGAAAATTATCCCAATTGGAATCCAGATGGATTTGGACATTTGGTACATTACAGCCATCTGGACTTAATGAGAAACTTAGTTATTGACCGTTTCTTTGATCACTTGTCTGTAGAGATGAGCGACTTTGCTTTCGGGAAGGTCGAGTCGGGTTTCAAATCACACGACTTTCACAAATGTCGAGTCGAACGAACGGGAGTGGTAGGACAGTAAACACACCTACAGTGCCCATTTCAATGCCAACAACATCAATTCTTATTACTTAAGCTTGGCAACCTTAATTTACTTTATAATAATAGATATGCATTGAAAACTGGGGGTTATTTGGCTAAAGTTGTGGGGGGGCAGGGCTAGCTCCAGGTTTTCGTGGGCTCCAGGCCAAAGAGTCTCAGTCGGCCCCTATTCATGATGCTCTGATACGGCAGAGAAATATAAGTATAGTACAATGCCAAATACTTCACTTCTTACATTACATGACTGATATTTATTTTAAATTCTACAATAGCTCAAAAACCGGACAGTATATTCCTCCATACAGTATTATGGCCACCACATAGTGCACCATACAGAAAAATGAGCCCCATATATTGCTACATACAGAATAATTGGTCCCATATAATGTTCCATACAGTATATGATGAGCTCCACATAATGCTACAGTATATGATGGTCCCCATATAATATGCCCTACAGTATAGGACGGTCCACATAGAGTATAATGAGCCACACATATTGCTCCATACAGTATAATGAGTCGCATATAAAGCTCCATACAGTATATGATGGGCCCCATATATTGCTTCATATAGAATGTGCTCCATATAATGCTCCATACAGAATAGGCCCCATATGTGCTCCATACACTATATGATGCCCCATAAATAATGAACCCCATATGGGCCAAATGGATGATGCTCCAGTGTATGATGGGCCTATATAATGCTCCATATATAAAGGGCCCCATATGATGATCCAGTGTATAATGGGCCCCGTATATGATGCTCCAGTGTATGATGGGCCCCATTTATAATGCTCCAGTGTATGATGGGTCCAATGAATGATGTTCCAGTGTATGATGGGCCCCATTTATAATGCTCCAATGTATGATGGGCCCCATGGATGATGCACCAGTGTATGATGGGCCCCATTTATAATGTTCCAGTGTATGATGGGCCACATGGATGATGCTCCAGTGTATGATGGGCCCCATATATAATTATCCAGTGCTGAATGCTCCCCATATATTGCTCCAAACATTAAAAGAAATGAAATACCTCTCCTTGCTGGGCACTGCTCTACTCTGGACTCCTCAGCGTCACCATCTTCCTTCTCTCTGCACTTGGACTGTTCAGGCAGAGGGCGTACAGACGTGACGTCATCGTGCTCTCTGACCTGAATGTCACTGTCAGGAAACGCGGAAGACGTCACAGTGGTGGAGCAGGGAGAGGTAAGTATTGTCAGAGACACCGGCGTAACATGAGGTGCCCTGTCCTGTACCTTCGCCCACGAGTGGGCCCCCCCACCTGCTCAGGGCACCGGCACTTGCCCGGGTGTGCCAAGTGGAGACCCCGGCCCTGGGGCGGTGACAGCCCAGTTAGGGAGGTGGAAAAACTGGCATATGTTGAGGTGTAGGCTGGACATTCAGCAGCTGCAAATGTAGGAATGGAATGGAACAAGTCTCATTGCCGCATTATACACCCTCTTAATAGATTTATTTCTTATTTGAGACCTATGTATTAGAGTATTATATAAGGGGTATATGGTGAGTGACGTTATATCACCACCTTTACACATGTATAGGCGAGTCTTGTGTCTTGGGCTAATTAGTTAGTTTTGGGCATCTGTTTACATTTTATATGTGCTCCCGGTGTTGCTGTACTTTGATGTTTTTTCTCCTGTATTGTTAATCATCGTATTTAATAAATATTTTTGTATTACTTGCCTATTTTCCTTTTTGTTTTGGTTTTTCAGTATGGATTAGACCAGAATATAAAAAGCAGAAAAGAGTACTGTATCACAAGATACCAGGTGTATATAGTATAGGGGAAAATTTCAATCTCCGTATATATTTCAGGAGTCACAGACAGATGCTCTCAGGCTCAGTATGGATTAGACCAGTATATAAAAAGCAGAAAAAGGGAACTGTATCACAAGATACCAGGTGTATATAGTATAGAGGAAAATTGTAAATCTCCCTATATATTTCTGGAGTGACACACAGACGCTCTCAGGCTCAGTATGGATTAGACCAGATTATAAAAAGCAGAAAAAGGGTACTGTATCACAAGATACCAGGTGTATATAGTATAGAGGAAAATTTCAATCTCCGTATATATTTGCGGAGTCACAGACATACGCTCTCAGGCTCAGTGTGGATTAGACCAGATTATAAAAAGCAGAAAAAAGGATACTGCATCTGAACATACCAGAAGTATTTAGTTTAGAGGAAACTGTAAATCTCCGTATAAATTTCCGTAGCCACAGACTGACGCTCTCAGGCTCAGTATGGAATAGACCAGAATATAAAAATCAGAAAAAAGGTACTATATCACAAGATACCAGGTGTATATAGTATAGGGGTCTAAGGGGTAAGGTTTCTCCTTGTGGAGAGTGACATACCAGCTCTGGCGTGTCGAGGTAAGGAGGCTTATTCGCCGTGCAATGCTCCTCTGGGAAATTTAATATGCAAATTGCCTCTTCAAAAAAAGAGGACTTGTACTCTATAGCGCCACCTATTGGAAGTAGCGATCCTACAAGTCACAATCCCGTACACATTTGCGGAGTCATACACAGACACTCTCAGGCTCAGTATGGATTAGACCAGAATATATTAAGCAGATAAAGGGTACTGTATCACAAGATACCAGGTGTTTATAGTATAAGGGAAAATTTGAATCTCCGTATATGTTTGCGGAGTCACAGACAGTCACTCTCAGGCTCAATTTTAGACCAGAATATAAAAAGCAGAAAAAGTGTACTGGTATCAAAAAATATCAGGTGTATATAGTATAGGGGAAAATTGCAATCTCCGTACATATTTCCGGTGTCACAGACAGACGCTCTCAGGCTCAGTATGGATTAGACCAGAATATAAAAAGCAGAAAAAGGGTACTGTATCACAAGATACCAGGTGTATATAGTATAGGGGAACATTTAAATCTATGTATATATTTGTGGAGTCACAGACAGACACTCTCAGGCTAAGTATGGATTAGACCAGAATATAAAAAGCAGAAAAAGGGTATTGTTTTACAAGATACCAGGTGTATACAGTATAGCGGAAAATTTCAATCTCCGTATATATTTGCGGAGTCACACACAGACGCTCTCAGGCTCAGTATGGATTAGACCAGAATATGAAAAGCAGAAAAAGGGTACTGTATCACAAGATACCAGGTGTATATAGTACAGGGGAAAATTTCAATCTCCGTATATATTTCCGGAGTCACAGACAGACGCTCTCAGGCTCAGCATAGATTAGACCAGAATATAAAAAGCAGAAAAAGGGTACTGCATCACAAGAAAGCAGGTGTATATAGTATAGGGGAAAATTGTAAATCTCCGTATATAATACAGGAGTCACAAACAGACGCTCTCAGGCTCAGTATGGATTAGACCAGAATATAAAAAGAAGAAAAAGGGTACTGTTTTACAAGATACCAAGTGTATATAGCATAGGTGAAAATTTCAATCTCCGTATATGTTTGCTGAGTCGCAGATAGATGTTCTCAGGCTCAGTATGGATTAGACCACAATATAAAAAGCAGGAAAAGGGTACTGTATCACAAGATACCAGGTGTATACAGTATAGCAGAAAATTTCAATTTCCGTATATATTTGCGGAGTCACACACAGACGCTCTCAGGCTCAGTATGGATTAGACCAGAATATAAAACGTAGAAAAAGGGCACTGTATCACAAGATACCAAATGTATATAGTACAGGGGAAAATTTCAATCCCCTTATATATTTACGGAGTCACAGACAGACGTTCTCAGGCTCAGCATAGAAAGGACCAGAATATAAAAAGCAGAAAAAGGGTACTGTATCACAAGATACCAGGTGTGTATAGTATAGGGGAAAATTGTAAATCTTCGTATATATTTGCGGAGTCACACACAAACTCTCTCAGGCTCAGTATGGATTAGACCAGAATATAAAAAGCAGAAAAAGGGTACTGTTTCTGAAGATACCAGGTATATATAGTATAGTGGAAAATTTCAATCTCCGTATATATTTGCGGAGTCACACACAGAAGCTCTCAGGCTCAGTATGGATTAGACGGAATATAAAAAGCAGAAAAAGGGTACTGTTTTACAAGACACCAGGTGTATATAGCATAGGGGAAAATTTCAATCTCAGTATATGTTTGCCGAATCGCAGATAGACACTCTCAGGCTCAGTATGGATTAGACCAAAATATAAAAAGCAGGAAAAGGGCACTGTATCACAAGATACCAGGTGTATACTGTATAGCGGAAAATTTCAATCTCCGTATATATTTCCGGAGTCACAGTCAGACGCTCTCAGGCTCAGTATGAATTAGACCAGAATATAAAAAGCAGAAAAAGGGTACTGTATCACAAGATACCAGGTGTACATAGTACAGGGGAAAATTGTAAATCTCCGTATATATTTGCGGAGTCACACACAAACGCTCTCAAGCTCAGTATGGATTAGACCAGAATATAAAAAGCAGAAAAAGGGTACTGTATCTGAAGATACCAGGTGTATACAGTATAGCGGAAAATTTCAATCTCCGTATATATTTGCGGAGTCACACACAGACGCTCTCAGGCTCAGTATGGATTAGACCAGAACATAAAAAGCAGAAAAAGGGTACTGTATCACTAGATACCAGGTGTATATAGTACAGCGGAAAATTTCAATCTCTATATATTTCTGGAGTCACAGACACGCTCTCAGGCTTAGCATAGATTAGACCAGAATATAAAAAGCAGAAAAAGGGTACTGTATCACAATATACCAGGTGTATATAGTATAGGGGAAAATTTCAATCTCTGTAGATATTTGTGGAGTCACACACAAACGCTCTCAGGCTCAGTATGGATTAGACCAGAATATAAAAAGCAGAAAAAGGGTACTGTTTCTGAAGATACCAGGTGTTAATGTTCGAGTTCCAGCTGCTGTACAAGGGGAGTCTCGAACCAGTCCCGCTGCAGTCCCCCATTCATCTCCAGCCACAGAGGAGCCTGCTCAGCAGAGATGTCGGTCCCAGCATCTTGCCCATTCCAGTACTGTGCAGAGACTTGCTGCTGTCTCTCCTGGATCTGCTATTATAGCCAGTGCTGGAGCAGACGTCATTGGAACGAAGTCCTGCGTTTCCCCTTCTGAGCATGCCCAGGGTAAGATCTCTCATTGGAGATCAGGGGTCACATGTTCAGCTACTGCAGCAGCTCCTATTGGTCCGCCAGGAAGGTCCTGAAACTACATGTGTTTGGAACAGTTTCTCATTGGTCCTTGTTTCTGGCAGGTCCTGTAGCTGTTGCTATAAAAGGGTGAAGGGTGGCATGGCTGGGCCGCCATGCGCTAATATCAATCGTTATATGCTTAGCGCCAGTGTGGTCATGCGTGTGTGTGGTTAGGGCCCGGCTGAAATAAGCCCCTAGAATACCGATTTAATCGGTGAGGAGTTTGGTATGCTAGCTGGTCAGGGTCGGTGTCCTAGATGCCCTAGATTGCCGGCATAACCGGTGAGGAGTTTGATTGCCGTATTCAGGGCCTGGAGTTCAGACGCCATAGATTGCGGGTGACTCCCGCGAGGACGTTAGCGCATGATCACGTTCTATGTTCGCTTAGCTGTTCACTGTGCACCTGGGTGCCTGACAGGACACAGAAGTTTGTCTCAGCGGCTCTGTGACGTAACAGGGTTCGCTTTCAACGCTAGACAGCGCCCTAGCTTGTTTATTTTGCGACTCAGTTGTGTTAAGTGAGTTCGCACACATCGCCATATAGCGCTGCGGCACTCCTTCTAACGGCTCTGTGGATTAACAGAGTTCGCACATATTGCCACAGCATGTTATGGCGTTTATTTTGGCGACTCTGCGGGATAACAGAGTTCGCTTCTTGCATCATTTTACTAGCAGCAGGCTCCGCCTGCACGGTGGATCCCGGGCTGCGAACGCACCTCTCCACATCTTATATTTTGTGCGTTCCGCAGACCCTAACATAATATTAGCACCAGGGTCTGGCTAGTAAAATGGCGGATGAACAGCATTTACAGCTGTACATCCAGCAGCTGGAGGGTAGATTGGCAGCTCTTGAGCGCACAACCTCAGCTGTGGATGTTACCGCAGTCGCTGTTCAGGCTGCTAGCGTAGCTGCAGCTAGTTTGTCCTCTGCCACCTCTGTCCCTACATTGTCCCACCTCCCGCTTCCAGACAAGTTTGCTGGTGACAGAAAGCAATGTCGTGGATTCGTAAGTCAGTGCTCCATACACCTCGAGCTTCTGGCTGCACGTTTCCCACGGATTGGGCACAAGTGGGCTTTGTGATAGCTCTTCTGTCGGACAGAGCGTTGGAGTGGGCAACAGCGCTGTGGGAGAGCGACGACCGTGTGGTGCAGAGCGCTTCTTGTTTTCTGGAGGCTCTGAAAAAGGTTTTTATAGGACCTCAAGTCACCCACGATACGGCGCTCCAACTGCTGGCAAGTACCCAGGGTTCGGGTTTGGTCAGCCATTTTGCTGTCCAATTTCAGACTCTGGCCTCGGAATTAGAGTGGCCAGATAAAGTACTCATTCCCGTGTTCTGGAGAGGACTGGCGGGTCATGTGAAAGACGCCTTGGCTACCAGGGAGATTCCTGCCACACTGGAGAAGCTTATCGCTATTTCCACCCGCGTCGACCTCCGTTTCCACGAGCGGAGGCTGGAACATGCCCAGTGTAGGCAGAGTGTCCGGTTGGCTCCTACCTTCGCCACCCCTCTGGAGTCGCCTGTTCAGGCGCCCGACCTTCAGGAGGTTGCTCCTGCAGGATCTAAATCTCGGGTCACTCGTCCATCCCCGATTTGTTATATTTGCCAGCACCAGGGACATTTTGCCAACCGATGTCCACAGCGGCTGAATAAACGGTTGCGCCCAGTAACTGTAGGAACAGGGTCACTGGATGCCATGAGTTTTGCCCCTAAAGTGCTCCTCAAGGGGATAATTACCCACGGTTCTACCACCCTACCCGTCAAGCTGTGTGTGGATTCTGGGGCAGAGGGGAATTTTATGTCGTCCTCCTTTGCTTCTCGCCACACCATGCCTTTGGTGTTGCTGGCTGAACCAGTATCGGTACGGGTGTTGAACGGAGCAATTCTGCCCACACAAATCACCCATCAGTCTGTCCCACTCACCTTGTCTATGTCTCCTTCCCATCAGGAGAATATATCATTTTTTATCCTCCCTGAGGGTATAGATGAGGTTTTGTTGGGATTACCCTGGCTCCGCCACCACTCTCCCATATTGAGTGGTCTTCAGGGAGAATTCTGGGTTGGGGTAATTTATGTAAAGGCAGATACATTAGGGACGGCGTGCAGGTCAACACCACTGAGATACCCATAGACCTCTCTCCTCTTCCAAGGTCTATTGGTCTTATGCCGACGTTTTCTCGAAGAAGGCTGCGGAGACTCTTCCGCCTCATCGCCCCTATAACTGTCCTATCGACCTCTTGCCTGGCGCTGAGCCTCCTAGAGGAAGGGTTTATCCCCTCTCTCTTCCTGAGACAGAGGCCATGTCCCAATATATTCAGGAGCACTTGGCAAGGGGATTCATTAGGAAGTCGGTGTCACCAGCGGGAACAGGGTTCTTCTTTGTGCAGAAGAAGAAAGGAGAATTACGTCCGTGCATTGATTATAGGGGTCTCAACGCTATCACCGTGAAAAATAAGTATCCTTTGCCGCTAATCTCTGAGCTCTTTGACAGGCTTCGGGGACCAAGGGTATTTACTAAGCTAGACCTGTGGGGTGCGTATAACCTGATTCGCATCCGTGAGGGGGACGAATGGAAGACGGCATTTAACACCAGGGATGGGCATTATGAATATCTGGTAATGCCCTTTGGGCTCTGTAATGCCCCAGCTGTCTTCCAAGACTCCAAGACTTTGTGAACGACATCTTCCGGGATATGTTGACCACCTTGGTGGTAGTCTATCTGGATGACATTCTCATCTTTTCTCCAGATATGGCCTCCCACCGGAGAGATGTCTTCAAGGTCTTCGACCTCTTGCGAGCAAATTCTCTATATGCGAAGTTGGAGAAGTGCATGTTTGAGCAGGAATCTCTACCTTTCCTGGGCTATATCATCTCCACCCAGGGATTGGCTATGGATCCTACCAAACTACAGGCTGTGATGGATTGGCAAGAACCCCACTCCCTTAAGGCGGTGCAGCGCTTTATGGGGTTCATTAACTACTATCGCCAATTCATTCCCCACTTCTCTACTTTGGTAGCTCCTTTGGTAGCCCTCACCAAGGAGGGAGCAAATCCCAAGTTGTGGTCAGAGGAGGTCACCAAGGCGTTCTCCTCCATCAAGTCGCATTTTGCCAGTGCTCCCATCTTACATCGCCCCGATGTCGATAAACTGTTTATTTTAGAGGTGGATGCCTCTTCTGTTGGTGCTGGAGCAGTCCTTTTTCAAAAGGATGCCCAGGGTCGGAAGCATCCCTGCTTCTTCTTTTCCAAGACCTTTACACCAGCAGAGAGGAATTATTCCATCGGGGACAGGGAGTTACTGGCTGTGAAGTTGGCCTTCTCCGAGTGGAGAGATCTTCTGGAGGGGGCTCGCTTCCCCTTCCAAGTATTCACGGACCACAAGAACTTGGTGTATTTGCAGACAGCCCAGCAGCTAAATTCCCATCAGGCCAGATGGTCCTTGTTCTTCTCCCGGTTCCATTTCACCTCCATTTCCTCTCCGGTGAGAAGAACATTCGCGCAGACCCTCTATCTCGCTCCGTGGTGTCCTCTGAGGAGGTGGAGGAGGAGCCTCGGCTTATTGTCCCCACAGAGAGCCTAAGAATGGTGGCTCTGGTTTCGCTTGAGTCTGTGCCTCCGGGCAAGACTTTTGTGCCCACCAATTTGCGACCGGAAGTACTCTCTTGGGCACATTCGTCCATGGTGGGTGGACATTTTGGGACAAAAAGGACTTCTGAGTTGCTGGCGAGGACATACTGGTGGCCGCAGATGGCCCGTGACGTCAGGGAATATGTTCAGGCGTGCATCTCCTGCGCCAAGAATAAGTCCCCTCGACAACGCCCAGCTGGGTTACTTTTCTCTTTACCGGTGGCAGACAGGCCTTGGGAAATGGTTGGGATGGATTTTGTGGTGGGCTTACCCAAGTCTCGGGGCTGCACCATCATCTGGGTGATAACCGACCACTTCTTCAAAATGGTGCACTTAGTGCCGTTACCACGGTTACCGTCTGCATGGGCCTTGGCAGCATTATTCATTAGGCATATTTTCCGTCTACACAGTATGCCAGACAAAATTGTCAGTGATCGAGGTCCCCAGTTTGCGTCTCGGTTCTGGAGAGAGCTGTGTCGTTTACTCAGCATTAAGTTGAATCTCTCCTCTGCATACCATGCCGAGACGAATGGGTTGGTAGAGAGGGCCAACCAGACCTTGGTCACATACTTGCGACATTTTGTCTCTGCCAGGCAGGATGACTGGGCATCCTTGCTACCATGGGCTGAGTTCGCTCTAAATAATGCTGTGGCTGACTCCACCGGACAGACCCCATTCCTCCTGAACTACGGTCAGCATCCGCGGGTACCAGTGCCCATGCCCGTGTCATCCGCCGATTCCAGGGTGGCAGACTGGGCTGTGGAGGCACGGGACATTTGGGACCACACCCAGGATGCCATTCAGGCCTCCAAAGAGAAGATGAGGTCTTCGGCCGATGCCCATCGGCGCCCCGCTCCTACATTTGCTCCAGGTGACCTAGTGTGGCTTTCTGCACGAAACATCAGGCTACGTGTAGAGTCCACCAAGTTGGCACCTCGCTTTTTGGGCCCTTTTAAAGTTTTTGAGCAGGTGAACCCGGTGGTTTACCGCCTAGCCCTTCCGCCTCGCCTTGGTATCACGACACCTTTCACGTGTCCCTCCTGAAACCCGTGGCCATTTCCCGGTTTTCCGAGTCATCTACCGTCGGGTTCATCTACCGACGATCATGAGGTGAACGCCATTGTTGGGTGCAAGGTGGTACGAGGCAAAAAATTTTATTTGGTGGATTATGGGCCTGATGATAGGTCCTGGGAGCCTGCCGAGCATATTCACACTCCGCAGCTCATCGCTGCCTTTGAGCGCAGCGAAGCCCAAAGAAGGTAGGGTAATGTTAGGGTTCCAGTTCCCGCTGCTGCACAAGGGGAGTCTCGAACCAGTCCCCCATTCATCTCCGGCCGCAGTGGAGTCTGCTCAGCATAGACGTCGGTCCCAGCGTCTTGCCCATTCCAGTACTGTGCAGAGACTTGCTGCTGCCTCTCCTGGATCTGCTATTATAGCCAGTGCTGGAGCAGACATCTTTGGGATGAAGTCCTGCGCTTCCCCTTCTGAGCATGCCCAGGGTAAGATCTCTCATTGGAGATCAGGGGTCACATGTTCAGCTACTGCAGCAGCTCCTACTGGTCCGCCAGGAAGGTCCTGAAACTACATGTGTTTGGAACAGTTTCTCATTGGTCCTTGTTTCTGGCAGGCCCTGTAGCTGTTGTTATAAAAGGGTGGCATGGCTGGGCCGCCATGCGCTAATATCAATCGTTATATGCTTAGCGCCAGTGTGGTCATGCGTGTGTGTGGTTAGGGCCCGGCTGAAATGAGCCCTAGAATACCGACTTAATCGGTGAGGAGTTTGGTATGCTAGCTGGTCAGGGTCGGTGTCCTAGATGCCCTAGATTGCCAGCATAACCGGTGAGGAGTTTGATTGCCGTATTCAGGGCCTGGCGTTCAGACGTCATAGATTGCGGGTGACTCCCGTGAGGACATTAGCGCATGATCACGTTCTATGTTCGCTTAGCTGTTCACTGTGTACCTGGGTGCCTGACAGGACACAGAAGTTTGTCTCAGCGGCTCTGTGACGTAACAGGGTTCGCTTTCAACGCTAGACAACGCCCTAGCTTGTTTATTTTGAGACTCAGTTGTGTTAAGTGAGTTCGCACACATCGCCATATAGCGCTGCGGCACTCCTTCTAGCGGCTCTGTGAATTAACAGAGTTCGCACATATTGCCACAGCGCGCTACGGCGTTTATTTTGGCGACTCTGCGGGATAACAGAGTTCTCTTCTTGCGCCATTTTACTAGCAGCAGGCTCCGCCTGCACGGTGGACCCCGGGCTGCGAACGCACCTCTCCACATCTTATATTTGGTGCGTTCCGCAGACCCTAACACCAGGTATATATAGTATAGCGGAAAATTTCAATCTCCGTATAGATTTGCGGAGTCACAGTCAGACTCTCACAGGCTCAGTATGGATTAGACTAGAATATAAAAAGCAGAAAAAGGGTACTGTATCACAAGATATCAGTTGTGTATAGTTTAGGGGAAAAATGTAAATCTCCGTATATATTTGCGGAGTCACACACAGACGCTCTCAGGCTCAGTATGGATTAGAACAGTATATAAAAAGCAGAAAAAGGGAACTCTAAAAACGGAAAATAGGAGGGCACCACTATATACTCAAAAAGAGAGGGGGTTCACCAAAGGCAAGTTTGAGCAGACATTATTGAATGAGAGAAAAGGAACAAGCCTAAAAATGGGAACACCACCAATAATGTAGAAAAGTATAACAAATTTTATTGTAGGCACACAAAAAACATGTACAAAAAAACACCACAAGAAATTAAAAACAATTAAAAACAAACAAAAGTGTTTGTCATGCCATATGGTAATGGTGCCATGACACTCCCAAGACCAACTCCCATACAGCAATTGCTTATATATAAGGCATAAATATATACACTTGCAACTATCTATATGATAACAAAATAGTTGCCAACTCCCGCACAGCAAATGCTCATATATAAGGCATAAATATATACACTTACAACTATCTATATAATAACAAAATAGTTACCATGACCATTTGCAGCACCATGAACATGAAAAGAAATGAATGCAAATGCAATGTTCAGCCTGAAAATGGATCACCAGCCTGAAAAATGCAGTCAGGCAGGCCTGTAAGTTGGGGATTGAAACAGCCAAATGAGCTGTGAGGAGCGGGGAAGGGAGGGGGGCACGACCCCACGCGTATCGCCACAAGCTGTGGCTTTCTCAAGGGCAAAATGCAGTGCTAAATCAGACATGCCCCTGGCGCCTATTTATGTTGTACATAACAGATCACATGTGTGAGATAATTTCATTTAATTAGACGACTCACCAATGCAGCCGAAGGAGAAACAGGCATGGCAGCGGCCATGTTGTTATTGTGAAGATGCAATGATATGAATAAAGTTGTACTGAGGAGTTTCCCAGCGCAAGCGCATAGATGATAGTCGGACAAACATGATAAAAAATGTAAAGTGACATAGAATACAAACATGCAAACATCACAAAGACGATATAAGCGCATGCAAAACATGAAATATAGTATGTAACTGTCTAACACTTGCCATTTAGTTGAGTGATTCCACAAATGTGACCAAGGAAAAAATAAACATGGTTTGCGACCATGTTGTTGTTATAAATATGCAATGGTGTGAATAAAGTTATAATGAGGGATTAAACTGCTCGTGCATCTGTTTCCCAGCGCGAATACATAATGATAGTCGGACGAACATAATAAAAAATGTAGAATAACATAAGATACAGACGTACAAAAAAAAAAACAATATGAGCGCATGCGCATCAGTGTATAGCAGTAGAACACTTGCCATGAAATCTTGCGCTTAAATCGGGAATTGCGCACAAGAATATTGACACCCAAGTCAAATATGAGATAACATTGGATGCAGACACCCATGCATCCACACAAAAACCAGTGCTTGCGCAATATGAGATACATAACGTATGATAATTTGAAGGCACATAGCTGAAAATGTTCAACTGGAAAATAGCATACATTTGGTACACAAAAATGCTACTAAGTTTATAATAATTAGAAAAAATGCACATAGATGTTTTATTACAGAGAACATATGGTAAGTATACACATGCAAATAATGGGCATATTTTATCAAGTAGAGGAATCTCGTGTCGTGTAAATAAATGCACAAACAGAACAAAATTTGTTTTGTTTAGTATAGAAAATATGCCGGATTCCATGGACAGCAATGAACTGATCGAATGCTCAATATGCCATAATCAAGGCCAAAAAACACGTGGTGCTGCAAATGGTTCACAAAAGACAATCAGAGAAAAAGAAACCAAATATCAAATGGTGCTGCAAATGGATAAGAGCCAGTGAGGACAAAACATAGTAAAGCCAACCATATCTTGAAGTATCCAAGTCTCAGATGTGACAAAAAAAAAAAAACATCCAGTGAGAAAGAGTGTCCACTTGTTGTTTGGGATTAAGAACACCCAAATGATCCATAGGTTGAATGATTCCAAGATGAATTCCACAATAAATGAAAATGAAATCCTCATAAAATCTTCGCAAGCGGACTCACTGGTCAAAAATGAGATATAGTGTTGAGTTTGACCAATATGATGAAGATCTACAAGGACGGAAAAATGGGGGAGAAATGTCATATATATGTAGTCATAGGTATTAAAAAAATTAGCCATAGAAACCAGAAAAGAGTAACTCTTCATTGAGTCCATTGGTAGCCATACTATTAAGATTGTAAATCCAGCGTGCCTCCCTGCGAAGCTATTCCTTGGTGGGGTTTCCACCCCGAATGCTACCTTGTAGGAAATCAACTATCATGATACGTATGTCTCGATTAATAGACTTATGATGCTCCAAGAAATGTGAGGCCACTGATGAAATTGGCTTGCCCCTATCGCTGTCGATTTTGGCCTTGCTAATATTAGAAACATGTTGTTTGATCCTACGTCGGATTTCATCGCTCGTCTGTCCAACATATATTTTTGGACAAGAACAGATTAAAAGATAAATCACATTTCTTGTCCTGCAATTGGAGTAAAATTTTGTTTTAATCAGGCCAGGATGAATGGGAAGAGTAATATGATCAGAGGCAATCATGTAGGGGCAGATGGTACATCCTCCACAAGGATAAGAGCCAATCAATCTGTGGCCTGTCCCAATCTTGGTAGTTGGTCGTTTAAAGTGACTTGAAGTAAGATATTCTTTAAGATTTTTAGCCTTTTTGGCAATCAATTTAGGTTTATCAGAAATGAAAGGTTTTAGCTTAGGATCGCTACCAAGGATTCCCCAATGTTTATTTAAGATACCCTGTATTTCACGCCAATGGTTATTATAAGGCGTAATTATGTTGACATCACTAAAGGTGTTACGAATCCTGGGCTTCAAAAGGGATGATCGATCACTAGTCCAGGAAACTTCAAAAGCCTTTGAAATGACCCTGCGGGGATAACCCCTACCTTTGAACCGATTAGTTAATTCTTTGGCTCCCTGACGAAAATCAACATCGGTGGTGCAGTTGCGTCTTACCCTTAAAAATTGTCCTTTAGGGATGGTATTCCGCAGATGATGTGGGTGGAAGCTGGAATAATGAAGTAAATTATTGGTTGCTGTCGTTTTCCGATGTAGATTCGTCTGTATGCTAGTCCCCTTCTTGAAGATTTTTAGATCAAGGAAATCGACTGATTCATCCGAGAAAGAAGCTGTCAAAGAAATGTTCAAGGCATTGTCATTAAGATGGGATATGATATGAATGAAACACATTCATCCTTCGATCCCGTCCATAGCAACAGAATGTCGTCTATGTATCTGTACCAGCGAAATGCGCTGGCACAGAAAACAGACGACGTGTACACTAGAGTCTCCTCCCACCAACCTAAAAAAAGGTTGGCGTAAGCGGGGGCACAGCGAGCTCCCATGGCGGTGCCAGTAGTTTGTTTGTAAAAAACGTGATCAAATGTGAAATAACTATTGGACAGGACGAAAAGTAACAAGTCCAATAAGAAAGAATGATGTCTACGATCACCCATGATCTGACGATTAAGGAGACAAGAGACCGCTTCCAAAACCTCCATGTGTCCAATACAAGTATACAATGATTCAACATCCATTGTTACAAGGATGGTCTCTTGTGGTATTGTTTGATCCTGTAATAACCGAACCAAATGAGACGTGTTTTGAATGAATGAACCCAATGAGCCAACAAGGGGCTGTAAAAAATGATCTAAATAAATGCAAGGTCGTTCAAAAGACCACCGATACCCGCCACAATGGGCCTACCTGGTGGCTGCTGTAGTAACTTATGCACCTTCGGAAGCAAATACAAAGTTGGAACAACCGGATGGTTGGTGGTAAGAAAGGTGAATTCCTTTTTGCTCAAGATTCCAATACAGGGTATCTTAAATAAACATTGGGGAATCCTTGGTAGCGATCCTAAGCTAAAACCTTTCATTTCTGATAAACCTAAATTGATTGCCAAAAAGGCTAAAAATCTTAAGGAATATCTTACTTCAAGTCACTTTAAATGACCAACTACCAAGATTGGGACAGGCCACAGATTGATTGGCTCTTATCCTTGTGGAGGATGTACCATCTGCCCTACATGATTGCCTCTGATCATATTACTCTTCCCATTCATCCTGGCCTGATTAAAACAAAATTTTACTCCAATTGCAGGACAAGAAATGTGATTTATCTTTTAATCTGTTCTTGTCCAAAAATATATGTCGGACAGACGAGCCATGAAATCCGACGTAGGGTCCAACAACATGTTTCTTATATTAGCAAGGCCAAAATCGACAGCGATAGGGGCAAGCCAATTTCATCAGTGGCCTCACATTTCTTGGAGCATCATAAGTCTATTAATCGAGACATACGTATCATGATAGTTGATTTCCTACAAGGTAGCATTCGGGGTGGAAACCCCACCAAGGAATAGCTTCACAGGGAGGCACGCTGGATTTACAATCTTAATAGTATGGCTCCCAATGGACTCAATGAAGAGTTACTCTTTTCTGGTTTCTATGGCTAATTTTCTTAATACCTATGACTACATATATATGACATTTCTCCCCCATTTTTTCCGTCTTTGTAGATCTTCATCTTATTGGTCAAGCTCAACACTATATCTCATTTTTGACCAGTGAGTCCGCTTATGAAGATTTTATGAGGATTTCATTTTCATTTATTGTGGAATTCATCTTGGAATCATTCAACCTATGGATCATTTGGGTGTTCTTAATCCCAAACAAAAAGTGGACACTCTTTCTCACTGGATGTTTTTTTTTTTTTTTGTCACATCTGAGACTTGGATACTTCAAGATATGATTGGCTTTACTCTGTTTTGTCCTCACTGGCTCTTATCCATTTGTAGCACCATTTGATATTTGGCTTCTTTTTCTATGATTGTCTTTTGTGAACCATTTGCAGCACCATGTGTTTTTTGGCCTTGATTATGGCATATTGAGCATACGATCAGTTGATTGCTGCCCATGGAATCCGGCATATTTTCTACACTAAACAAAACAAATTTTGTTCTGTTTGTGCATTTATTTACACGACACGAGATTCCTCTACTTGATAAAATATGCCCATTATTTGCATGTGTATACTTACCATATGTTTTCTGTAATAAAACATCTATGTGCATTTTTTCTAATTATTATAAACTTAGTAGCATTATTGTGTACCAAATGTATGCTACTTTCCAGTTGAACATTTTCAGCTATGTGCCTTCAAATTATCATACGTTATGTATCTCATATTGCGCAAGTGTAGAGCGCAGCTGCGCTTGGAATCTCATTTCCCAGAGGGATGCACCGAAGGTAATGACCACTAGAGGACCCAATATGCATATACACACCTTCACCAATCCCTAGAGCCACCAGAGGGAGCCTTTTTAGAGTATATAAGGATGGTGAAGCCACAGAGAGCAGAGCAGAGTGTGTGCAGTCTGGCACACAGAGCAGTAGTAGTCTGGGGGCTGCAGCCTGCAGTGTCACCTCAGAAAGCTGAGAACAGAGTTGTTAGTACTCTTGGAGTGAAGCAAGTAGAGAGTGAGCTCTAGGAGCGAGCACAGATCAGTTAGTCTGCAAAGCCAGGTGCAGGACAGACGGAGAAGACTGATAGCCATTCCAGGCAGAGCTTGGAAGTAAGAAGAGAGAGAGAGAACAGCAGTTGTTGAAAGAACCTGAAGTCTGCAGCTCTAAGCTTAGTTCAACGTGTGGAGGCTAGTACAAGTGGAAAGATAGCCACTCCAGCCTAGTCAGAACTGAGTCAACAGAGTGCAGTTCAGTGAGCAAGCGTGCCGACGCTTTGAGAGCGGTGAAGAAAGAGAAGAAGCAGCAACCTACAGCCAGAGTGTGCTTATGTGAGGGTCGAGTAGGACGAAAAGCGAGTGGAAGATAAGAAGAGAGTAACAGAGGTGGAAATAGCATTGATAGCTTACCTCTACTCTGAATAACCGGACACTGGGTCCGAGCTTGCTAGAATCTACACGACTAGTAGGAGATACCGGAGACCCTGCGGGACTACAGGTCGAAGGGGCCCACGAGTGTTGATATGTAACCGGGTCAGGAAGATGGAGTCTAGCAGGGCCCTGCAACAGAGACACTGTTCTTACCAATAGAAGGCCCTACCACAAAGTCAGCCGGGCGTGTAAAGTTGAAGACAGAGTTAGGCCTCGTTTCATACAGGTCAGAGACTCATGTTATAGGAGTAAGGAGGCCCTACACCTACTCAGTGGGAAGAACTGGATGTGCATCCTTCACCCTGCCAGCACCCCGGGACGTGCCTGCCATTCCATCAGTAAAGGTACAGAAAGAGACTTTCGTGTGTGTTTCCATTATTACTCCTGCGGCTGAACTCCCCTTCTCCATCCTGCACCCCTACACTCTGTTTACCCTGAAGGACCCCAGCCTTGCCTGTGG
The DNA here is from genome assembly GCA_033576555.1 of Oophaga sylvatica. NCBI lineage: Eukaryota > Metazoa > Chordata > Amphibia > Anura > Dendrobatidae > Oophaga > Oophaga sylvatica. The sequence continues at coordinate 354,393,079 of JARQOD010000002.1, read as the reverse complement.
AAGGCTTAACACCTTGCTGCCCAACACCAACCCTTCAGCGGATCTGTATAGCAGCGCTGGTCACCCTGACCAGGTACCACAGGTGGCGTCACGAACATATTACAAACCTCTAATCCCCTGTAAATATCCCGCTTTTCAGTGAGCGCCCAGTGCCACGGATCGAGCTGTGTCGCCGTGACATCCCCCATAGAAGTTAATAGGCTTGGTGCCGAGTACCCCACGGCCCTGGCTGGCGACTCACAAGCACTGGTTTTTGTGTGGATGCATGGGTGTCTGCATCCAACATTATCTCATATTTGACTTGGGTGTCAATATTCATGTGCGCAATTCCTGATTTAGGCGCAAGATTTCATGGCAAGTGTTCTACTGCTATACACTGATGCGCATGCGCTCATATTGTTTTTTTTTTTTTGTACGTCTGTATCTTATGTTATTCTACATTTTTTATTATGTTCGTCCGACTATCATTATGTATTCGCGCTGGGAAACAGACGCACGAGCAGTTTAATCCCTCATTATAACTTTATTCACACCATTGCGTATTTATAACAACAACATGGTCGCAAACCATGTTTATTTTTTCCTTGGTCACATTTGTGGAATCGCTCAACTAAATGGCAAGTGTTAGACAGTTACATACTATATTTCATGATTTGCATGTGTTTATATCGTCTTTGTGATGTTTGCATGTTTGTATTCTATGTCACTTTACATTTTTCATCATGTTTGTCCGACTATCATCTATGCGCTTGCGCTAGGAAACTGACGCATGCGCGGTTCATTTCCTCAGTACAACTTTATTCATATCATTGCATCTTCACAATAACAACATGGCCGCTGCCATGCCTGTTTCTCCTTCGGCTGCATTGGTGAGTCGTCTAATTAAATGAAATTATCTCACACATGTGATCTGTTATGTACAACATAAATAGGCCAGGGGCATGTCTGATTTAGCACTGCACTTTGCCCTTGAGAAAGCCACAGCTTGTGGCGATACGCGTGGGGTCGTGCCCCCCTCCCTTCCCCGCTTCTCACAGCTCATTTGGCTGTTTCAATCCCCAACTTACAGGCCTGCCTGACTGCATTTTTCAGGCTGGTGATCCATTTTCAGGCTGAACATTGCATTTGCATTCATTTCTTTTCATGTTCATGGTGCTGCAAATGGTCATGGTAACTATTTTGTTTATTATATAGATAGTTTAAGTGTATATATTTATGCCTTATATATGAGCATTTGCTGTGCGGGAGTTGGCAACTATTTTGTTATCATATAGATAGTTGCAAGTGTATATATTTATCTCTTATATATAAGCAATTGCTGTGTGGAGTTGGTTTTGGGAGTGTCAGGGCACCATTACCATATGGCATGACAAACGCTTTTGTTTGTTTTTAATTGTTTTTAATTTCTTGTGGTGTTTTTTTGTACATGTTTTTTGTGTGCCTATAATAAAATTTGTTATAGTTTTCTACATTATTGGTGGTGTTCCCATTTTTAGGCTTGTTCCTTTTCTCTCATTCGAAAAAGGGAACTCTATCACAAGATACCAAGTGCATATAGTATAGGGGAAAATTGTAAATCTCCGTATATATCTGCGGAGTCACTTACAGATGCTCTCAGGCTCAGTATAGATTAGACCAGAATATAAAAAGCAGAAAAAGGGTACTGTATCACAATATACCAGGTGTATATAGTAAAGGTGAAAATTTCAATCTCTGTAGATATTTGTGGAGTCACACACAGACGCTCTCAGGCTCAGTATGGATTAGACCAGAATATAAAAAGCAGAAAAAGGGTACTGTTTTACAAGATACCAGGACTATATAGCATAGGGGAAAATTTCAATCTTCGTATATGTTTGCCGAGTCGCAGATAGACACTCTCAGTCTCAGTATGGATTAGACTACAAAATAAAAAGCAGGAAAAGGTTACTGTATTACAAGATACCAGGTGTATACAGTATAGCTGAAAATTTCAATCTCCGTATATATTTCCGGAGTCACAGTCAGACGCTCTCAGGCTCAGTATAGATTAGACCAGAATATAAAGAGCAGAAAAATGGTACTGTATCACAAAATACCAGGTGTATATAGTACAGGGGAAAATTTCAATCTCCGTAAATATTTCCGGAGTCACAGACAGACGCTCTCAGGCTCAGCATAGATTAGACAGAATATAAAGAGCAGAAAAAGGGTACTGTATCACAAGATAACAGGTGTTTAAAGTATTATGGAATATTTCAATCTCCGTATATAATTTCAGAGTCACAGACTGAAGCTCTCAGGCTCTGTATTAATTAGACCAGAATATAAAAAGCAGAAAAAGGGTACTGTATCACAAGATACCAGGTGTATATAGTATAGGGGAAAATGTCAACGTCCGTATATATTTGGGGAGTCACAGACAGACGCTCTCAGACTCAGTTTGGATTAGACAAGAATATAAAAAGCAGAAAAAGGGTACTGTGTCAAAAGATACCAGGTGTATATAGTATAGGGGAAAATTTCAATCTTTGTATATAATTTCAGAGTCATAGACAGACGCTCTCAGGCTCAGTATGGATTAGACCAGAATATAAAAAGCATAAAAAGGGTACTGTATCACAAGATACCAGGTGTTTATAGTATAAGGGAAATTTTGAATCTCCGTATATATTTGCGGAGTCACAGACAGATACTCTCAGGCTCATTATTGATTAGACCAGAATATAAAAGCATAAAAAGGGTACTGTATCACGAAATACCAGGTGTATATAGTGTAGGGGAAAACTGCAATCTCCGTATATATTTCCAGAGTCACAGACAGAATCTCTCAGGCTCAGTATGGATAAGACAAGAATATTAAAAGCGGAAAAAGGGTACTGTATCACAAGATACCAGGTGTATGCAGTATAGGGGAAAATTGTAAATCTCCGTATATATTTCTGTAGTCACAGACAGACGATCTCACGCTCAGTATGGATTAGACCAGAATATAAAAAGCAGAAAAAGGTAATGTATCACAAGATACCAGTTGTATATAATTTGGTGGAAATTGTAAATCCCCGTATATATTTGCGGAGTCACAGACAGATACTCTCAGGCTCATTATGGATTAGACCAGAATATAAAAAGCAGAAAAAGGGTACTGTATCACAAGAAACCAGGTATATATAGTATAGGGGAAAATTGTAAATCTCCGTATATATTTGCAGAGTCACAGACAGACGCTCTCAGGCTTAGTTTAGATTAGACCAGAATATAAAAAGCAGAAAAAGGGTACTGTATCAAAAGATACCAGGTGTTTATAGTATAGGGGAAAATTTCAATGTCCGTATATATTTGCAGAGTCACAGACAGACGCTCTCAGGCTAAGTATGGATTAGAACAGAATATAAAAGTAGAAAAAGAGAACTGTATCTCAAGATACCAGGTGCATGTAGTATAGGGGAAAATTGTAAATCTCTGTATATATCTGCGGAGTCACTCACAGACGCTCTCAGGTTCAGTATGGATTAGACCAGAATATATGAAGCAGAAAAAGGGTACTGTATCACAAGATACCAGGTGTTTATAGAACAGGGGAAAATTTCAATCTCCGTATATATTTGCGGAGTCACAGTCAGACGCTCTCAGGCTCAGTATGGATTAGACCAGAATATAAAAATCAGAAAAAGGGTACTGTATCACAGGATACCAGTTGTATATAATATAGGAGAAAATTGTAAATCTCCATATATATTTGCGGAGTCACACACAGACGCTCTAAGGCTCAGTATGGATTAGACTAGAATATAAAAAGCAGAAAAAGGGTTCTGTATCACAAGATACCAGGTGTATATAGTATAGGGGAAAATGTCAACGTCCGTATATATTTGGGGAGTCACAGACAGACGCTCTCAGACTCAGTTTGGATTAGACAAGAATATAAAAAGCAGAAAAAGGGTACTGTGTCAAAAGATACCAGGTGTATATAGTATAGGGGAAAATTTCAATCTTTGTATATATTTCAGAGTCACAGACAGACTCTCTCAGGCTCAGTATGGATTAGACCAGAATATAAAAAGCAAAAAAGGTACTGTATCACAAAATACCAGGTGTATATAGTTAGGGAAAATTGCAATCTCCGTATATATTTCAGAGTCACAGACAGAATCTCTCAGGCTCAGTATGGATAGACAAGAATATTAAAAGCGGAAAAAGGGTACTGTATCACAAGATACCAGGTGTTTATAGTGATAGGGAAAATTTTGAATCTCCGTATATATTTCGGAGTCACAGACAGAACTCTCAGGCTCATTATGGATAAGACCAGAATATAAAAAGCGAAAAAGGGTACTGTATCACAAATACCAGGTGTAATAGTGTAGGGAAAAAATGCAATCTCGTATATATTTCCGTAGTCACAGACAGAATCTCTCAGGCTCAGTATGGATAAGAGAAGAATATAAAAGCGGAAAAAGGGTACTGTATCACAAGATACCAGGTGTATAGTATAGGGGAAAATGTAAATCTCGTATATATTTCGGTAGTCACAGACAGACGATCTCACCTCAGTATGGATTAGACCAGACATATAAAAAGCAGAAAAAGGGTATCTGTATCACAAGATACCAGGTGTATATAGTATAGGGGAAAATGTCAACGTCCGTATATATTTGGGAGTCACAGACAGACGCTCTCAGCTCAGTTGGATTAGACAAGAATATAAAAAGCAGAAAAAGGTACTGTGTCAAAAGATACCAGGTGTATATAGTATAGGGGAAAATTTCAATTTTGTATATAATTTCAGAGTCACAGACAGACCTCTCAGGCTCAGTATGGATTAGACAAGAATATAAAAGCATAAAAAGGTACTGTATCACAAAATACCAGGTGTATATAGTGTAGGGAAAATGCAATCTCCGTATATATTTCAGAGTCACAGACAGAATCTCTCAGGCTCAGTATGGATTAGACAAGAATATAAAAGCGAAAAAAGGGTACTGTATCACAAGATACCAGGTGTTTATAGTAAGGGAAATATTGAATCTCCGTATATATTTGCGGAGTCACAGACAGATACTCTCAGGCTCATTATGGATTAGACCAGAATATAAAAGCATAAAAAGGGTACTGTATCACAAAATACCAGGTGTATATAGTTAGGGGAAAACTGCAAATCTCGTATATATTTCAGAGTCACAGACAGAATCTCCAGCTCAGTATGGATAGAGAAGAATATTAAAAGCGAAAAAGGGTACTGTATCACAAGATACCAGGTGTATGAAGTATAGGGGAAAATTGTAAATCTCGTATATATTTCGTAGTCACAGACAGACGATCTCACGCTCATTATGGATTAGACCAGAATATAAAAAGCAGAAAAAGGGTAATGTATCACAAGAAACCAGTTGTATATAGTATAGGGTAAAATTGTAAATCTCTGTATATATTTCCGGAGTCAGAGACAGAAGCTCTCTCAGTATGGATTTGATCGTAATACAAAAGTCATAAAAAAGGTACTGTATCAGAAGATACCAGGTATATATAGTGTAGGGGAAAATTGAAATCTCTGTATATATTTCCGTAGTCACACACAGATAGTCAGCATGTATTTGTCCTTGATACCAGCCGGTACACGGTAGTGTGCAAGGAGTATACAGCTCTATACGTTGTGGGAAAAAATGAACGCTCGGTAACTGTGTAGAAAAAATAAAAGTATTAGTGCTGTGTAAAAAGAAGTCTGCACAGCAGTGTACACACAGCAATACAGCTAGCTGGCAGCCTATTAACCAGTGCTGCTGCACACAAGAAAATCCTCCCCTGTCACTGCACACTAACTGTACAGCACAATTGCTATCAGCACAAGCACAGAAGAACTTCTCTTTCCTGCCCTAAATCTCTCCCTTCTGATAAACAGAGTCAGCAACCTCTCCCTACTGTTAAGATTGGCAGAAGTAAAATGGCAGTCAGGGTCAGGGCTTTTATAGCCACTATGATGCCCCCCAAAGCAAGACAATCACTGCAATGCCCTTCTCTAAGATGGTGGTGGACGCTGCCCATGTCATCTCGTTGCCCACAGTGTACGTCCTTGCTCATTGGCTGAAAAAAGGCACCTGCAAGCATTATGGGAAAACCGACTTGGGCGCTCGGGTCGACGACCCCATGGCCGACTTCACGCTATGGTCGAGTTTCGCTCGGCGAAACTCGACTTTAGCGAAAGTCGGCGACTTATGAATCTGACCGACCTGTTTCGCTCAACTCCACTAGTTTGTTCTGGTGATTATGCTAATTTTTTTTAACATTTTTATTATTATTATTATTATTATTTTGTTTTATGTTGTTTGGTGGTAATTTTAATACTCCTTGTTTATTGTGCTCTAGTAACCAGTGACGATTATCCAATTGTTCCTGTTTTGAAGTTTGTGCACAAGATGGGCGATTGACAGCCTTCGCTTGAAGACCAAGAATATCTTTGTTATGAAATTATTATTATTATTGATATATCATTATTTTAAATCAAATGGTGGGTTTAGATATTGATTACGGAGTTAGGGGTATTAGGCTATACATATTGTCATCAGTTTGTTGCCATTTTTTAAGTCTGTTGCCAAACTTTAATGTCTATTACTTGTTACCCCTTCTCTTATAGTGGAGTGTGTTAATTACACCTATATATGGTATGTCACGTTGGTTTGTGACTGTTTCCTGCCTGTACGCTCGCGTTGTCCTTGTTTCTGTGCCTCCTCTCGGCCTTCGGCGTCTAGCAGCGGTGTCTCTTTGGCGTCATAGTATGCATGGTGTGGCGCTTCCCACGGCTGTGGGGCGTCGGGACATGGCATAGCTTGCCTAGCTAGCCAATGCTCCCACGCCGCCAGTCCACGACGACGTGAGGCATGGGTCCCAGATGGTAAGAGAATGTGGACCCACTGGACCACGGAGGGAGACCCGGGCCTGCCCGGACTAGGGAAGGGCAGCGACCGGGATCCGTGGCAGCTGAGCATGTGGGCAAGGTGGCGACCTGCAGGACTAGACAACACCGCACAACTTCAGGTAAGAAGAAACATAAAGTTTTACTTAAAGAAACAAAGTAAATAAAATAACATAAGACCGGGCTCCCGATTCCGCACATCAGAGAAGGGTACACAACTCAGGATCACAGACGAGTGCTGGAGGACATCACGGGTAGATGCAGTCCAGGGTTTATCTGGCACAGGCATACTTGGACGGCCTCTCTCTCAGGCCTTAGGCGTAGCACAGGCTCAGCAGGAGAACATCAGACACCGACCTCAGACAGACTTCAGACGATGGCGGGGTCATCAGGGTTGTTGAAGTCCAGAATCATCTGGCACGGGCATACTAGTATGGCCACACTCTCAGGCCTCGGGCGTAGCACAGGCTCAGCAGGAGAACATCAGACACCGGCCCAGGACGAACGTCAGACGATTGGCGGGGTCATCACGGGTTGATGAAGTCCAGGGTCATCTGGCACGGGCATACTTGGACGGCCTCTCTCTCAGGCCTCAGGCGTAGCACAGGCTCAGAGGGAACATCAGACACCGACCCAGGACAGACGTCATCACAGGGTAGACCAAGGAGGAACCGGCAGGACAGGCAGGTTGTCACGGCTAGTGACCAGGGCAATCTTGGGACAGGCAGGTTGTCACGGCAAGTGACCAGGGCAGGCAGGTTGTCACGGCAAGTGACCAGGCAGGCAGGTTGTCACGGCAAGTGACCAGGGCAGGCAGGTTGTCACGGCAAGTGACCAGGGCAGGCAGGTTGTCACGGCAAGTGACCAGGCAGGCAGGTTGTCACGGCAAGTGACCAGGCAGTCTCTGGGACAGGCAGGTTGTCACGGAAAGTGACCAGGGCAGTCTCTGGGACAGGCAGGTTGTCACGGCAAGTGACCAGGCAGTCTCTGGGACAGGCAGGTTGTCACGGCAAGTGACCAGGCAGTCTCTGGGACAGGCAGGTTGTCACAGTAAGTGACCAGGCAGTCTCTAGACAGGCAGCTTGTCACGGTAAGTGACCAAGGCAGGCTCTAGACAGGCAGGTATATACGACCTGATATGGTGGAGCCTCCAGGTAGGCTGCAGTCGGATGGCAGATGATCGCTCCCAGGTGAGCAGGCAAGAGCCGGGGATCTCTGCAGATGATGTCCGAACTTCCGGATGGAAACTGCAGTCGGATGGCAGATGATCGCTCCCAGGTGAGCAGGCAAGAGCCGGGGATCTCTGCAGATGATGTCCGAACTTCCGGATGGAGCTGCGGGTCGGATGGCAGACAGGCAAGCCGACAGGTAACAGGCAGGAAACTGGAATCAGGAGCTGATGGCTGAAACAGAGTTAGACTGCACAAGAACAACAGGGACAGGGATTGGATCTCAGGGAGTCAGGAACACGGACAGGAACATGGATTGGATCTCAGGGAGTCAGGAACACGGATTGGGTCTCAGGGAGTCAGGAACATGGATTGGATCACAGGAACACGGACTGGAACACAGGCCTCGGACTCCGGACATCTGGCACCGATCAGCAGGCTCCGGACATCTGGCAATGATCGGCAGGATCGGACATCAGGCAAGAAGGATAGGATCCGGACATCTGGAAGTGGTCGTCGGACATCGGACATCAGGCCATGGTCATCAGGCATAGGATCCGGACATCTGGCAGCGACCTGAAAAGGAACCCCAGCGGTCTGGTGCAAGCCCCGCCAGGCTCAAAGGGAGCTGGCGGGGATTGCACAGAGTGTAATGTATGTGATACAGTTCATATAGCGTTTGTGCTTGGGTGCGATGAAAATACTTGAGACACAGGTTGAAAAAGAAAGTCTTGTATTGCTTCATACAAATTGGCAAAAATAAACATACAGGTTGCAAAACAGAAGCAGGAGACACAGCAGGCCAAAGTAATCTAAGTTCATCAATAACTCTCCACAACAGATTCAGATCTTCTTCTATGTTACCGCAAGTCCATGCAACCGTGAGGCTTTCAAGAGCAGAGTTCAGAGTCCACAAGAGCTCCAGAGTTTCTCAGTAGAAATGGCTGGAGTACAAAGTCCAAGGCTTCAGGAGTCAGAACACAGGTTCACTGCAGGCCAGATTCTGAAGCACTGATTGCTGAGGTGTGGCTGTTTAGAAGCAAACGGAGAGAATCAGGGCGGGAACATGCAAGCTGGAAAACTCCATTTTAACTGAGGGCAAGATAGCTGCAGCAAACAGAAAGCAAAATGGCGACGAACAAACTGAGTTTCAGAAACAGATATACAAGAACCTTACATTACTCCCCCTTAGGGGCAACCTCCGGATGACCTCAGACCGGCTTGTGTGGGTACCTCTGATGAAACTGACGGAGCAAGCGAGGAGCATTAACGTTATTGACTGGCTCCCATGAGTTGTCCTCCATGGGTAGCCTGCCATTTGATCAGATATTGTAACTGATTTCTATACAACCTGGAATCTAAAATCCTTTCCACACAAATTCTTCCTGACCATCGACTAGCACTGGGTCAGGGCAAGGAGAAGAACGTCCAGGAAACGTATTGGGTGTTGCAGCCTTTAGTAGGGATACATGAAAGACAGGGTGGATTCTCATAGTTCTGGGCAATTGAAGACGACAAGCAACGGCACTTATAATCTTACTGATTTTATAGGGTCCAATGTACTTATGTCCAACTTAGATGATTGGAATCCTTAACTTAAGATTTCTGGTTGACAGCCAGGACCAGGTCTCTACCTTAAAAAATGGTGCAGGTTTACGAAATTTATCTGCTGCCTTCTTGTACCTTTCCTGAGCGATTCCAGATTCTCCTTTAGAAGATCCATATTCTTCTGTAAAGTCGTGACTCTTTCGCCACTGCTGGGCAAAGGCGTCTCTATGGGAAATCGGGGTAGAATTTTTAGGATGATAACCTAAATTAGAGAAAAAAAGGGGATTTGTTTAGTGGAGGCATCTGAGAGTTGTTGTAAGAGAACTCAGCCAATGGAAGTAGATCCACCCAATCATCCTGTAGGTGGCAGGATAAAGCGCGGAGATACTGCTCCAGGGTTTGATTGGTTCGTTCGGTTTGTCCATTAGTCTGGGGATGAAAAGCAGAAAGAAAGGTTTACTTTAATGTCCAATGCTGCACAGAAATTTTGCCAAAACCTAGAAGTGAATTGCACCCTCGATCCGAAATAACCTCACCCGGTTTACTCCATGTAAGCGAAACACATCTTTAATCATCAAGTTGATGTCTTTTTTTGCAGTGGGTAAGCCGACACAAGGGATAAAATGAGCTGCCTTTGTTAAACGATTCAACCACCACTAGAATAGTGTTCTTCCCTTGAGAGGTTGGGTTAATTCGACAATGAAGTCCATAGAAATGGATCCCACGGGCGGGACGGGGTGGGAAGAGGCTGTAACAGACCAGTTGGTGAAGAGCGAGGTTGTTTTGCATCTTGCACAAACCTCACATAAAGTGACATAATCCAAAACATCCTTCCTACAAGTGGGCCCCCAAAAAAGAAACGAGAAAGAAATTCCTGTGTTTTTAGAATTCCTCTTTGCCCGGCTTTTTTTGGAATCATGAATGAGTTGCAATACTCAATCTGACTGTTTCAGGTATATACAGACGTTGCCCCAGAATCCACACACCATTCTTAAAGACAAGACTTACGTCCCTTGGGGGTTGAGCCAAAAAAGAATCCGCATGGTATGCTTCCTTGATGTCTTTAATTAGGTCTTGATGATGAATCACTCCTAGGAATCTAGAATCAGGAAGAATAGGTCTTAGGAGGAGTAATTGGACGTGTCTTGCTGAGTAAATCCTAGAGAGTGCATCAGCCTTTCCATTGCGCGATCCTGGTCTATAAGAAATATAAAAATTAAATTGGTTTAAGAAAAGATTCCAGCGAGCCTGGCGAGGAGTCAGGCACTTAGCCGACCTGATAAACTCAAGTTACGATGATCTGTCAGAACGACTATTTGCTGTGCAGCTCCTTGCAGAAGGTGTCTCCATTCTTTGAAGGCGGGCAATAATGGCCAACAACTCTCTTTTGCCCACATCGTAGTTCTTCTCAGCCGAAGATAATGCTGGGAAAAGAAGGCACAGGGATGCAAGGACATTCTTCTCACCTGTTCTCTGAGAGAGTATAGCTCCCACGGCACAGTCTGAAGCATCCACCTCTATTATGAAGGCAAGCTTGGGTTGGGATGTACTAGAATAGGTGCAGTGGTAAATTTATCTTTTAGACGGGAAAATGCTTCCTGGGCTTGGGGAGTCCAGGAGAACTTAGACTCTTTCCGGGTAAGTTGGGTGATAGGTGACACTACCTCAGAGAAATTTCTAATGAAACGTCTATAGAAGTTTGCAAACCCGATGAAGCGCTGTACCTCCTTCACATTTCTAGGACTTGGCCAATCATTGATGGCTTGGGTTTTACTTCCATCCATACTAATTCCTTGTGTAGACAGTAACATACCCTAGAAATTGAATTTCGGTCTTATGGAATTCACACTTTTCAAGCTTGATGTAAAGATGATTTGTCTTAGACGTTCAAGACCATTCTACATGTCCATGATGTTCCTCTGTGGAGTTAGAAAAAATTAAAATATCACAAATAAATTACCACGAATGTATCTAAGAGATCCCTGAAGATGTCATTCACCAAGTGTTGGAAAGTGGCTGGGGCGGTACTCAGACCAAAAGGCATAACCAGATATTCAAGTGTCCATAGCGTGACCTGAATGCAGTCTTCCATTCATCCCCAGGTCTAATACGGACTAAGTTATAGGCCCACGAAGATCTAGCTTAGAAAAAAATTTTGGCATGTCGCACTCTCTCCAATAACTCAGGGATTAAAAGGGAATGGATAACGGTTTTAATATGTAACTTATTAAGTTCCCTATAGTCTACGCATGGTCTCAGGGATCCATCTTTCTTCTTTACAAAGAATATGGGTGCCCCTGCAGGAGATGAAGAGGGGCGTATGAAGCCCTTGGCTAGATTTTCGTCTATGTATCTTTTAAAGCTTCAGCTCGGGCCCCGCCAGGGGGTAGATCTTACCAAAAGGTATCTCTGCTCCAGGCAATAATTCAATTGGACAATCATTATGGACGGTGAGGAGGAAGCTGGTCAGCGTTCTTCTTGTCACATAAATCCACATAGTCTGGTATTCAGCTGGTAATTCAGGGACTGACATGGTTCCTTTAGGAAACAGAGCAAGCTGAAATTTTTTGATCATCTGTTTCTTGGAAAATGTAATTCCTTGGTCTCCCAGTTAATGGTAGGATTCTGAGCCTGCAGCCATGGTAGCCCTAGAATAATGGAAAGTGGGGAGAAGAGATAAGCATAAAGGACAGTTTCTCTTGATGATCTTTACCATAAGAACCTTTAAAGGCTCTGTTTCCTGATCCACTGGTCCAGAGGTCAGCAGGGAGCCATCCACAGTTTCCATCTGTACTGGAGCAGCCTTCTTCACTGAACGTATTCCTGTTTTAGAGCAAAGGAGACATCCATAAAATTTCCACTTGCACCTGAATCGATCATAGCAGAGCTAGACACCAGGCTGAGTCAACCCAGAGTTTGATGGAAAGGAAACAGTGAGAATTGTTTTTCTTACAACTCAGCTGGGACACTGCTGAGGAAACTTGAAAGATGGCAGCATTTACACAATCAACGTCCTCAGAGGTAACGGAGTTTAAGTCCGAGAAATCAAGGTCTGTTGCTGCAGCTCTCTCTGGAGCCTGAGGCTCGGACCTGACAGATCCCCTCTCGCAACACTCACAATGAATGAGTGCTGCAGTAGTCTTGCGAGCACGGCTGGGACAGTTAATAATAAAGTGCCCTGACTTACCACAATAAAAACATAGATTCTCCTTAAAACGATGTTCCTTGCGTGCATCACTAACCCGTCGTAGTAAAGAGTCTACTTGCATGGTTCAGGTTCAGGTTCCCGTGTAATCCTATTCAGAGGTTCCTTAGCTGGAGAGGAAGGTAGGAAAAGATTAGTACGATTGCTTTCGAACCATCTCTCTTGCCTGCGTTCAGTTAAACGAGTATCAATACGGATGCAGTAGTTAATAAAGTCACCTAACGCAGTGGGAGGGTCAGCACGAGCAAGTTCATCCTTAATCAGTGGGGATAACCCCTTTCGAAAAATAGATTTTTTGGCGGAATTGTCCCATGTGGTATCAAGGGCCCATTTCCTGAAATCCAAGGCATATTCAGCTACGAGTGCTTACCTTGGCGCAAAGCTAATATGGCTGCTTCAGCTGTTGCACCTCGATTGGGGTCATCAAACACCTGCCCCATGGCTGAAATAAAATCATCAAGGTGATCCAAACAATCATCCTCAGTCTCAATCAGAGGGTTTGCCCATATTAAAGCCTTGTTGGTAAGCAACATAATTATAGTAAGCACCTTAGATCGTTCAGTAGGAAATTGTGAAGCATGTGCAGAAAAAAAAGATTACATTGATTAACAAATCCCTGAATTTTTCACGTTCACCACCAAAACGAAAAGGAGGCAACTTGGGAATCCCAGAACTCGGGGCCACGGCAGGAGCCTGGACTCGCCCCTCCAGAACCTCAATCCTGGCTCGCAAATCCTGAGTAGTCTGTCCAACCACTTGCATATTGTGATTATTTAGGTCCTGAAGATTTGTAAAACGGGTCTTTATATTCTGCAACTCTGCAAGGATATTATCAGTCACTCCACAAAGTTCCTTCATGCGGGCCTCCATTTTCCAGATCTTTTAAGACAGGATACTGGAAGAAGAGGAGAGAGAAAAAAAAACAATAGTGTTCACCTGTGGCAACACTGAAGAAAAAAAAAACTTTAAGGGAACTGCTCACCTGGAATGGTTGTGAGAAGTCACAACCACTATCATCACAGAAAGCTTTCAACCAGACATCTGATATCCAGAGTTTCAGCAGAAAAAAGGGAAAGAGAAAAAAAAAAAAAAAAACAATAGTGTTTACCTGTGATAACTCTGCAGAAAAAAAAACTTAAGGGAATTGCTCACCTGGAATGGTTGTGAGAAGTCACAACCACTGTTATCACAGAGAGTACAACCGGACATCCGATATCCACAGCACAGCAGACAAGCCTTTCCAGACCCAGCAGACACTAACGTTTGGCTTCAGAATCTTGTAATGTATGTGATACAGTTCATATAGCGTCTTGTGCTTGGGTGCGATGAAAATACTTGAGACACAGGTTGAAAAAGAAAGTCTTGTATTGCTTCATACAAATTGGCAAAAATAAACATACAGGTTGCAAACACAGAAGCAGGAGACACAGCAGGCCAAAGTAATCTAAGTTCATCAATAACTCTCCACAACAGATTCAGATCTTCTTCTATGTTACCGCAAGTCCATGCAACCGTGAGGCTTTCAAGAGCAGAGTTCAGAGTCCACAAGAGCTCCAGAGTTTCTCAGTAGAAATGGTGGAGTACAAAGTCCAAGGCTTCAGGAGTCAGAACACAGGTTCACTGCAGGCCAGATTCTGAAGCAAATGATTGCTGAGGTGTGGCTGTTTAAGAAGCAAACGGAGAGAATCAGGGCGGGAACATGCAAGCTGGAAAACTCCATTTTAACTGAGGGCAAGATAGCTGCAGCAAACAGAAAGCAAAATGGCCGACGAACAAACTGAGTTTCAGAAACAGATATACAGAACCTTACATTGAGGCTGAGCACAGAGTAACAGAAACTCAGCACACACCGGACTCCTCCTTCCAAGATGAACTCAGGTTATATAGCAAGGATTCACAGTCACTGGCACAGGGTTCTGGACACAGCAGGATTTCAGGAACATAACACAGAGGACACAGTTCAGAAAGTCAGGTACAGGATGCAATCTAAGATCAGGGGTTCAGGTAATTAGACACAGCAGGAACAGGCCTGGATATACAGCCTCCAGGAACGGCGATCTGGGTAATCAGCCCCCAGCATAGGCGGAAACACAAGACACAATTCAGACATTCAGGTACCGGGTTTGATCCAGGATCAGGGAACAAGACACAGCAGGAACAGGGAATCAGCTCTCCAGAGCTGATCAACTTCAGAGCAGGAGCTGAACACACAACCACATACGGCTAGGTTCAGGGATTCAGTGTGGATTCAATGCGAAGCTCTGGCAACGCCCACTAGGGCTGGGGAACTTTATATATGAGCTGCTTCACAGCGATAGGCTGGAGCAGTAACTCTAGTAAACACCCAATCCACATAAAGCAGGACAGGTGTGGGCCGCGCCCCCTATGCAGAGCCAGACAGCACAACACAGAGGGAACCCAACAATGGCTGCTGCCAACCACGCAGTAAGTCATGCACCACTGCAGAGGACTTTCAAGCTACGGACGGCTTTCACAGCAAGTCAGGAACCGCACATGCGGGCGGTCATGCAAAGCAGCGGAGCCACTCACGCAAGTACGGGTACGCAGCAGAGCGGGAACTGAGCAGCATCCATATAGGTAACAGACAACAGTATCCCAGCTGGTTAGGGGGAAAGGAGCAAAAGGGTTAATGCAAAAAACATGCAAAGTAACGCTGGAAAACAAAGTACAGACAATACCAGCGTTACAGTATCCCCCTCCTCAGGCCCCCTCTTCTGAAGACCCAAGTAAAAAAAAAATTCCCCAGAAAAATTCACTTGGGTTTGGCGGTAAGTCCCATAGTTCACAATATGGCAGCAGAGTTAATAGCTCGAAAAGTCCGAACCGCTGACCAAGCGGGGAATCGAGCCATCTAGTCCACTTACCTGTGGGGACCAAGTAGTCTAGTTCACACATCAGGTGGAGCTTGGAGAAAGTCCTGCAGACCGCACATGCTCAGCGGAGTCCATGGCCAGAGCTTACTGTGGCGCTTCCACGGCTGTGGGGCGTCGGGACATGGCATAGCTTGCCTAGCTAGCCAATGCTCCCACGCCGCCAGTCCACGACGACGTGAGGCATGGGTCCCAGATGGTAAGAGAATGTGGACCCACTGGACCACGGAGGGAGACCCGGGCCTGCCCGGACTAGGGAAGGGCAGCGACCGGGATCCGTGGCAGCTGAGCATGTGGGCAAGGTGGCGACCTGCAGGACTAGACAACACCGCACAACTTCAGGTAAGAAGAAACATAAAGTTTACTTAAAGAAACAAAGTAAATAAACATAACATAAGACCGGGCTCCCGATTCCGCACATCAGAGAAGGGTACACAACTCAGGATCACAGACGAGTGCTGGAGGACATCACGGGTAGATGCAGTCCAGGGTTATCTGGCACAGGCATACTTGGACGGCCTCTCTCTCAGGCCTTAGGCGTAGCACAGGCTCAGCAGGAGAACATCAGACACCGACCTCAGACAGACTTCAGACGATGGCGGGGTCATCACGGGTTGATGAAGTCCAGAATCATCTGGCACGGGCATACTAGTATGGCCACACTCTCAGGCCTCGGGCGTAGCACAGGCTCAGCAGGAGAACATCAGACACCGGCCCAGGACGAACGTCAGACGATGGCGGGGTCATCACGGGTTGATGAAGTCCAGGGTCATCTGGCACGGGCATACTAGGACGGCTCTCTCTCAGGCCTCAGGCGTAGCACAGGCTCAGCAGGAGAACATCAGACACCGACCCAGGACAGACGTCATCACAGGGTAGACCAAGGAGGAACCGGCAGGACAGGCAGGTTGTCACGGCTAGTGACCAGGGCAATCTCTGGGACAGGCAGGTTGTCACGGCAAGTGACCAGGGCAGGCAGGTTGTCACGGCAAGTGACCAGGCAGGCAGGTTGTCACGGCAAGTGACCAGGGCAGGCAGGTTGTCACGGCAAGTGACCAGGGCAGGCAGGTTGTCACGGCAAGTGACCAGGCAGGCAGGTTGTCACGGCAAGTGACCAGGCAGTCTCTGGGACAGGCAGGTTGTCACGGAAAGTGACCAGGGCAGTCTCTGGGACAGGCAGGTTGTCACGGCAAGTGACCAGGCAGTCTCTGGGACAGGCAGGTTGTCACGGCAAGTGACCAGGCAGTCTCTGGGACAGGCAGGTTGTCACAGTAAGTGACCAGGCAGTCTCTAGACAGGCAGCTTGTCACGGTAAGTGACCAGGCAGGCTCT
Source organism: Oophaga sylvatica (assembly GCA_033576555.1). Classification (NCBI taxonomy): domain Eukaryota; kingdom Metazoa; phylum Chordata; class Amphibia; order Anura; family Dendrobatidae; genus Oophaga; species Oophaga sylvatica. The sequence goes on along the minus strand of JARQOD010000002.1, from coordinate 354,376,045 downwards.
AGACAGGCAGGTATATACGACCTGATATGGTGGAGCCTCCAGGTAGGCTGCAGTCGGATGGCAGATGATCGCTCCCAGGTGAGCAGGCAAGAGCCGGGGATCTCTGCAGATGATGTCCGAACTTCCGGATGGAACTGCAGTCGGATGGCAGATGATCGCTCCCAGGTGAGCAGGCAAGAGCCGGGGATCTCTGCAGATGATGTCCGAACTTCCGGATGGAGCTGCAGTCGGATGGCAGACAGGCAAGCCGACAGGTAACAGGCAGGAAACTGGAATCAGGAGCTGATGGCTGAAACAGAGTTAGACTGCACAAGAACAACAGGGACAGGGATTGGATCTCAGGGAGTCAGGAACACGGACAGGAACATGGATTGGATCTCAGGGAGTCAGGAACACGGATTGGGTCTCAGGGAGTCAGGAAACATGGATTGGATCACAGGAACACGGACTGGAACACAGGCCTCGGACTCCGGACATCTGGCACCGATCAGCAGGCTCCGGACATCTGGCAATGATCGGCAGGATCCGGACATCAGGCAAGAAGGATAGGATCCGGACATCTGGAAGTGGTCGTCGGACATCGGACATCAGGCCATGGTCATCAGGCATAGGATCCGGACATCTGGCAGCGACCTGAAAAGGAACCCCAGCGGTCTGGTGCAAGCCCCGCCAGGCTCAACGGGAGCTGGCCGGGGATTGCACAGAGGCTGAGCACAGAGTAACAGAAACTCAGCACACACCGGACTCCTCCTTCCAAGATGAACTCAGGTTATATAGCAAGGATTCACAGTCACTGGCACAGGGTTCTGGACACAGCAGGATTTCAGGAACATAACACAGAGGACACAGTTCAGAAAGTCAGGTACAGGATGCAATCTAAGATCAGGGGTTCAGGTAATTAGACACAGCAGGAACAGGCCTGGATATACAGCCTCCAGGAACGGCGATCTGGGTAATCAGCCCCCAGCATAGGCGGAAACACAAGACACAATTCAGACATTCAGGTACCGGGTTTGATCCAGGATCAGGGAACAAGACACAGCAGGAACAGGGAATCAGCTCTCCAGAGCTGATCAACTTCAGAGCAGGAGCTGAACACACAACCACATACGGCTAGGTTCAGGGATTCAGTGTGGATTCAATGCGAAGCTCTGGCAACGCCCACTAGGGCTGGGGAACTTTATATATGAGCTGCTTCACAGCGATAGGCTGGAGCAGTAACTCTAGTAAACACCCAATCCACATAAAAGCAGGACAGGTGTGGGCCGCGCCCCCTATGCAGAGCCAGACAGCACAACACAGAGGGAACCCAACAATGGCTGCTGCCAACCACGCAGTAAGTCATGCACCACTGCAGAGGACTTTTCAAGCTACGGACGGCTTTCACAGCAAGTCAGGAACCGCACATGCGGGCGGTCATGCAAAGCAGCGGAGCCACTCACGCAAGTACGGGTACGCAGCAGAGCCGGGAACTGAGCAGCATCCATATAGGTAACAGACAACAGTATCCCAGCTGGTTAGGGGGAAAGGAGCAAAAGGGTTAATGCAAAAAAACATGCAAAGTAACGCTGGAAAACAAAGTACAGACAATACCAGCGTTACACATGGCAGCGCGCACATCATTAGAGGCCGGAGACGTAACTTCCGGTCATGTGACACGGCGCCTGGAAACATGGTTATTGCGGTATTAGGTATTTATGGAGCACTGAGATGACGGTGTGTGTGCCCCTGAAGAAGGTAGTACCGAAACGTCCTTTGGGGCCGGCGCACACACCCTCTGGACCAGCTAACCTCTTTTCAGTGATTGCTCCATTAACACAGGTGTGGGTTTTGATGAGGACATGGCTGGAGATCAATCTGTCATGATTAAGTAAGAATGACACCACTGGACACTTTAAAAGGAGGCTGGTGCTTGGCATGATTGTTTCTCTTCTGTTAACCATGGTTATCTCTAAAAAACACGTGCAGTCATCATTGCAATGCACAAAAATGGCCTAACAGGGAAGAGTATCACAGCTAGAAAGATTGCACCTCAGTCAACAATCTATCGCATCATCAAGAACTTCAAGGAGAGAGGTTTCATTGGGCGCCCAAGAAAGACCAGCAAGTGCCAGGACCATCTCTTAAAAGTGTTTCAGCTGCAGGATCGGGCTACCAGCAGCGCAGAACTTGCTCAGGAATGGCAGCAGGCAGGTGTGAGTGCATCTGCACGCACTGTGAGGCGGAGACTCTTGGAGCAAGGCCTGGTCTCAAGGAATGCAGCAAAGAAGCCACTTCTCTCCAGAAAAAACTTCATGGACAGACTGATATTCTGCAAAAGGTACAGGCAGTGGACTGCTGAGGACTGTGGTAAAGTTTTTTTCTCTGATGAATCCCCTTTTCGATTGTTTGGGACATCAGGAAAAAGCCTCATTCGGAGAAGACAAGGTGAGCGCTACCACCAGTCTTGTCTCATGCCAACTGTTAAGCATCCTGAAACCATTCATGTGTGGGGTTGCTTCTCAGCCAAGGGAATCGGCTCTCTCACAGTCTTGCCTAAAAACACAGCCATGAATAAAGAATGGTACCAGAATGTCCTCCAAGAGCAACTTCTCCCAACCTTCCAAGAGCAGTTTGGCGATCAAGAATGCCTTTTCCAGCATGATGGAGCACCTTGCCATAAAGCAAAGGTGATAACTAAATGGCTCAGGGATCAAAACATAGAGATTTTGGGTCCATGGCCTGGAAACTCCCCAGATCTTAATCCCATTGAGAACTTGTGGTCAATCATCAAGAGACGAGTGGACAAACAAAAACCTAAAAATTCTGACAAAATGAAAGCATTGATTGTGCAAGAATGGACTGCTATCAGTCAGGATTTGGTCCAGAAGTTGATTGAGAGCATGCCAGGGAGAATTGCAGAGGTCCTGAAGAAGAAGGGTCAACACTGCAAATATTGACTTGCTGCATTAACTCATTCTAACTGTTAATATAAGCTTTTGTTACTCATATGTTTGCAATTATATTTCTGTCTGTGATAAAAACATCTGTCAAAACACAAATAAAAACCAGAGGGCAGCAGATCATGTGAAAATATAATATTTGTGTCATTCTCAAAACTTTTGGCCATGACTGTACTATTAGGGCTATTTACTATAGAATGCTCTACGTATGAATCTGCTAATATGTTAATGACGTAGGAATTGAATTAATGCCCACCTAATTTGATGTAGGGTACTGTTATTAATGAAATATTTAACTTATGCAGGTCCATCTGAGGGAGGGAGTTATGGTTTAATTATATTTGTTGATAATAAATAATTGCATGTACTCTTCTTCAGTATGCACCAGAACTTTTCATATATTGATTTAAGCATTTGTACACCATTGCCTGACTTTATGAGCAGCATAAGATCCTGCATATTATATGCAGACTCTATGACATTGGTTGTAGCGTGGGTCCCTAGGGGTGTATGTGCCCTTTGCATATTGTCAATTGGTATGCAGCCAGTGTGGTTGTATGTACCCTGTTTTCCTTATCCCTGTTTTGTACTTTTTATATATTTTTGTGATTAAATAAAAGTTTGATTTTTATCATAATGGACTTGTAAATCATTTGCCACTATGGTGGCTGTTGTTATATGGTTTCTAGATGTGTCCTAGTTGTCACATAGTCACATGTAGCCCCATTATAATCGATGATAATTAATCTTGGGCTTATTAACATGTGGTGTTGTTGGTTGAGTACTATATGTATATTATACAGTGTATAGGGTAAGTGTACAGGTAATACAGTGTTCACCAGTGATATTATACACCAGAGCTTTGTATATAGTGTACAGGTAATACAGTGATCATTAGTGATAATATACATGGGAGCTCTGTATATAGTGTACAGGTAATACAGTGATCACCAATTTCATTACACACACTAATGAGCCATGTATATAGAATATAGTGCAAGTGTAAAGGTAACACACTGACTTACCAGTGATATCTCTAGGTGAAGCCCTTCATTTTCACTTTTCTTCTTCATCTGGCACAGACCGCCATTTCTTCTTCCAGTCAGGACTCGTCTTTGCAGAAAATAACGCACAGTTATGAATATCTGATTGCTTCTAGAGCACATTCCCCACTTTTTCCCCCGACTTATACACAAAACTAGATGAAGAAAAAAAGGTGACATAGTGCTGTCCTGCACAGTGACAAGGCCTCCCTTTTGCTTCATCCCACCATGGAAAACAGTATTTGAAAAAGTAAATTATATTACAGCAGTAATGATACCTAATTGTTCCCTAATTGGTAATTAAGTCCATCCACTTGCCACCATAAACTAACCATGTAGATTTCTCATTTTGGCCCCCATAAAGTAGTTAACTCCCTCAATCTGGCCTCTTTAATTAAAAATGTCCCCCATCTTGGGCCCCCATGTCCCTAGTCCCTGGCCTCCATGTCCCTGCTCAATTGCCTTTGTATCCCTGGTCTGTGGCCCATGTCCCTAGCTCCGATGTCACTGGTCTCTAGCCTCCATGTCCCTGGTCCCTGGCCCCCATGTCCCTGGCCCCCCATGTCCCTAGTCCCCATGTCCCTGGTAGCAAATCCCCATGACCCTAGTCCCCATGTCCCTGGTCCATGGCCCCCCATGTCCCTGGTCCGTGGCCCCCATGTATCTGGAATCTGACCCGCATGTCCCTACTCCCTGGCTGCCATTCATCACTGGCCCCTCTGTCCCTGGATCCCATGTCCACCATGTCACTGATCTTATGTCCCTGGTCCATGGCCCCCATATCCCTGGCCCCCATGTCCCTGGCTGTGACCCCCACATCTTGCCGCATCCACAGAAGAAATAGAAGAAAAAGAAAGAAAAAAATCTTACTTGCCTATGGTCCTGGCATCCTCTCCCTTCAGATCTGGTGCAGTAAAGTTAACATATCCACGGACCTATCAGAGGTTGATGACAGTGTGGCCATCGAGGTCACTTTCATGTTCCACCTGCTACAAGTGCACTGATGTCAGCCACCAGCCTCTGGTAGATCCTCAGACGCACATTCAGGTGAACCAGCAGGTCAAAGTGACTCGCACCACAATTGTGGATACCAGCGCTATGGGGTACTCGGAGCCGAGCCCATTGATTTCCATGGGAGATGTCACTGGCAGCGGGACTCGGTCCGTGGCCCTGGCGGTCATGCAATGGGGATATTTACAGGGGATTTGTAGATTAGGATAGTTCGTGACGCCACCTGTGGTTTCTGATCACTTGGACCAGCGCTGCTATAAGGATCTTCACAGGGGATGTTATGGGGGCAGCTGGGTGGTAAGTCTCCCACAGGTGAGACGGGTCCCTGGAAGTCTATGGTGATGATGCAGGGTGTAGTTAAGAATTCAATCACACACAATGCTGCTTCTTTTCATACCTTTACTAGTAGGTGTTTCAGGCAGGTCCCGGGGAGCTGGTCGGGGTGGAGAATTCACATTTGGGACAACCGCTGAGCAGGTTAGAGGCCTCCTTTACTTCATATGTATCTGAGTCCAAACTTGCCTGAAGCGAAGTTAACTCTGCAATCTCCAGCTTTCTCAATAGCTGCAACGCCCGGCCAACATTGTGGTGGAGCCTTCTATGTCTCTGATTCTCAGATGTTGAGAGAACTAAGTCCTTCTATGCTTGGCCTAGCTAAAAGTCCTTGTTCCCCCTGACTCCGTTTACGTATTGGCGCTTAGGGCTGCTCTCTGCGACCTGTAGTCCAGATAGCCTCCGGTTATCTTGTTACTAGGCTTGAAACTCTAGCAACGCTTCGGACCCCGGTGTCCGGTGAATTAGTGTAGGTAATCCAATACCTAAAGCACTTCTCTCTGTCTTCTCCACTGCGCCCTTCGCCCTGCTTCCCGCTCTTAACATAAGCACTTGTAGCTTTGATGGAAGTGTCAGCTTTCTTCTAGAGCTCACTGAATAGCTCTCAGTATCTTCCAAGTCCAGGCTGAACTGACACTGAACTGCACTGTCCTAAGACAGGAAGCTTGACTGAACTGATCTGTCCGGAGACAGGAAACAGACTGACTATTGCTACGTGTCACTCCCTTTTTTACCCCTGGTGGGTGTGTCTGAAAGTGTGAGTGACGTGAATGGATATCAAGCGTTGCGGTTACCTTCCTGTGCATTCTCCTGGATTATGTGTGCCTGACATAGCTGGGCCACACAAAAGCTACACCCTGCTTGGGGGCCCGCTGAGTATCTGGACCCAGAGGTCCCAGTGCTCCAGTCCGACCCTGCCCATAATACAGCCTGGTGCACAGTGACCTGATACAGCCTGTGGCAGAGTACACATAATACAGTGAATCTGAAGCCTCATCAACTGCTTTAGTTTAATTTAAGTCAAGTTCTTGCTTTTTGCCATCCTGTTCTTTTTCTCTTTGTCTCATGACTATCATCAGATAAGTATCATCTGATTGAAAGGAGTGTTCCTTCTGGCCACATACATCTCTTCCACAGTCCACAACATGATAGCTTCTTTCCATGTATTCATTGACAGATTCAGGCTGTTAATGGTCATCTGTAGACAGAAATTAACAAAAACGGCAAAATTAACTGATTTAATGACCATTCACACTTTCACTGTACCATCCGTGTGTATGGCCATGTTACTCGAATGGCCTTGACTCTAAGTGGAGTCTAGGACCTCATCAAACCCCTCACCATTGCATCATCACACTTTTCCAGCCTGTCCTTAAATCTGCTTCCCAACTAATCCACCTCCCTCATTGCTACTCCTCCACTTCTCCCCTCTGAAAATCCCTTTGTTGGCTCCCAAATCCACAACATATTCACTTCAAGTGATTAACACTTACGTACAAAGCCGTCCATAATCTGTCTCCCCCATACAGTATATGACTAAATAAAACAATATTCATGCAATTATGCTGCAGCGCAGGTTATGCAGGCGGCGCCTGCCTGCTGAAGGTGATTTTTTCTCAATTTTCAAACATGGTTAAAATTGTTGGTACCTCTCGTTTAATGACAGAAAAACCCTAAATAGTCACAGAAATAACATGAATCTGACAAAAGTAATAATAAATCAAAAATCTATGATAGTGAACAAATGAAAGTCGGACATTGCTTTTCAACTACGCTTCCACAGAATTTTTTAAAAAAATAACACTCATGAAATAGGCCTGGACAGAAATGAAGGTACCCTTAACTTAATATTTTGTTGCACAACCTTTTGAGGCAATCACTGCAATCAAACGATTCCTGTAACTGCCAATGAGACTTCTACACCTCTCGACAGGTATTTTGGCATACTCCTCAAGAGCAAACTGCTCCAGTTGTCTCGTGTTTGAAGGTTGCCTTTTCCAGACGGCATGTTTCAGCTCTTTCCAAAGATGCTCAATAGGATTTAGGTCAGGGCTCATAGAAGGCCACTTTAGAATAGTCCAATGTTTTCCTCTTAGCTATTCTTGGGTGGTTTTAGCTGTGTGTTTTTGGTCATTATCCTGTTGCAAGACCTATGAGCGGCAACTGAGACCAAACTTTCTGACACTGGGCAGCACATTTCTCTCTGAAATCCCTTGATATTCTTGAGATTTCATTGTACCCTGCACAGATTCTAGACACCCTGTGCCAGATGCAGCAAAGCAGCCACAGAACATGTTTCACAGTAGGGACAGTATTCTTTTCTTGATTTGCTTCATTTTTCTGTCTGTGAACATAGTGCTGATGTGCCTTTCCAAAAAGTTCCATTTTTGTCTCATCTGTCCATAGGACATTCTCCCAGAAGCTTTGTGGCTTGTCAACATGTAGTTTGGCAAATTCCAGTCTGGCTTTTCTATGATTTTTTTTCAACAATGGTGTCCTCCTTGGTCGTCTCCCTTGATGTCCACTTTGGCTCATTCAATGACTGATGGTGCGATCTGACACTGATGTTCCTTGAGCTTGAAGTTCACCATTATCCTATTTAGAATTTCTTCTGGGCTCTTTTGTTGCCATTCGTATTATTCGTCTCTTTGATTTGTCATCAATTTTCCTCCTGCGGCCACGTCCAGGGAGGTTGGCTACAGTCCCATGGAGCTTAAATTTCTGAATGATATGTGCAACTGTAGTCTTATAACTTTTACCTTTAACATGTTTGTCTATAATTTTCTGTCTAATCTCGGGAGACAACTCTTTCCTTCGCTTCCTCTGGTCCATGTTGAGTGTGATACACACCATGTCACCAAACAGCACAGTGAGTATCTTGTAGCCCTCTATAGAGGCCCACTCACTGATTACAAGATAGTAGACACATGTGATGCTAATTAGTGGACACATCGTGATTTAACATGTCCCTTTGTCACATTATTTTCAGGGGTACGATCATTTCTGTCCAGGCCTATTTTATGAGTTTCAACAATTTTGACCATGTGTGTATACAATAATCAGTATGTAAAACAGGAGCAGGTCACTGAGGGATCAGTGACCTATCATAAGCTATCAGTATGCAGAGCACCACATAAAGACCCCCCACTCACAGGCCTGCCCCATAAAAAAGGTTAGTATAACTTGGTGCGACCCGAGTACCCATTGCAGTCTCCCATTTCTGCTGAAAGATGAAATCATAATACTCAAAAATATTATGAGTATAAACCAAAGTCCTTCTATAAAGAAATGTATTTGTGGTCTGGGAAGAAATTGATATTTAAATAAAGCTGAACAGACTGCATTAATCCCTAGGCTGTGCTTGATGTCAGAATATAATGACACACCAACTGGTGTCAAAGAGATACAGTCCCATTCCCTCTGGAAATCACATAGATCACGTATCAGTAAAGAAAAATCCCACAAATAGGACCTTAATTGCGTAACCTTATCTTGCAAAAACAAGTCAATATAATGGGAAAGTGCTCTAAAAAGGGAGCCTGTCCTCAAAATGATAGATTTCACCAGATAATTTATTATTCTTTTGTAGTTTTGGAAGACACTGTAAAATAAATGAGCCAGATTTGCTTTATCTGTGGGTAAATTTATTTTTTTCTTTTATTTAGAATTCTTGTACCAAAAGCCTTATTAACTGGCGCAATGATAAGACCAGACCCATGGAGATAGGAGGCCCACCGATGTCAGCACTAATCTCAACAGAATTTGTGTCCTCGATATTGCGATACAGGGAGCCACCTGCACCGCAATAGCTATGCAGACTAATGGACAAATAGAGGCCAGAAGCCAAAGTTGACATGACTTTCGCAGGCAGTGCATGACGTCATTGCCATGTGCGGCCAGACCCCATGTGTTGGTTAAGTAGGAAGAAGACAATGCTTATTGGCATTGGTTCATGGACAGGTGAGAATTATTGTTTTATTTGTTTTAGAAGAATTCCAAAACATTGGATATTATTAAATCAAAGGCCCAGGAGAGGAAAAATTATTGAATAAAAGGCTCTGGACTAGTGTTGAGCATTCCGATACCGCAAGTATCGGGTATCGGCCGATATTTGCTGTATCGGAATTCCGATACTTAGTTCCGATATTTTTCCTATATCGTATACCGGAATCGGAAGTTCCCATAATTCTTTGAGAGGCACTGTGATTTTAGTCAGCCAATGAGGAATCCTACGAAGTGTGGGCACATCCTGTAATGCTGCGGTCATGTTAACTAATGGCATGGCTGTGATTGGCTGCTGAAATGATGTCAGAATGCACTATAAAAGGCGCCGCCGCCATTTTAGCGTCACTGTGCTGTGAATTCAGTTAGGGACAGAACGCTGCTCTGCTGACTCTGAGGGACAATTACAGATAGCGTTTTTGTGAATTGTTCTGTAGGCAGGCTATTTGAGAAACCGCTGTGTAAATCATCCTTTTTCCTTGCAGTGTTGTTTTCACAGCTCTGTGCAAGATGTGTGTGTGAGTGCAGGTGACGCTGCAGTTTGCTCTGCATCCAACGCTGTTTGTAGTCATCTGCACGTGTCATTCACTGACTCGTTTTTTTTTTTATTTTGTGGAATTGGTGCTGCTCCATTCAATTGAAATTAACAGTGATCTATTTGTGTGACGCGCTTCCATCCGTATACAATACATTGGTTGCAAACACTATAGAAGTACACAAAGGAGCCTTTCACAGATAGTGAACAGTTGTGTGCAGTGTTCACTGTAGCCTGTGAGGTTTTGATTTTTTTGAGTGCAGATCACGCTCCAGTTAGTTCTTCAACCACTGCTTGTTGTAGTCTGCTGAGCGTGTGTCACTGCCTCATCCTTGACATTTTTCTCTAATTGGTGCTGCTCCATTCTATTTCAAATAACTCAAATCTATTAGTGTGACGCGCTTCCATCCGTATCCAATACATTGGTTGCAAACACTATAGAAGTACACAAAGGGGCCTTTCACAGCTAGTGAACAGTTGTGTGCAGTGTTCACTGTAGTCTGTGAGGTTTTGATTTTTTGAGTGCAGATCACGCTCCAGTTAGTTCTTCAACCACTGCTGGTTGTAGTCTGCTGAGCGTGTGTCCCTGCCTCATCCTTGACATTTTTCTCTAATTGGTGCTGCTCCATTCTATTTCAAATAACTCAAATCTATTAGTGTGACACGCTTCCTTCCGTATACAATACATTGGTTGCAAACACCATAGAAGTACACAAAGGGGCCTTTCACACCTAGTGAACAGTTGTGTGCAGTGTTCACAGTAGTCTGAGGTTTATATTTTTGAGTGCAGATCACGCTACAGTTACTTCTTCAACCACTGCTGGTTGTAGTCTGCTGAGCGTGTATCCCTGCCTCATCCTTGACATTTTTCTCTAATTGGTTCTGCTCCATTCTATTTCAAATAACTCAAATCTATTAGTGTGACGCGCTTCCTTCCGTATACAATACATTGTTTGCAAACACTATAGAAGTACACAAAGGGGTCTTTCACACCTAGTGAACATGGGTTGTTAAATTTGTAATTAAATATGTATTTTTTCAAATGACACAAATATAAGTAATGTTGAAGAGGACTAGTCCTACATCCATTGTTTGCACAATATTACAGGTGTACATCACGTCCCTTAATCAACAATGGATTATTATATTTACTTGTATGCTTTTATTTAAAAGCCAAGAACACTGAAGTATAACCTTCGCACTGCAGCTGTTGTCAAAGTTCAACCCACATTATGCACTTCCAACATTGCAGCATTTGAGGCATGATGTGAGTTGGATTTGTCAAAGTTATGGAGTGACAAGGTTCACCATCAGTACCCTATAGCATAAGTATGCTTTTGTGTTAGCATTTGTGATAGACATGTGGATATCTGCAATAATATGTCACAATTATTTTGTTACAGATTTGTTACCAAGACTAATCATTTCATGGTTTTAAAGGTGACGTTTCACTTGTTTACAGCTTAGAAATAAGGGTGTAGCCTGATATCTATGTGTAGCACTAGCCACTTTAACATGTCATGTTTTTTTCAACATGTGTAGCTAGGTAGCAGTAATTTTTGCCGGACACACAGCAGGGGAACAGCAGGCGTTACTGAACCCCACAAACACATCAGCGATTGTTTTGATCTGTGCATCCAACACTTCTGAGCCCAGGGTCAAGGAGGGTGTAGGCAGAGGCCTAGTATGAGATGTTTGAACTTTAATTTGAACTTTAATTTGGAGTTAGCAGCATTAATTTTTGCCAGACACACAGCAGGGGAACAGCAGGCGTTACTGAACCCCACTAACACTATAGCTTGTGTATTGGTCTGTGGACACGACACTTCTGAGCAGCAACTGGCAGTGTTGTAGCCCAGGGAGTAGAGTTCAGGTGGTAGAAAGATGAACATAACAGGAGACATGGATAACGTTGCCAACCAGTTATTTAATCGGAAACCGGACAGGCAAATTCAGGCGAGATCCATGCCTTGTTCATTTTCAGAAAAGTAAGCCGTTCTACATTATCGGAGGATAGTCGCATGCAATCGGTCTGTTAGTACACCACCTGCAGCAGTAAAGACGCGCTCCGATAATACACTGGCAGCAGGGCAAGCCAGCACCTCCAATGCATACTGGCTAAGCTCTGGCCATGTATCCAGCTTAGAGACCCAAAACTTGAATGGGGAAGAGCTATCTGGGAGTACACTGAGAGGGCAAGACATGTAGTCTGTCACCATCTTACGGAAACGTTGCCTCCTGCTGACTGGAGCCGTCTTGGATGGTGTAGACATTGGTGGCGTGTGCCACAAACTTCGCCACATTTGGAACATACTGGTCTTGCCCCTGTGCAGAGGCGCTGCTGGTGCTCCCTCTTGTTGCAGAGCTGTCTCCACTGCCTCGACGCACAGAGCTGCTTGTAAAGCAGTAGCAGCAGCAGTGCTCTCGGCTGGAATGGAGAACATTATGGATTGCACAGTGTGTCTTGGTACTCCGCATTTTACGCTCCGGTTCAACGTGTGATGAGACTTTGTAAGTTGTCCCGGTAGCGAGGGTCTAGGAGGGTGTACACCCAATAATCAGACGTGGTGAGAATGTGGGCGATGCGGCGGTCGTTTCTCAGGCACTGCAGCATGAAATCAACCTTATGCTGCAGACTCCCAACTGGCCAAGAAACGCTGTCCCCTGCAAGAGCGTCATCTCTGCCTGCTCTGCATCACCCCACCCTCGCTCTACATACTGACTAGAGCGTTGTGTACCTCCCTCTGGAGCGATGTCTTCCTCCTCCATTGACTCCTCCTCATCCTCCTTACAAAGTCCTTCAAATACATAAAAATTTACAAAATTTAAAACTCATAAAATTTTAAAACATTTTATCATAATTCTGTAACTTCACTTTATGGAAACACAATAGCATTACAAAAGGATAGACAAAAACTGTACATTATGTGCTTTGTAAATACATTAAAAGTTTGCAATGGTTATGAAAATATAGACAGCGACTCTGGAGGTTCAATTGTTGATACAGCATGGTACTTTGAAAGTCCTCCAGCCCTTTGTGAGGAACCACGTTGCCCTGACTGTCCAGAAGGTGATGGAATTTGTGACTCCTCATCCTCCACCTCTTCCAAAACCTCATCCCTTAGTGCTTGCAGTGTTTTTTGAAGCAGGCAGATAAGGGGGACAGTCAGGCTGACTAGTGCATCATCTGCACTCGCCATCCGCGTTGACTCATCAAACGCACGCAAAACGTGGCAGATGTCCTTCATAGAGTCCTTCGCCAGTCCTTACACTGGCTGCCCATTCATTATAGGATCCAATTCAAAGTACTGGTTCTCACCCACAAAGCTCTCCACAGTGCAGCACCCCCCTACATCTCCTCCCTCATTTCTATCTATCGGCCTAACCGACTGCTGCGCTCTGCAAACGACCTTCGACTAACCTCTGCACTAATCCGTACCTCCCACTCCCGACTCCAAGACTTCTCCCGCGCTGCGCCAATCCTCTGGAATGCTATACCCCAAGAAATTAGGACTATCCGCAATTTGCATGGTTTCAGGCGCTCCCTCAAAACACATTTGTTCAGAGCGGCCTATCACATTCACTAATCAAAGTCATTCTATGTGTAAGTCTGTGTGTGTAGCCCATTCACTATCTCCATCCATCCCTCACTCCCTCAAAATGGCTGGACCATCATTGTAAATACACTATTGTATATAAACACCTGTACTTTGTATCTCCCCCACCTCATTGTAGATTGTAAGCTCTCACGAGCAGGGGCGGCTTATATTGCTTTAATTATTGTATTGTTAACGTTGTTACTTATGACTTGTGTTCTGAAACTGTTAAACTGTAAAGCGCTGCGGAATATGTTGGCGCTATATAAATAAAGATTATTATTATTATTATTATAGAGGCCCACTCAGTAGTGGTGAAGTGTGAACGGCGCAAATTGCGAGTTGATTGCGCCTGATGCAGCTGATACTCCATTACTGCTGCCTGCTGCTCACACAACCGCTCCAACATATGTAACGTGGAATTCCACCTGGTGGGTACGTCACATATGATGCGATGTTCAGGAAGGCGAAATCTGCGTTGCAGAGCTGCAATGCGCGATCTGGCCATGCTGGAACGTCGCAAGTGAGCGCACTATAGGCGGACCTTATACAGCAGTGCATCAAGATCCGGATAGTCCCCAAAAAAAATCCGCACGACCAAGTTGAGCACATGTGCCAGACATGGTATGTGAGTGAGGTTGCCAAGGCCCAGAGCTGCCACCAGATTTCGGCCATTGTCACACACTACCAAGCCTGGCTGGAGATTCGCTGGCAAAAACCACACATCGCTCTCCTGCTTGATGGCATTCCAGAGCTCCTTCGATTCCCCATGGAAATTAATTTCAGGATGGCCTGTTGACGTTTGGCCACGGCTGTGCTCATATCGGTCGCAACAGCTAAGCGTTCACGGGTCCATGTGGAGGTAGACCGTGACGGCTCCTGCAGCGATGATTCTGAGGAACTGGAGTAGGAGGAGGAGTCAATGTGTACAGACTTGATTCCTGCAATCCTTGGAGTTGGCAGAACACGTACAGCGCCACTCGCAAGATCAGTACCCGGCTCCACAACATTGACCCAATGGGCAGTGAGGGAAGAGTATCGTCCCTGGCCATGGGTACTGGTCCACGCATCGGTGGTCAGGTGGACCTTGCTACTGACGGCGTTTAGTAGTGCATGGTTAATTTTTCCCTCAACATGCTTTTGAAGACCAGGGACGGCTTGCCTGCTGAAATTAAATCGGCTTGGCACATTGTATTGTGGGACTGCCAATGAAATTAAGTTACGGAAACTGTCAGTCTCCACCAGCCTGAATGACAGCATTTCAAGGGACAGGAGTTTTGCAATGCCAGCATTCAGAGCCTGTGCTCGTGGATGGTTTGCCGAGTATGGCCGTCTTTTATCCCATGCCTGTGCTACCGATGGCTGTTTTGTGGCCTGGGAGTGTGAGGATGACAGGGAACTTGCTGCTGTGGGTGGAATAACACTTTGTCTCTGGACAACAGTGACTGAGGTTCTTCTCTAGGCCTCTCACAGCTTTCAACCTCTGAGACACACAAGGATGGTAACACCCTTGACCTGGTCTTTGTCCGCCTCGGTTCAATCTCCCACCTAAATAACTCACCGCTTCCACTGTCTGACCACAACATTCTCTCCTTCACGCTCACAAATCCTCGACCACCACAGCGCACTCCTACCTACCACACATTCAGAAATCTACAAGCCATTAACCCTCAGACACTTTCAGACTCCCTACACTCATCGCTGTCCCCACTCTCCTCTTTTTCTTGTACTAATCTGGCTGTTCATCACTACAATGACACTCTTAGAAGCACCCTTGACCAAGTAGCACCGATCACCCTCAGAACTTCCAAACACACAGTAAAACAGCCCTGGCTCACATTACAAACTCAACTTCTTCAGCGATGCTCTAGGAGTGCTGAACGCCTTTGGAGAAAAACCCGCACACCAGAAGACTTCATCCACTTTAAATTCATGTTAAGAACTTATAATGCTGCCCTTCACCTCACCAAACAGACCTACTTCACCACCCTGATCTCCTCACTAGCCACCAACCCCAAGAACATTTTTGACACTTTTCACTCCCTCCTCAGGCCAAAAGCACAAGCCTCGATCGCAGACATTTGTGCTGACGACCTGGCCTCCCATTTTATAGAAAAAAATAGATACTATCCGTCAGGAAATCTGCTCTCAACCACCAAGGGCTGTGACTCCCATCCCACCCTGCTGTTCCCCTGGCTCACTTTCCACATTTGATCCCATCACAGAAGAAGAAGTCTCCAGACTCCTCTCTTCCTCTCGTCCGACTACATGCACTACCGACCCCAATCCCTCACATCTCCTCCAGTCTCTCTCTCCAGTTATCACAACTCACCTAACTAAAATCTTTAATCTCTCACTTTCCTCTGGCATTTTCCCATCCTCCTTCAAACACTCCATCATTACTCCACTACTAAAGAAACCCGCTCTCGACCCTTCCTGCACAAACAACTACAGACCGGTCTCCAATCTCCCCTTCATCTCTAAACTCTTGGAGCGCCTAGTCTACTCCCGCCTCACCCGTTACCTCTCCACTTACTCCTTTGTAGACCCTTCACAGTCCGGCTTCCGCCCCCTACATTCGACTGAAACTGCACTCATCAAAGTGATCAATGACCTTCTTACAGCAAAACGTAACGGTGACCACTCTCTGCTCATTCTTTTCGACCTTTCTGCAGCTTTCGACATGGTTGACCACCGTCTCCTACTGTCTAGGCTCCACTCACTAGGTATTAAGGACACTGTTCTCTCCTGGTTCTCCTCCTATCTTTCTGACCGCTCTTTCAGTGTTTCGTTCTCTGGCTCCACATCATCTCCTTTCCTCTCACTGTCGGTGTACCCCAGGGCTCAGTCCTTGGCCCCCTTCTCTTCTCTCTCTACACGGCCCCAATTGGACAGACCATCAGCAGATTTGGCTTTCAGTACCATCTTTATGCTGATGACACACAACTATACACGTCATCCCCCGACCTTACCCCCGCTGTACTACAGAACGCCACCGACTGTCTGTCCGCAGTCTCCAACATCATGTCCGCTCTCTTTATGAAACTTAACCTCTCCAAAACTGAACTTCTTCTGCTCCCGCCGTCTACTAACCTCCCTAAATTTGACATATCCCTCTCCATGGGCGGCACCATAATAACACCCCGGCAGCAGGCTCGCTGTCTGGGGGTTATGTTTGACACCAATCTCTCCTTCACCTCCCATATACAATCTCTTGCCCGCTCTTGCCGCCTACACCTAAAGAACATCTCTAGAATCCGCCCTTTTCTCTCCATGGAAACAACAAAAACCCTCACTGTAGCATTGATCCACTCCCGCCTGGACTACTGCAACGCTCTATTACTTGGCCTCCCCATTACTCGACTATCCCCTCTCCAGTCCATCCTTAATGCAGCAGCCAGGGTAATCCATCTGGCTAATCGGTACTCGGACGCGTCCGCTCTTCGCCAGTCCTTACACTGGCTGCCCATTCATTATAGGATCCAATTCAAAGTACTGGTTCTCACCCACAAAGCTCTCCACAGTGCAGCACCCCCCTATATCTCCTCCCTCGTTTCTATCTATCGGCCTAACCGACTGCTGCGCTCTGCAAACAACTTTCGACTAACCTCTGCACTAATCCGTACCTCCCACTCCCGACTCCAAGACTTCTCCCGCGCTGCGTCAATCCTCTGGAATGCTCTACCCCAAGAAATTAGGACTATCCACAATTTGCATGGTTTCAGGCGCTCCCTCAAAACACATTTGTTCAGAGCGGCCTATCACATTCACTAATCAAAGTCATTCTATGTGTAAGTCTGTGTGTGTAGCCCATTCACTATCTCCATCCATCCCTCACTCCCTCAAAATGGCTGGACCATCATTGTAAATACACCATTGTATATAAACACCTGTACTTTGTATCTCCCCCACCTCATTGTAGATTGTAAGCTCTCACGAGCAGGGGCGGCTTATATTGCTTTAATTATTGTATTGTTAACGTTGTTACTTATGGCTTGTGTTCTGAAACTGTTAAACTGTAAAGCACTGCGGAATATGTTGGCGCTATATAAATAAAGATTATTATTATTACTATTCCATGGCGATCCTGTGAGGAAGCCGAACCAGCTGTGTGTGAGCTCTAGGAAGAGGCTCCAACACGACCTGAAGATGTAGATGCTGCTGTAGGTTGGCCTACATCTCCAGTGTGTCTTTGTAACTCAAGTACGTGCTTTGTCCGCACATGTTTCCACATATTAGTGGTATTGAGGTTACTGACACTTTTACCTCTTTTTACTTTTTGATTACACAGCTTGCATTTGACATAGCAAATATCATCTGCAACTTTGTCAAAAAAGGACCACGCAGTGCAAGTCTTGGGAGCGCCCGTTTTGACTTTTGGAAGAGAACTGCTCCGAACAGGTGCCAAACTGGAGGCTACAGGCAACCGAGTCTGCAGCCTAACTCTCCCTCCTGTTTGTACCGTTGGGGCAATCTCTTCCTCAGAGCTGCTCCCACCACCTTCCAGTTCCTCACGCCATGTTAGGTCTTGGACCTCATCATCTCCACTACCCTCTTCCAACACCTGCTGCTGTTGGGTGGTCTGGACAGCACCATGCTCAACAGAAACTGGCACCTGAGTCTCATCATCATCAGATGCGTTCTGCGGTGTGCTGACCATCGGCACTGGCTCACCCGCCTCTTCAGATTCAGAGAGACACAGCTGTTGCGCATCACTGCATACTCCCTCTTCTTCACATTCCAGAATGCTGCTTGGCTGGGCCCCTATTTGCAAGCCAACAGATTCTGAGTACAGAAGCAGAGACTCAGCTGGCTCCTGTACAGAACTCTCTGACTGCCTGGGCAATTTGGCAGGCGGTGAAGAGACAGATGGTTGCTCAACAGTGCTGTGGTCCTGAGAGGAGGTGGAAGCAATTGAAGTCGATGCATTGGCTGCCATCCAACCAACAACGGCTTCAATTTGTTCTTCACGCAGCAGGGGGGTACGCCGAGCTCCTACAAAAGTGCGCATAAAGGAACGCTCACGGGGAAAACTGGTGGATGCTGTGTCACTGGGGGCGGCAGCAGCCACAGAATCCCCACGTCCTCTCCCTGCTGAAACTCCACGGCCACGACCACGTGCCTTACTCCCGGCCTTCTTCATCTTGGTAGATTGATAAAGAAAGTCAGAAAAGTTATAATGCCTAAGTGTGGTTATTCCGCAGAGACTGCAGTGAACACTGCACACAACTGTTCACTAGGTGTGAAAGGCCCCTTTGTGTACTTCTATAGTGTTTGCAACCAATGTATTGGATACGGATGGAAGCGCGTCACACTAATAGATTTGAGTTATTTGAAATAGAATGGAGCAGCAACAATTAGAGAAAAATGTCAAGGATGAGGCAGTGACACACGCTCAGCAGACTACAACCAGCAGTGGTTGAAGAACTAACTGGAGCGTGATCTGCACTCCAAAAATGAAAACCTCAGACTACAGTGAACACTGCACACAACTGTTCACTACCCAACGCGTCACAGCAGGAAAGCAGTCTGTGCGTCCAAACAAAGGTGCAAGCATACATGCACGTACCCTGTTTATAAAGCTATATAAAAAAATTTATGTAGTAGTGACGCACACTTTATTGAGGTACAGTATTACATCGCCATTCACCATCTGTGGCTATGCAGTCTCATCTATATATACCTTATCTATCCGTTGTCATGCTTGCAAGTCGACAGTCAGGCATAAATAGCAATTTTCACTATGCACTATGCACTTTTTAAAGGTTATGTTTGTTAATAAAAATGATTATTGGCACATATTATGAGTATTACATGATGGAAATTGTATAATTTTTATAAACTGTTTAGTGACATTATTCAGCAAATGTAACATTTTATGAATGTCACAGATAACTTGTAATGCTGATGATGTTTTGAAGTCAGACATTCATTGTCTATACAATAAAAATGGTGTACATACTGTTACTTATCCATCATTAATGTATTCTGATATGTACTTGTATGCTTTTATTTACAACCGTATAGCAGATTCCTTAACCAATTTATTTTGTGGTTTGCATTGCTGTTAAACATGTTAATGTATGCGTTTATGTTTGTCAATTCTTTATTTATCTAGATTTTTTTAAAGTGAAATCATCATCTTATGGTAGTAAAGGTTATCTTTCTCTTGTTTGGAGTATAGACATTTTTCATTCACACGTAACAAGGAAAATACTTGATGTAGTATTTAAACATCCTCCTTGACCCTGGGCTCCAACACCGCCAGTTGTTGCCTGGAAGTGCTGTTAGCACAGTCAACACTTGCTCCTATGTTACTGGGGTTCAGTAATGTCAGCTGTTCCCCTGCTGTGTGTATGGCAAAAAGTCCTGCTGCCTCCACCCTGTTCTCTTCTCATCCCTGGGCTCCAACACCGCCAGTTGTTGCTCGGAAGTGCTGTTAGCACAGTCAACACTTGCTCCTGTGTTACTGGGGTTCAGTAATGTCAGCTGTTCCCCTGCTGTGTGTACGGCAAAAAGTCCTGCTGCCTCCACCTGTTCTCTTCTCATCCCTGGGCTCCAACACCGCCAGTTGTTGCTCGGAAGTGCTGTTAGCACAGTCAACACTTGCTACTGTGTTACTGGGGTTCAGTAATGTCAGCTGTTCCCCTGCTGTGTGTACGGCAAAAAGTCCTGCTGCCTCCACCCTGTTCTCTTCTCATCCCTGGGCTCCAATACCGTCAATTGTTGCTCGGAAGTGCTGTTAGCACAGTCAACACTTGCTCCTGTGTTACTGGGGTTCAGTAATGTCAGCTGTTCCCCTGCTGTGTGTACGGCAAAAAGTCCTGCTGCCTCCACCCTGTTTCTTCTCATCCCTGGGCTCCAACAACGCCAGTTGTTGCTCGGAAGTACTTGGCACGGGTACTGACTCCTGCCCAGCCTGATTACAGCACGACAGCTGTTTCCTGGCAGTGTCAACGTCAATTAGCCTCCAATAAGTTGTCCTGTCGTGTTGCATTCGGGTTAGCCGACTCTATGGTGCCTGCAGTTTAGGTGATTCCTATGTGTGCTGTGGGATATGTAAATAAAGGCTGTTTCAGTTGTGACAATAGGACAAGCACCCACTGTAGGACTGTGTGATTCGGTAACTGCGGACGGCTTGCGGCCTGTCAACTTACATTTTCATGGGTGCCTTATGGTACCCGTCCGGGTTCCAGTACCGTCAGCTGGTTCTCAGCAGTGCCTTTGGCCTAGGTGCCTCCATCTCGGTATCCGAGTTCCAGCAACGTCTGCTGGTCTTTGGTAGTGCTTTGGAGCACAGGTACCTCCTGCTTAGTAACCGTGTCCAGTAACGTCACTGGTCTGTGCCATGCTCTTTCTTCTGTCCCCTCCGTTCCAACAGCAGTGGTCCTCGTTACTTCCATTGTCTCTTGTACCATCTGATACCCGTCCGGGTTCCAGTAACGTCAGCTGGTTCTCGGAAGTTAGTCAGCCTTCTTGTACCTTCAGCTACATTTACAAATTGAAGATTTTTTAAATGTTATTTTGGGTAATCACTCTGGATCTCCAACAATGAAGACGACGACCCTGATGACCACCCCGTAGAAGATGACGACCACAAGGACGACGAGCATCAAGCCAACCAGCCTGAACACCGTCACAAAGAAGAAATAAAAGATTACCCAGAATAAGATCACCAACAGGACAAAGAAAGTTAAGACAAACTACAAGATACAGAAAAAGAGACAGAAGAACAATAAGCAGAAGATCAAAAAGCATAACAACATGAAGTATAAGACCAAAATGAAGAGCTAAATATATGCTCTAAATTATAAGCAGAAGAAGACTAAGCAGTGTATGGGGGTGAGTCCGTTCCTCCTCGTGGTGCCCCTGGAAAATGCCTGCTGCTGCAGGCTAAACTGAACACGGACAAATACTGTTGTAATTTAAATCTTTTGTGACAGCAAGAACGGAAGGATGAAAAATTCATACTTTTACAGATTACAAGTACAGGAATCTCTGTCACAAATAAGAATATGATGAAGAAGATGAAGAGGAAGAAGATGAAGAAGTAGATTATGAAGAAGAATAATAGTTTAATAAGAACAATATGAGTAATATTAACAAAAAGATGAATAGCAAGAAGTTTAAGAAGAAGATAAAGAAGGTGAAGATGAAGAATAATTTGATGAAAAAGATGATGCTGCTGAAGATTATGAAGGAGAAAGTGTGGCAAAAGTTAAAAAGGTGAAGAGCATAGAAGTTGTGAAACATACATTTTTGCCAAATATAAAAAAGGTTAACAACATTGTCAATTTCTTCGTCAATCCGAACATCTTTAATAAAAAAAAAAATTAATGCTATTCCATTTGATTGGGTTAAACATCTATGCCTTTAATGTCTCCTCAACCTCCCCCAATACATTCTACATTACTCTTTGTTGTTTTCCTTCATGTACAATTAACCAACAAGGCAAGAATGTTTTTTTTTTTAATTCCGATATTTTGTTCCCATAGATAAGTATCGGATCGGAATGGGTATCGCCGGTACCCAAAAAGTATCGGCGATACCCATTCCGATCCGATACTTATTGATATCGGAAAGTATCGCTCAACTCTACTCTGGACACAAAAAAAATGACCCAGGACAGGGGACATTACTAAATAAAGGGCCCATGACAGTGGACATTATTCAAAATTAGTCCAGGATAGGGGACATTATTACGTAAAGGGCCCAGGATGAAGGACATTATTAGATAAATGGCTCAGGACATGGGATATTTATACAGGATGGGGTCAGGACCAGGAATATTATTACAGGATGATGGACATTATTACATAATGGTACCAGGATAGGGTATATTTTTGCAGGATGGATGACATAATTACAGGATTGGTCAAGGACAAAGGACATTATTACAGGATGGGGCCATGTTACGAGACATTATTACAGGATGGGGCTAGAAAAGGGGTCATTATTACTAGATGGGAGTCAGGATGGGTGACATTATTACAGGATAGGTGACATTATTACAAGAAGGGGTTGGTACAGAGGACAAGATTAAATAAAGATCCCAGGACAGGAAACATTGTAACAGGATGAGGGCCAGGATGGGAAGACATAACTACAGTATGGAGTCCAGGACAGGGGACATTATTAGATGATTGGGTATGATATTACTAGATTATGCCCAAGATGAGGAGGATAGGGATAAAGATGGAGGTCATTACTACAGGGGCCCATGCATCTGACCAACACGTTAGTGGGGGCCTCGGTCCAAATTTTCCTCCGGGGTCCATAGAACCATAGAACTCTAGTTACATCACTGTTTATTGACAATGGAGAAATATATATTTTTGAACTGTTAGAATTTTCAAAGATTCCTTGTGGTTTTGTCTAGTTAGAGTGACAATTCAACCTCTCTTGTCAGTCAGGCACTTTATTTAGATTAGATTTTTTAATAGAACATTTAGATTGTCAAAAATCTTCCTGCACTAAATGTCACAAAGTGACTGTCCAGGTGTGAAGCGACCCGACGGTTGGTCGGTCACCAGACCGCAAAACAAACAAGGGAACACCGGGGACACAATTACAACGGTGGGCCCTGCAGTAGGGAACGAGAGAAATGGACACCTCTTGCACTCACCTAAGTCAATGCCCTGATCTCCCTATCATCTCTATATGGGTTCTTTCACCCCATCGCTGAGCAGGATACCTTTAACCCTCACAAGCCCTGCGCTAATCCCTAAAGCTTCTTAGGTGGTACAGGTATTTTGGCGCGAGCTGGGCAGACCCGGATGAAATGACCATTCTGCCCACAATAAAAACATGCCCCCATACCACGGTGAACCGCAGGCAACCCCGTTTGGGAACTAACTCCTCCCACCTGCATGGGT
Organism: Oophaga sylvatica; assembly: GCA_033576555.1. Lineage (NCBI taxonomy): Eukaryota > Metazoa > Chordata > Amphibia > Anura > Dendrobatidae > Oophaga > Oophaga sylvatica. Next base: position 354,352,708 of record JARQOD010000002.1, on the reverse strand, counting down.
TCGTCTGACTGCATCGGTATGTCCTCCTCCCTAGCAAGGACAACAGGGGCATATTTGGTGTATGCCTCTCCCTGAGGCGTCTATCCACTCAGATGGCAAGGGACATGGCGGCCTCCAATGACCTGGGGGTGGCTTACTGCACCAGAGTATCCTTCATCCTTGGGGACAGACCCTGCACACAATGACTCCTAAGGGCAGGGTCATTCCACTGTGTGTCAGTGGCCCAATTCCTGAACTCTGAGTAGTACTACTCAGCCGGTCCGCACTAGTGTTGAGCGATACTGCTCGATATCTAAAAATATCGTATAAATGGTATCGCCGATATCACTAAATATCGTCGATATCCGATTTCGATACCGGAAGTCCAATGTAAGTCTATGGGAACTAAATATCGCAACTAAAAAAAACCTTTATTTCCTTGTAAACACTAAATATACACACATAGAATAATATATATATATATATATATATATATATACATGTCATTGTGACATATATATATACATATATGTATAGTTTATACACTTCTACATAGTAAAATATCCTCTGATTCAATTGCCGGGTAAAGCCGGCTTCTGTGAAAAGACAGAAGCACCCGACATGAAATGACACTTCGTGTACATAGGGTTAACCATGTCTTTTCATGTCGTTTGCAATCTGATTTGCACAAACAATTACATCAGTCTATGTGTGCAAAATTTCACACCTGTAGGGGTTAATTAAAGGTGTAAATTTGTTGTAAAAAAAACGGACTTTTTTGCTACGAATTTACACCTTTAATTAACCCCTACAGGTGTGAAATTTTGCACACTTACACTCATGTAATTGTTTGTGCAAATCAGATATCAAACTACATGAAAAGACATGGTTAACTCTATGTAAACCAAGTGTCATTTCATGTCGGGTTCTGCATTTTCACAAAAGCCGGCAATTGAATTAGCGGCTATTATACTATGTAGAAGTGTATGAACTATAAATATAATATATATATATATATATGTGTCACAAATTCAATGACATGTATATATATATATGAGGTGTAAAATTGCTGAAAAAAAATGCGTGGGCTCCCGCCCTATTTTCGCAACCAGACAGACAAAGCCAGTGAGTGGGGGCAGATAATAATAGCCCAGAGAGGGACCATTATTTTTGGCCCCCCCCGGCTACTAACATCTGCCCCCAGACACCCAGAAAGGGCAAATCTCTAATTAGATTTGCCCTTTCTGGCACTTTGCCCGTCTATTCCCATTGCCCTGTAGCGGTGGCGAATGGGTTAATAAGGGGTTAAAATGACCTTGCAATTGAAAGGTCACTTTAAGCCAGGTTAATAATTGAGAGCTGTCAATCAGACAACTATCAATTATTAATCCTATTGTATGAAAGAAAAATCAAACACACACACTTTAATAAAAAATAAGTTTAATGAAATAATCACACAGTTTTTGACCATATTTTATTTACCTGCTAAAACCATTTCCTGTAATAAAAATAAAATAATAAAGCAAAATTATTCTTACCAATCCGATGTACAGTCAGGTCCCACGGTGTAATCCATCAGAAAGGGTTAATGTTTACTGCAGGGACCGCAGCTAATGCTGCAGCCTCACAGTAAACCCCCAAATGAATGAGTTCCTCTCCTGGCTGACAGGAGAGGAAGTGGAAAGCTTAATTGATTGCTTTCCACTTTCACTTCAGGTCAGCCAGGGACACAATCAGTGACGTCAGAGGGAACTGGTTAACAAAAATAGGGGATCCCCTCGAAAAAAATTGGCGTGGGGTCCCCCTATTTTTGTTAACCAGCCAGATGAAGCAGACCGCTGAGGCCTGGATTTTCAGGCTGTTAAGGAGCCAAGATCCATGGACCTTGCCAGCCTGATAATACCAGGCCACAGCAGTCTGCATATCTTGGCTGATTAACAAAAATAGGGGATCCCCTCGAAAAAAATTGGCGTGGGGTCCCCCTATTTTTGTTAACCAGCCAGATGAAGCAGACCGCTGAGGCCTGGTTTTTCAGGCTGGTAAGGATCCAATATCCATGGACCTTGCAAGCCTGATAATACCAGGCCACAGCAGTCTGCTTAGCTTGGCTGGTTAACAAAAATAGGGATCCCCTCGAAAAAAAAAACGGCGTAGGGGTCCCCCTATTTTTGTTAACCAGCCAAGTAAAATGCAGACTGCTGCGGCCTGGTATTAAAAGACTGTCAAGGCCCATGGATTTTGGCCCTCAACAGCCTGATAATACCAGGCTACAGCAGCCCCACAATTTGGCGCATCAAAAGATGTGCCAATTGTGGCACTTTACCCGGCTCTTCCCACTTGCCCTGTAGCGGTGGCAAGCGGGGTAATAAGGGGTTATTGTCACCGTTGATTGCACGGTGACAATAAGCCCGGTTAATAATGGATCGGTGTCAATAAGACACCGATCCATTATTAATCCCAAAGTTTTTAAATGTTTAAAAAAAAGACAAAGCAAGAAAAAAGTATTTTAATGAAATAAAAGAGACAACACAGTTTTCATTAATTTTATTATACTCTCATTCCTGCGACGCCATCGATCTCCTGTAAAAAAAGAAAAAAACAAACCAACAGTATACCACCTGTCCGACGCAGTCCATAGTAACGACAGTCCCACGACGATCTAGCTCTGCTACATCGCAATGACAGGCAGAGCCTGTCATCGCGACGCAGCACAGCTGATTACCTGCTTCCCCGGCGGTGACGTCATCGGACTGACTGCTTTACGGCCGGGATTACCCAGCAGTCACTGCAGTTATCGCGAGAAACTGCATGTGACCGCCGGGGAGAAGAGGATGGCGGCCATGAAGCAGTCCAGGACGTGACCGCCGGAGATCTTCTGCCAGGTAAGTGCCGCTGACTCCTGACAGACCCGACCGACGGACACTGACAGTGACAGACCCGACCGACGGACACAGACAGTGACAGTGACAAATCCGATTCCGGTATTCGATATGACGAAAATATCGGTATTCGGAATCGAAAGGCCGATACAGCTAATATCGGCTGATATCCGATATTTGCAGTATCGTATCGCTCAACACTAGTCCGCACCCCTGCTTGATTTTACAGAGCCGGGATTCCACCAGCGAGACGCCATCAGTATCTCCATAAACCAGCGCCAGAGCCGCAAAAAAAACATCCACCGACCATAAAGATGGTGAATCAGTCGGCAGTGAAAAGGCCCCAGATTTGGGATCACCCTTGCGAAGGGAGACAATAATCCCCATACACTGTTCCTCACTCCCTGAACGGGGGCGGAGCCTGAAGTATAATTTACAGGCTTCCTGAAAAGCCAAAAATGTATCTCTCCCTCCAGAAAACCTGTCAAGGAGAGATATCTTAGGTTCTGGTTGAGACTGCACCTGAGCCGAGGCCCAGGATCCCAACAACTGCTGCAGCTGCTGCACCACCTCACCACACAGACTCTTAAGCTCATCTGTGAGGATCTGAAGAAATTGTGCAAAGGCCTGCATTTGGGCCGTGGCTCATCAGAAAAAAATGTGAAGGCTGGAGATAATGTCACAAAGTGACTGTCCTGGTGTGATGTGACCCGACGGTTGGTCGGTCACCAGACCGCAAAACAAACAAGGGACCACCGAGGACACAATTACAAAGGTGGGTCCTGTGGTAGGGAATGAGGAAAATGGACACCTCCAGCACTCACCTGTGCCCTGATATCCCTATCATCCCTATACGGGTTCTTTCACCCCGGCGCCGAGCAGGATACCTTTAACCCTCACAAGCCCTGCTCTAATCCCTAGGTAAGGAGCAGGCCGGTGAGAGCACTAATCACACCACTGCACTAATAATACAAAAGGAAAGAAAAGACAGATATCACAGGGAATGGGGAAACAAAAATACAACACTTAGCTTTCTCTGCTGCAATGCACCGCAGAGTAAGGCACCAGATCACAGGATTCAGCTGCAGCACCAGAAAAGCTCCTGACTCCAGCTTGGTTGGTCTCCAAAGAGGAAGTGTGTCACCAACAGTCAGCTCATGCATCAGGTGACCTTTTAAAGGATGGTGGGAGTGGTCACCACCTTCAGCAAACTCAGCAGCAATGTAATTACACCAGCGGCCACCGGGGGAAAAACAGACATTAGCCCCCGGTGGCCTAAAAGGAAAAAAAATTAATGTGAGAATCCAGATCTGCCAAGGATCCAAAAATGGATCGTAACACTAGATGATAAAAAGTACATATAAACTTCCCCTTAAGAGAATGAGGTTAAAAATCTGATTGAGTAAAAACTTCTATCTGTTTAAAGAGATCGGATGTGGCATCTTTACTGGACCTTTAAATATTGGAAACAATTTCTATCACCTTTTTTGATCATTTTTGTTATTTCAAGTGAAATTTAGGATATTTTATACATAAATTTGTTCAGATCAAGAAATAGTTCAAACTCTGTGTGGGATAATGATTGTCCTTTACTGAGAAGCTAGATTTCACCATCTGTAAGATGGTAATCTGGTAAATTAAAAAGTCTTACACTCAAACTATTGCGCCCCATTTTTTGCTATTTGGATCAAAGAAATAGCTTGTATTTGAATTGCTTCCTCCACATATTTGGAACACAACGTTCTTTTTCTTTCTTGCGTCTCTTGTGAATTCCCATTTAGGGTAACAAAGTGTGTGAAACATCCTATAATCTTGTTTTTTGTTGTTTCAATTGGTTAACACAGTGGCTCAGTAGGTAGCGCTGTTGCTTTGAAGTGCTGTAATCCTGGATTTAAATCTCATCAAGGACAACATCTGTAAGGAGTATGTATGTTCTCCCCGTGTTTGCGTTGATTTCCTCCATATACTCCGGTTTTCTTCCACACTCCAAAGACATAATGATAAGGAAAGTAGATTGTGATCTCCAATGGGGACAGTGATGATGATGTCTGTAAAGCACTGTGGAGTATGATGATGATATATAAGTTAACTTAATAGGTAATAAATATACTGTTTATACTCGAGTATAAGCAGACATGAGTATAAGCCTAGGCACCTACTTTTACTATGAAAAACTGTGTAAACTTATTGACTCGAGCATAAGCCGGGTATACATTGTCCCCTCATCCATATCCTGCTGTGTGTGGCTCCCTCGTCCCTGTCATTGTATGCATGGCTCCACCGTCCCTGTCATTGTATGCATGGCTCCCCCATCCCAGTCATTGTATGCATGTCTCCCCCGTCCCTCTCATTGCATGCATGGCTCCCTCGTCCCTGTCATTGTATGACTGGCTCCCCCGTCCCTGTCCTGGTATGCATGGTTCCTAATCCTCTATCCTTATATGTATTGCTCTTTATCCCCTATCCTTGTATGCATGATTCCTGTTAAAAAAAACCAAACATCCTATTTACCTGCTTATGCGCTCTCACAACATCTCATTCCAGCGCCTGCAGCTCTTCTTGCCAAGCGATCACCTGGCCCCGCTCATTAAGGTAATCAATATGCACTCCACGCCTATTGGAGTGGAGAGGCATGCATATTCATGCAGGCTGGAACGAGATGCAGTGCCAGCAGCAAGGGTATGCAGGTAGGTGAGTATGATGTGTGCTGAAAGCCAGCAGCTGCGGCTGGCACTGTGCGCTATTACAGCAGTGGCACAGGCTTTAGCCACAGCCGCTGGCTCCTGCCTCTGTGAACAGCTGCTCCGCAGCTTCCCCACCACCATTTTTCTGGGACAATTGACTTGTGTTTAAGCTGATGGGGGCATTTTCAGCACAAAAAAATGTGCTTGAAAACTCGGCTCATACATGAGTATATACAGTAGATGGAAAGAGGGAGACTTACATGCCTCAGTGGTAGAAAATCTGGAAAACATAGTTTAGATTTAATACTAGTAGAGGATAATGAGCTGCCTTCAGTAGTATTAGAAATGATCACATTAATAAATTAGTTAAACCAAGTGTGGGGTTGAAATTATTGGATGCAGAAGCTTCTGAGCAATTATTAATGACTGTGGTCTCTTCCAGAAAATTCTCATGGCTTGTGAGGAAAAAGTCAAACTCATTCAAGAAGATAGTGCTGAAAAATTGGACATCACTGATGGTAAATTAAATTCTGTGCAATACACACTGCTGCTTGATAAGCCATAGAGGAGGGTAATGCCATAGAAGTACCTCTTCTCTTACACTCTATTTTAAGCATGTCATTACTATTCTGTTTGTAAACCTGTTGTTTGTTACCAGTATTTTTCTGAAATATCTTACTGTTATTGAAATATCTAGACTTAAAAAAATCTCTTTGTTAATTATTAATGTTCTCCATTGTGGATTTGTCATTAGACCTTACCTTTATCAGTTGATTGAAAAGGTTCACAATACTGAACCAATATTTTGCTGTGCTTCCCGTCTTTAGGCTTTCATTTTTTAGTGGCATAGTCATTTTTATTTCTTTTAAGTTTCTACGATTTTCTTTCTTTCTCAACAGTTGCTAATGTTTTATTAATTTTATTGTTTTCTATTTAGAGCTGAAAATTCAGGCAAAATGAAAAATAAATCCTAACAATCTAAAATGCTTTGTATTTTACTTATTTGGTCATTGCATAAATCGCTTTTTTTAATCTACTTTGAAATTATTTAAAAGGAACAGGTGATCATTAACTCTTCCCATTTGGCTGTCTGCTGGAAGGGCTAACGAAAAACGCATTCTTAAACTTTTGGGAATAAATCTTCGTTTAACATAAATTCATAAAAATTTAACATCTATGAAATATGTTTTTTCTAACTTACCCGCATCATCTAATGATACAAACATTTTTTTTTCATTTTATCTATATCCATTACATTCATTTGGTACTTTAGGATGAGTGTAAATTACATTCTCTGTGAATAATTGTATTAAGCGTTTTCATTTAGAGAGATGCTGGAGAAAATTTCCATTGCAAAACGCAACAATATTGTACACACTGTTGTTATGAAGAAAAATAAGAGTTTCCAGACTGCTGGAACAAAAAAAAAAATCCTTGTTAAGGTCGGGATCACACATGCGAGTAAATCGTCCGACACTCACATGTGAAATCCCAGCTCTGGCGCCAGCACTCGGGAGTGGAGCGAGCGGCTGCATGTAGTTATATGCAGCCGCGCGCTCCACTCCCGAGTGCCGACGCCAGAGCTGGGATTTCACATGCGAGTGTCGGACGATTTACTCGCATGTGTGATCCCGGCCTAATGTGGATAACCAATGGAACTCCACGCAATGAGTTGTAATCTAGCAATCAAGGGGCACTAAAAGGACAATATCTTGTGTACCATGGATAACCACAAAAACTCCAGTTCCTATCCAACTCAACAGAAAGCCAAACTCAAAAAAGCAAGATGAAAAAAAGTGTGCTCTGGTGCAGTCTGTCATGAATTCAGTTTCAGACTTGCGCAATAGTAGGCACAATTCTATGAGAAGAGTGACTGTGATTTTGAACACCTCCCAACCCAACAGATATGAGATGTAAGGCCGGCGTCACACTTGCGAGTGTGATGCGAGATAGTTGCACGACTTTCTCGCATCAACACCCGGCACGGCCGCCCGCTCTCGGACCCGAGTGTGCGGCTGCATAGAAATACAGTCATGGCCAAAAGTTTTGAGAATGACACAAATATTAATTTTTACAAAGTCTACTGCTTCACTTTTTCTAATGGCAATTTGCATATACTCCAGAATGTTATAAAGAGTGATCAGCTTAACAGCAATTACTTGCAAAGTGAATATTTGGCTAGAAAATTAACTTTATCCCCAAAACACATTTCAACATCATTGCAGCCCTGCCTTAAAAGGACCAGCTAACCTCTTTTCAGTGATTGCTCCATTAACACAGGTGTGGGTGTTGATGAAGACATGGCTGGAGATCAATCTGTTATGATTAAGTAAGAATGACACCACTGGACACTTTAAAAGGAGGCTGGTGCTTGGCATCATTGTTTCTCTCCTGTTAACCATGGTTATCTCTAAAGAAACACGTGCAGTCATCATTGCAATGCACAAAAATGGCCTAACAGGGAAGAGTATCGCAGCTAGAAAGATTGCATCTCAGTCAACAATCTATCGCATCATCAAGAACTTCAAGAAGAGAGGTTCCATTGTTGCCAAAAAGGCTCCAGGGCGCCCAAGAAAGACCAGCAAGCGCCAGGACCGTCTCTTAAAAGTGTTTCAGCTGCGGGATCGGGCTACCAGCAGTGCAAAGCTTGCTCAGGAATGGCAGCAGGCTGGTGTGAGTGCATCTGCACGCACTGTGAGGTGGAGACTCTTGGAGCAAGGCCTGGTCTCAAGGAGGGCAGCAAAGAAGCCACTTCTCTCCAGAAAAAACATCATGGACAGACTGATATTCTGCAAAAGGTACAGGCAGTGGACTGCTGAGGACTGGGGTAAAGTTATTTTCTCTGATGAATCCCCTTTTCGATTGTTTGGGACATCAGGAAAACGCCTCATTCGGAGAAGACAAGGTGAGCGCTACCACCAGTCTTGTCTCATGCCAACTGTTAAGCATCCTGAAACCATTCATGTGTGGGGTTGCTTCTCAGCCAAGGGAATCGGCTCTCTCACAGTCTTGCCTAAAACACAGCCATGTATAAAGAATGGTACCAGAATGTCCTCCAAGAGCAACTTCTCCCAACCCTCCAAGAGCAGTTTGGCGATCAACAATGCCTTTTCCAGCATGATGGAGCACCTTGCCATAAAGCAAAGGTGATAACTAAATGGCTCAGGGAACAAAGCATAGAGATTTTGGGTCCATGGCCTGGAAACTCCCCAGATCTTAATCCCATTGAGAACTTGTGGTCAATCATCAAGTGACGGGTGGACAAACAAAAACCTAAAAATTCTGACAAAATGAAAGCATTGATTGTGCAAGAATGGACTGCTATCAGTCAGGATTTGGTCCAGAAGTTGATTGAGAGCATGCCAGGGAGAATTGCAGAGGTCCTGAAGAAGAAGGGTCAACACTGCAAATATTGACTTGCTGCATTAACTCATTCTAACTGTCAATATAAGCTTTTGTTACTCATATGTTTGCAATGATATATTTCTGTCTGTGATAAAAACATCTGTCAAACACACATAAAAACCAGAGGGCAGCAGATCATGTGAAAATATAATATTTGTGTCATTCTCAAAACTTTTGGCCATGACTGTACATGCAGCCGCACACTCGGGTCCGAGAGCGGGCGGCCGTGCCGGGTGTTGATGCGAGAAAGTCGTGCGACTAACTCGCATCACACTCGCAAGTGTGACGCCGGCCTAAATTGGCAAGACCACTCAGACTTTAGGGAGCTGAATGAATGTTAATAGATGCAATCGGATTTCATAGGACATAGCGTTTCACACCACCTACACACGTGGCCAAAATTGTTGGTACCTCTCGTTTAATGACAGAAAAACCCACAATGGTCACAGAAATAACTTGAATCTGCCATAAGTAATAATAAAACAAAAATCTATGAAAATGAACAAATGAAAGTCAGACTCGCCGGCACCTGCGTAGAAGAAGCCTGAACACAGAGTACCTAGAAATATTGATGCTGTTTTGAAGGCAAAAGTTATTCACATCAGAAATTGATTTGAATTAGATTTCTATTTTGTTCTCTCTCTTTGGATGTTTGTAATAATTAAAAAAATAGTTTTTTTGTGGAAAAGTAAACTATTGATACTCCTTTTTTTAAAAGCATTCTTTGTAGCATTTTTTCCACACTATATACATATTTTTTTTTCTATTTCTTACTACTTTTGCAAATGTAAATCATTTTTATCTTTTTAAAGAGCTCTGTGGGGGTTGTTTATTGCGTAAAAAGCTGTAGATATTTTATTGCTACTTTTTTATTTTTTTAAAATTTTTCATACACTTGGAAAAAAAATAAGGGACTTGAACCTGCGATCCTCTAATTACATAGATTACACATTTTCTTACGAGCATGCTGATACCCCATATGTAGTCAAAAAGTTCTATTTGGACAAACGGCAGGGATCAGAGCGGAAGGAGCAATATTTGTATTTTGGAACACAAATTTAACTGAAAGAGAGGCCGAGCACCATGTCACATTTGCAGGGCCCCTAATGTTCCTAAGCAGCAGGAACCCGCCACAACTGACCACATTTTAGAGACTACACCTCTCAAAGATTTTATCCAGTGGTATAGTGAGCATGTTGAACCAACAGGTACAACAAATAATTTGATAACATTAGACAATAATATTAAAAAAATTCTTTTTTTCACAAAAATCTTAGTTTAGCCCTACATTTCTTGTTTTTGCAAGTGGTAACCCCAAAAGTGGATACCATAATTTGTTATTCACTTTATATCGAGCACAGCGATGCTCCACATCAACAGCAGGAGCAATATTTGAATTTTGGAATAAAAATTAGGCTGAAAGATGGCAGGCACCATGTCCCATATGCAGGGCCCCTCTGGTGCAACAACAGGAGAAACCCCCCCCCAACTGACCACATTTTGAAAACTATACCCGTTAAGGATTATAGTATAATAAGTATATGTAGGAGTATAGTGAGAATTTTGAACCAACAGGTACAACACAGAATTTGATAACATTAGGTTGTCATATTGAAAAAGTTCCTTGTTTTAGACCCCCACCTGGATATTCGGGTTCGGCGGGTTCAGCCAAACAGTTGCATAAAGTTTGTGTTCGGGTACCAGAACAGAACCCGGACACAAACCTGAACCCTGACCCCATTCACTTGAATGAGGGGCCCGAACATCTAGTATTTGCCATGCTGTCATGTGCAGGTCCGTGTTTGGTGTCCGTGCCTGAACAGTAGGTGTTTGGTACGGACGTCGAACTTAACTGTTCGGGTTCGCCCATCTCTAATCGTCATCATTTTTTTTTACTTTTGAGAAAACCTCAACCCTAACACCAACCCTGAGCCTAAGTCAAACCCTAAGCTTAACCCCAGACACACTTATTTTTTACTTGATCGCCGTTATTTATTAAATAATGACGATCACATGATCAGGTATCAGAATATCTATCTCTGATCGTGTTCTCCAGGGACTCGGCTACTGGAGATTTTTGGACTCTGGGGGGGCTCTATACCCTTATTCCAGAATTTACATACATGGACAACTTTAATTTATAGTCAAAGCCCTCATCCATGGAGAGTTGTCAGAGTTACAGTTAATAATAACTTCACACACTTCACTCTTTACATACTATGATGCAGCAAAAATGTAGAAAGCCTTAAAAGATGTTTTAGTCTTCCCCTCTAGACTTCCTGATCATTAAACCAAACTTTTCCAGACTTTTGAATCAAGTTTTCTTAATGTTCTTGTTAAAGTATTAATAAAATATATTAATGATTTTGCTTCATGCTGAAGGCAAAATGAACAGCATTGAAAGTAGTGGCATTTCATATCAGTAATAGCATTAAATAGTCTTTGCATACTGTATGAATGCTAAAATTATGGTCCAAGGAAGGAAAAAATTTTATTTTTTAGTTAATTTTGTAGAGAAAACTTTAACCTGCTACAAGTGTCATGTTCTTCAATTGTGAGAAACAGAATCTAAAAATAAAAACCAGAAAGAAACATTTTATGATTTTTAAATATTTAAATTACATTTTATTTTATTGCATGAAATAATTGTTTCATCAACTACAAACCAGCAAGAATTCTGGCTCTAACAGACCCTGTAGCGTAGCTACTGGGGGGACAGAGGGGGCCATTGCCCCGGGCCCCATCACATGCAGGGGCTCACTGGGAGACATGGCCACTTACGTCATGAGACCGTGTCTGAGGTGCAGGGAGAGCAGCACAATGCCGGCTCCCCTGTCAGACAGACTGCACAGCGGCCGGTTGCAGAGCCAGAGTCTCAGTCCCTGCAGTGTACCATGCTATCTCTCCGGAGAAGCTCCTTCCTGGCCGCAGCAGCTGCAGTCTCTTACTCTGTGAACACACTGGCTCAGGCACGCTGGGTCCTAGTGCCCTCCAGTCCTCTCATTAAACTGGACACTTCCTCGTCCTGCCTCACTGTGCCTGCAAGCTTCATCAGTAAGTGGGGATGGAATTGATTAGATTCATTTAGTTTGGGCATCTCATGGTCACTGTGGGTTGAATGTGAGAGGATGGGGGGTATTGTGGGGCGAGTAGACGGCACTGGGGGTGAATGTGAGATGATGGGGGTGTTCTTGGGGCTAGGGCAGTGGGGGGTTAATGTGTGAGGATGGAGGTATTGTGGGGGCTAGGGCACTGGGGGGGTTAATGTGAGAGGATGGGATATTATGGGGAGAGAAGACAGGACACTGGGGGTGAATGTAAGAGGATGAGGGTATTAAGGGTAGAGGAGATAGGGTACTGGGGGTGAATGTGAGAGGATGGGGATATTGTGGAGGCTAGGGCACTAGGGGTGAATGTAAGAGGATGGGGGTATTATGGGAGAGAGGAGACAGGGCACTGGAGGGTTAATGTTAGAAGATGGGGGTGTTGTGGGGGCTAGGGCACTGGGGGTGAATGTGAGAGGATGGGGTATTGTGGGGGTAGGGCACTGGGGGTTAATGTGAGAGGATGGGGGTATTGTGGGGGCTAGGGCACTGGGGAGTGAATGTGAGAAGACGGGGTATTATGAGAGAGAGGACACAGAGCACTGGAGGGTTAATGTGAGAGGATGGGATAAATATCTAAGTATTAATATAACCTGGTTAAGTATAAGGCCGGTGTCACACTTGCGAGTGTGATGCGAGAATGTCGCGCATCAACACCCAGCACTGCCGCCGGCACTCGGACCGGCATGTGCGGCTGCATAGAAATGCATGCAGCCGCACACTCCGCTGCCGGGTGTTGAGGTGCAAGACTCATGTGAGTTTCTCATCAGTATGACCCCGGCCTTAGCATAAGGGTGCAGGCAGACGGCCGTATAACTCATGCGAGGATCATTTCGCAATCCTCGGACTGCCCGCTGCTGCTCCTGACAAGAGCGTGACAGTGTGATGGATTACTATGCAGCTGTTACACTCAGGTCAGGAGAGCCAACTGTCAGTCCAAGGATGGCAATACGATCCTCGCATGAGAAATATGTCCGTCTGTCGGCCCCTTAACAAGTGTAACCACGAGCTGCTTTCTATTTAATAATTTCATAATTCATTTATTATAAAGTTTTTAAAGTCTCGGGATAATTGTCTGCAGTCACTCTGAGACTACAGACAGCCAAATCATGATATGGTGCACCTGCTGTCATGAGACCCCATGACCACTGGTGCGATCAGGCGGCCATGTGACCACGTTTGCTATTTGCACGTGTCGACTAGATAAGTTTGACTTCTTTCAATAGAAGATAATTGGGAGAAGCCGAAAGAGTTATCACACGACCCCCTGCTCACATCAGTGATGCTGGGGCCATTACTACTGTACATAGGGGGACTCAGTTAATTATTATGTGGGCACTTAAGAAGCATTATTATTTAAAGGGGCATCAGTAGGGTAGCTACTGTATCTCACATGGTGCTGAGGCGTCTGTCAGTCTGTGCCGTGGTGCTGTTACAGCCGTCACTTTCTATACACAGAGCGGTGACTGAAACCATGCCAGCGCCGCCCCTATGACTGGAAGAGCAAGGCTGAGAGGAGGAATAAAGTTAATTTCCTCCTAGCAGAGGGGCTCTCAGTGCAGGCGTCACAAGATGTCAGAATGCTATTAACGATTATACTGTGTATTGGAGGAGCAGTGGGGACATCATTCTGTATATAGGGGAACTCTGGGGGACATTATACTGTATGTACGGGAGCTGCTGGCCCATCATACTGTATATAAGGGAGCTGTGTGCCTACCATACTGTGTATAGGGGAGCTGTGGGATCATCATACAGTCTATAGTAGAGCTGTGGTATCATCATACGGTGTATAGGGGAGCTGTGGGAGCATCATAGTGTGTATAGGGGAGCTGTGGGATCATCATACGGTGTATAGGGGAGCTGTGGGTTCATCATACGGTGTATTGGGGAGCTGTGGGATCATCATATGGTGTATTGGGGAGCTGTGGGATCATCATACAGTGTATAGGGGAGCTGTGGGAGCATCATAGTGTGTATGGGGGAGCTGTTGGATCATCATACTGTGTATAGGGGAGCTGTGGGATCATCATACGGTGTATAGGGGAGCTATGGGATTATCATACAGTGTATAGGGGAGCTGTGGGAGCATCATAGTGTGTATAGGAGAGCTGTGGGATTATCATACTGTGTATAGGGGAGCTGTGGGATCATCATACGGTGTATAGGGGAGCTGTGGGATCATCATACTGTGTATAGGAGAGCTGTGGGATCATCATACTGTGTATAGGAGAGCTGTGGGATCATCATACAGTTTATGAGGGAACTGTGGGATCATCATACTGTGTATGAGGGAGCTGGAGCTGTGGGATCATCATATGGTGTAGAGAGGAGCCCACCATACAGTATATAGGGGAGTTGTACATGGGGAATGCAAGGGACATAATTAAATGTTAAGTGGGCACTTAAACATTATTGTTATATGGGCTCTCAGTATTGTGACCATCAAAGTTGCACATGGAATATTATTACTTTCTAGGGACAAAATGTGGAGGGCACATGCACAGGAAATGAATATTTTCTAGGTGGCAATTTTACCATCTAGAGAGCACAAAGGAGGCATTATTACGGTTTAAGGTGCACAGTGGGGGCATTATTATGTGGGGCACTAGGAAGAGCTCTGTTTTTGTACCACACAGCAGGTGTAGTAAAAGGGGCACATACGGCAGCAGCGGCTCAGTATTGAGGTATCAGCAGGATGAGGAGTTGGTGCAGGTTGGGAATACATTGTGGAAGCACAAGAAGCAATGGGATGAAACTGAAAGGGAGAAGATACAGATTAGATCATTTAAAAAACTTTTTGACAGTTAGGGTGATCAATGAGTGGAACAGGCTGCCACGAGAGGTAGTGAGTTCTCCTTCAATGGAGGTCTTCACACATAGGCTGGACAGACATCTGTCTGAGATGGTTTAGTGAATCCAGCATTGAGCTGGGGGTTGGACATGAGGATTATGATTCTACATGTGAACGGTGCTGGAAATGTGAGAAGTCAGATGTGTCTTTGTTGTAATCTCTGCAGATGAGTCCTGGCTGGAGAAGTCGACATGTCGGTCTGGACCAGATGGAATAGACGGGGAAACTGAATGACTCCACCAGAATGAACGTCAGCTGTAAGTCACCATCTATAACTGTACTGTAATCTCTTATATGTTCTGTAGGCCTGGTATCTACCACTATATGTCACCATAAAGCGGTAATATCAGTGCTGGTGTTTGTATGGAGATTTATTTTTAATAACAGTGCGGTCATCTCCTGAGGTTCCCCTATACCACCATAGCTATAATCATGATTACCTGGTTAGGGGCCACAAGGAGACACAGACAGAAAGGGCCCCTGTGCAAGAACAATATATGGGTGCTTTTCAGCCCAAGAGCTCCTAAAAATGCAAAATTGCTCCCTCTTTAAAGGTAGATATGGGCCCCCTTACCTCTTGCGCCCATGTGCTGTTGCGCAGGTTGCTCCAATGATTTGTCCTACTGTTAGGCGCCCACTCAGATGTTTCGCCCCCCCTGAGCTGAACCCCTAGCTACGCCTCTGAACAGACCTGTTAGTTTTTTTTTTTTTAAGAAGACCTCCTACTCTACACTCATTACCTGTATTAATTGCATCTGTTTGAACTTGTTAACTGTATAAAAGACACATATCCACACACTCAATCAATCATTCTCTACCTCCAACTCCTCTCCACCATGGCCAAGATCATATTACTGTCTAAGGACACAAGGGACAAAATTGTAGACCTGCAAAAGGCTGGAATGAGCTACAGGACAATAGGCATGCAGCTTGGTGCGAAGGCAACTTTTTTCTCAATTATTAGAAAATGGAAGAAACATAAAATGATTTTCAATCTTCCTCGGTTTGGGGCTCCATGTAAAATGTCTCCTTGTGGGGTAAGGATGATTCTGAGAATGGTCAGA
Organism: Oophaga sylvatica; assembly: GCA_033576555.1. Lineage (NCBI taxonomy): Eukaryota > Metazoa > Chordata > Amphibia > Anura > Dendrobatidae > Oophaga > Oophaga sylvatica. The sequence continues at coordinate 354,336,739 of JARQOD010000002.1, read as the reverse complement.
AATCAGCCCAGAACTACACGGTAGACCTGGTGAATGAACTGAAGCGAGCTGGGACCACAGTCTCAAACATTACCGTTAGTAACCCAGTACGCTGTCAAGGATTAAAATCCAGCAAGGCATGCAAGTTCACCTGTCCAGACCCATTTGAAGTTGGCAAATGACCATCTGGATGATCTAGAAGAAGCAGGGAAGATAGGTCACGTGGTCAGATGAGACCTAAATAGAACTTTTTGGTATCAATTCCACTTGCCATGTTTAGAGGAAGGAGAAGGATGAGCACAAAGCAAAGAACACCATCCCAACTGTGAAGCATGGTGGGGGAAACACCATACTTTGGTAAGAGCATTGATAATGGATTGTGGCTGGGTCTTTCAGAATGACAATGACACGAAACACATAGCCAGAGCAACTAAAGAGTTGCTCCATAAGAATCATTTCAAATTCCTGGAGTGGCCTAGCAAGTCTCCATACCTAAACACATTAGAAAATCTTTGGAGAGAGCTAAAACTCAATGTTGCCCAATGATTGCCCTGAAACCTGAAAGATCTGGAGAAGATCTGTATGGAGGAGTGGGCCAAAATACCTGCTGCAGTGTGTGTAAACTTGGACAAGAACTACAGAAAATATCTGACCTCTGTAATTGCAAACAAAGGTTTCTCTATCAAATATTAAGCTCTGTTTTTCTATTGTATCTAATACAGACACAGGACTGGCAGGCACAGTTGAGACACATGGCTGGCAGGCACGGATGAGACACAGGGCTGGCAGGCACAGATGAGACACAGGGATGGCAGGCACGGATGAGACACAGGGCTGGCGGGCCCTGTTCACACAGCAAATGCAGATACTAGAACTGACTGGAAGGAATGGTGTATGGAGGAACAGGTAGAGACTTGTTCACACAGCAAATGCAGGTACTGATACTGACTAAATGGAATGATGTATGGAAGAACAGGTAGAGACCTGTTCACACAGGAGAAGAACCGCAAGGCGGCGGAGAAGGGCTGTAGAGCAGCAAGAGGTTCTGCAGCGGCAGGAGCAAAGCAAATTGGAACCGCAAGGTATGCGGAGAGGAGCTGCAGCAAGAGATTCTGCAGCTGCAGGAGTGAAGCAGAGCGAAACTGCAAGATATGCGGAGAGGAGCTACAGCAAGAGATTACTGCAGCTGCAGGAGCAAAGCAGAGTGGAACGGAGCAGAAACGCTGGAATGTGGACAAGAGGCAGAAAGAGATAGAGAGAACAATAGGCAAGACACAGCAGGGAAGGAAACCACAAACAAGGAGACTTAAGCCCCCGTCACACTAAGCGAGATCGCTAGCGAGTTCACTGCTGAGTCACAAGTTTTATGACGCAACAGTGACCTCAGCAGTGATCTCGCTAAGTTTGACAGGTAGCAGCAAACAGGCCCCTGCTGTGAGATCTCTAGTCGTGTCGGAATGGCCTGGACCTTTTTTTGATCATTGACGTCCCGCTGAGTAGCATGCATCGGTATGTTTGACACCTTACCAATGACCTCGTTAGCGACTCAGAACCGAGACACTTAGACGTGGATTTGCGTTTACTTTTCCGTGCCCCCTCAGCTGTGATTGGTGTTCGCTACTGTGTCATGATTGGCAGCTATGCCTTAAAAGAAGGCAACATAGTAGCGCTTCCGTTCTTTGTTCCTGACTGCGTGCTTGTTTGCAGATCGTAGTAGCGTTCTCCGGCTGCGACTCCACTTCGATATAACTATTCTCCAACGGTTCTTCTGACACCTATTCTCTGTGCACAGTAGGTATCGTTTGGGGTCTCAAATGCGCTTCCGCTTTTACTTAATTTATAGGACACCTACCTATTATCTGCTATCATTGCTCTGGAGGGAGGGAGGGCTTGGCTTCTATCGGTGTACATATGCTTATGCATGGGCAGCCATTTTAGAGGGTCTCGTGTGCACACACCCAACAAAGCACATTTCCTGGCATGCTCGCTAATGTAATGAAATGCAGTTTTCCATGATATTTTGCATGTACAGTTTTAATAATTGCTTTATTGTTTAATTTAAACTTTTCTCATCTTTTCATTTTATTTTTTTTCAGTCTGCACCATCATGAACCATGCCTAGTGTGCTGTTTTGGTTGCTGCATTGCTGGTTGAGGAAGTTCAGGGTCAAGATCAGGCACAAATGTTGGAGAGGCGTTCAAAACGAAAGCATCGCATGTGGACCAGAGAGTGGCTGCAGAAGATGTCTGAATTGTCCCACATGCAACTAGTAAGAGAGCTTCAGGAGAAAAATCCTCATGATTTCCGCAACAATCTGCGGATGTCAGAGGAATCCTTCATACATTTACTGGAAAAAATTACTCCACTTATTCAACGGAAGGATACAGCGATGCGTGCTGCCATCCCGGCAGATGAAAGATTGGCAGTTACTCTGCGATTCCTGGCCACCAGACGCTCACTGCAAGACTTGCATTTTTCTGCAGCCATTTCAAGGACCCTGCTCAGCGTTCTAATTCCGGAGACATGTTATACGATTTTCCATAGTCTACGTAGCTACATGCAGTTTCCCAACACGGAGGAGGAATGGAAAAAGATTGCCTCTGATTTTGAGCAGCTTTGGCAGTTCCCTAACTGTGGTGGGGCTTTAGATGGGAAACATGTCCGGATCACTCAACCACCAAACAGCGGATCCTATTTCTTTAATTATAAGGGCTATTTCAGCATCATCCTGATGGCCCTTGTTAATGCCAATTATGAATTTATAAATGTAGATGTTGGCATGAACGGAAGGGTTTCTGATGGTGGTGTTTTAGAGCACACACGTTTTGGAGAGCGTTTGAACAACTGTGACCTTCACTTGCCTCCCAACTCAGAGACTATAGGCAACCTTAATTTTATTTTTGTCGGCGACGAGGCCTTCCCGCTTCATCCCAATTTTATCAAACCGTTCCCCCAAAAAAGTCTTATGGGGGAAAGAAGAATTTTCAATTACTGCTTGTCAAGGGCACGTCGGGTTGTAGAAAATGCCTTTGGTATCATGGCCAATCGCTTCAGAGTTTTGCACACGCCTTTTAACATGAAGCTTCAAACAATAGCCTCAGTTGTTTTAGCTTGTTGCGTGCTTCACAACTTCCTTCACTGGCGCGATGCAATTGCGTACAGTCCACCTGGCTTCGTGGACTCTGTGGACCTAACAAATGGGGAAATGCAGCTCGGTGAATGGCATGCCAATGATCCTGCAATTGCAGGCCTTCAACCATTGGGACCCGGCAGAAACACCCACGATGCGAAGACCTGCCGAGTAGTGTTGAGCATTCCGATACTGCAAATATCGGGTATTGGCCGATATTCGCAGTATCGGAATTCGATACTGAGTTCCGATACTTTTTGCATATCGAGTACCGGAATCGAAAGTTCCCATAATGCTATACATAGTCAATATCTTTGTAAGGGCTCATGCTCACTGGAGAGAAAAAAGGACGAGTGCAAGCCGATAAAAAATCGGATTGCACTCGGATCAATGTTATTCAATAGGTGACTTCTCATTTGCAATTTTTTTCTCAGCTGAAATCAATCTGAGAAAAAAATCGCAGCATGCTGCGATTTGCAGCGATTTTTGGATGAGACTCGCCAATGCAAGTCAATGGGTGTGAGAAATAATCGGACAGCACTCGCACCATGCGAGTGCTGTCCGATTTATACGCACCGGTGTCCTTAGAAAAGCAGGCAATTCATCCCCGGCTACTGTAAAATCACACTGACAGCTCACAAAACACTAGATATATACATATAGAATACATATATATATATATACATGTCATTGTGACACACACATATATATATATATATATATATATATATATATATATTTATAGTTCATACACTTCTACATAGCATAATAGCCGCTAATTCAATTGCCGGCTTTTGTGAAAATACAGACCCGACATGAAATGACACATGGTTTACATACAGTTAACCATGTTATTTCATGTAGTTTGATATATGTTTTTCACTAACAATGAAATGAGTGTATGTGTGGAAAATATCATACAGCTAGTGGTTAATGAAAGGTGTAAATTCGTTGAAAAAAATGCGTGGGCTCCCGCGCTTTTTTCTCAACCAGACAGACAAACCCAGCGAGTGGGGGCAGATATTAATAGCCTAGGGAGGGTGCATTTATTTTGTGCCCCCCCTGGCTATTAACATCTGCCCCCAGCCACCCCAGAAAAGGCAAATCTATAATTAGATGCGCCCTTTCTGGCACTTAGCCCGTCTATTCCCATTGCGCTGTAGCGGTGGCTAATGGGTTAATAATGGATTAAAGCCACCTTGCTATTGAAAGGTGACTTTAAGCCAGGTTAATAATTGAGAGTTGTCAATTAGACAACTCTCAATTATTAATCCTATTGTATGAAATAAAAATAAAACACACACATTAATTAAAAATAATTTTAATGAAATAATCACACAGTTTTTGACCATCTTTTATTTTACAGGTACTCCTTGCGAAGCCCTTGTTCTCCTGTAATAAAAATAAAATAAAAAAGCAACATTATTCTTACCTATCCGGTGCTCTGTCAGGTCCCACGCTGTAATCCTTCACAAAGGGTTAACTGGCTTACAGCAAGCAGCGCAGCTAATGCTGGCAGCTCGGCTGTAAGCCCCTGAATGAATGAGTTCCTTTCCCGGCCGACAGGAGAGGAAGTGATTAGTGTGGGAAGCTTAATTGATTGCTTCCCAGGCTAATCAGTTCAGGTCAGCCGGGGACACTGCACAGCATCAGTGACGTCAGAGGGAGTCCCGGCTGACCTGAAGTGAACTGATTAGCCTGGGAAGCAATCAATTAAGCTTCCCAGCTAATCACTTCCTCTCCTGTCGGCCGGGAGAGGAACTCCTTCATTCGGGTGCTTACAGCTGAGCTGCCTGCATTAGCTGCGCTGCTTGCTGTAAGCCAGTTAACCCTTTGTGAAGGATTACAGCTTGGGACCTGACAGAGCGCCAGATAGGTAAGAATAATGTTGCTTTTTATTTTATTTTTATTACAGGAGAACAAGGGCTTCGCAAGGAGTACCTGTAAAATAAAAAATGGTCAAAAACTGAGTGATTATTTCAATAAAATGATTTTTAATTAATGTGTGTGTGTTTTATTTTTATTTCATACAATAGGATTAATAATTCATAGTTGTCTGATTTACAAATCTCAATTATTAACCTGGCTTAATGTCACCTTCCAATAGCAAGGTGGCTTTAACCCATTATTAACCCATTAGCCACCGCTACAGGGCAATGGGAATAGACAGGCTAAGTGCCAGAAAGGGCACATCTAATTATAGATTTGCCTTTTCTGGATTGGCAGGGGCAGATGTTAGTAGCCAGGGGGGGCACAAAATAAATGCACCCTCGCTAGGCTGTTATTATCTGCCCTCAATCACTGGCTTTCCCTGTCTGGTGGAGAAAATAGCGCGGGAGCCCACGCATTTTTCTTCAATGAATTTACACCTTTAAATTGCAGGATTGGAGACACTGGGGACATGATTGGAGAAACTGAGGACATGATTGGAGACACTGGGGACATGACTGGAGACACTGGGGACATGATTGGAGACACTGGGTACATGATTGGAGACACTGGGGGCAGGATTGGAGACACTGGGGCAGGATTGGAGACACTGGGTGCAAGATTGGAGACACAGGGGGCGTGATTGGAGACACTGGGGCAAGATTGAAGACACAGAGGGCATGATTTGAGACACAGGGGGCAGGACTGGAGACACAGGGGGCATGATTGGAGACACATGGAGCATGATTGGAGACACAGGGGGCAGGATTGGAGACACAGGGGAATGATTGGAGACACTGGGAGTATGATTGGAGACACTGGGGGCACTATTGGAGACACAGCGGTGAATGATTGGAGACACAGGGGGCAGGATTGGAGACACAGGGGGCATGATTGGAGACACAAGGGGCATGATTGGAGACACAGGGCAGAATGGATACACAGGGAGCAGAATGGAGACACTGTGGCAGGATTGGAGACACGGGGCAGGATTGGAGACACTGGGGGCAGGATTAGAGACACAGTGCAGAATGGAGACACAGGGGGCTTGATGAAAGACATGGGGGCAAGATTGCAGACACAAGGGGCAGGATTGGAGACACAAGGGGCATGATTGGAGACACAAGGGGCATGATTGGAGACACAGGGTGCAGGATTGGAGACACAGGGGGCATGATTGGAGACACAGACTGCATGATTGGAGACACAGGGGGCAGGATTGGAGACACAGGGGGCATGATTGGAGACACTGGTGGCATGATTGGAGACACAGGGGGCATGATTGGAGACACAGTGGGCAGGATTGGAGACACAGGGGACATGATTGGAGACACAGAGGGCATGATGGGAGACACGGGGCAGAATGGAGACACAGGGGGCAGAATGGAGACACTGGGGCAGGATTGGAGACACTGAGGGCAGGATTGGAGACACATGGGCATGATTGGAGACGCAGGGTACAGGATTGCAGACACAGAGGGCATGATTGGAGACACAGGGGGCAGGATTGGAGACACAGTGAGCATGATTGGAGACACTGGGGACATGATTGGAGACACTGAAGGCATTATTGGAGACACAGGGGGCACGATTGGAGAAACAGGGGGCACAATTGGAGACACAGGGGGCAGGATTGGAGACACTGGGGGCAGGATTGGAGACACTGGGTGCAAGATTGGAGACACAGGGGGCGTGATTTGAGACACTGGGGCAAGATTGGAGACACAGAGGGCATGATTTGAGACACAGGGGGCAGGACTGGAGACACAGGGGAATGATTGGAGACACTGGGATTATGATTGGAGACACTGGGGCACTTTTAGAGACACAGCGGTGAATGATTGGAGACACAGGGGCAGAATGGAGACACAGGGAGCAGAATGGAGACACTGTGGCAGGATTGGAGACACGGGTCAGGATTGGAGACACTGGGGGCAGGATTAGAGACACAGTGCAGAATGGAGACACAGGGGGCTTGATGAAAGACATAGGGGCAAGATTGCAGACACAAGGGGCAGGATTGGAGACACTGAGGGCAGGATTGGAGACACAAGGGGCATGATTGGAGACACAGGGTGCAGGATTGGAGACACAGGGGGCATGATTGGAGACACAGGGGCAGGATTTGGAGACACAGGGGGCATGATTGGAGACACTGGTGGCATGATTGGAGACACAGGGGGCATGATTGGAGACACAGGAGGCAGGATTGGAGACACAGGGGACATGATTGGAGACACAGAGGGCATGATTGGAGACACGGGGCAGAATGGAGACACAGGGGGCACAATTGGAGACACTGGTGCAGGATTGGAGACACTGAGGGCAGGATTGGAGACACACGGGGCATGATTGGAGACACAGGGGGCAGGATTGGAGACACAGTGAGCATGATTGGAGACACTGGGGACATGATTGGAGACACTGGGGGCATGATTGGAGACACAGGGGGCACGATGGGAGAAACAGGGGCACAATTGGAGACACAGGGGGCAGGATTGGAGACAGGGGGCATGATTGGAGACACACGAGGCAAAATGGAGACACAGGGGCAGAATGGAGACACTGGGGCAGGAAAGGAGACACAAGCAGGATTGGAGACATGTGGGCAGGATTGGAGACACAGGGGGCATGATTGGAGACACAGGCGGCATGATGAAAGACATGGGGGCAAGATTGCAGACATAAGGGGCAGGATTGGAGTCACTGAGGGCAGGATTGGAGACACATGGGGCATGATTGGAGACACAGGGGGCAGAATGGAGACACGGGGCTTGATTGGAGATGCGGGGGGTAGGATTGGAGACAGATGGGTCAGGGTTGGAGACAGAGGGGGCAGGGTTGGAGACAGATCGTGCAGGATCATGGGGCAGGATGGATACGATGGAGACAGATGGGGCAGGATGGGGAGATCATATGGGGCAGAATGAATACTCATGAGGGCAGGATGGGAGAACATATGGCTGAAGCCAGGAATGAGACACACGGGGGCCAGGATGGGGGATATTATTACCATAGGGGCTAATTAAGGGATATTAACACTGCAGTGATGTATTTATTTTATTTTTTGAGTTTACTGTTTTAAATGGAGGGGTGTCCTGTTACTGTGCATAGCCACACTTTGTCGCCTTTTTTTCTTCATGTGGTATAGTTTAGAAGTTGGCAAAAAAATAAGTAATGTGTTCTGCAAGCGGTGCTCTAAATAACTGTGTTATTTTCTGCAGCGATGATGAGTCCTGGCTGGAAGAAGTGATGGCGGTCTGTGCTGGATGAAGATGAAAAGCGAAGATGAAAGACTTCACCTAGAGACGTCACTGGTGAGTCAGTGTGTTACCTATACACTGGCACTATACACTGTATATTATATACAGAGCTCCTGTGTGTAATGTCACCAGTGATCACTGTATTACCTATACCTTATACACAGAGCTCCTGTGTATAAAGTCATTGATCACTGTATTACCTGTACACAGACACTACATACTAAGTACAGATCTTCTGTGCATAATGGCACTTATGGTGATAGTATTGTGCTTTTTTATTACTGATCAGTATTGTAGTATTCAGTCACTATGTGGTGGTAATATGTGGTCTGAACATGGTGTTGCAGTATTTGTTCCTTGTATGTGATATTATTCAGTCACTGTGGTGGTAATATGTGGTCTGGATATGGTGTTGCGGTATTTGTTCCTTGTATGTGATATTATTCAGTCACTGTGGTGGTAGTATGTGGTCTGGACATGGTGTGATGATATTTGTTCCTTGTATGTGATATTATTGGTCATTTTAAATATTTAAATATAAATAAAAATATACCTAAATTGTATTGGATATTTTAACAAATATTTGATAGGTTACAGTAGAGTAGAGCTCAGCCAAAAGTGTCTACCGTGTTATGGTGGCGGCTTAAAAAATCTTTTGGCCAAAACATGAGCTGCTGGCTATGTATGTGATCTGGTGATGGGAACTGTTAATGTGTGATTGGTGAGAAGTGGAGTCTTTCCAAGAGAGAGCGGTGGGACTGTAGACAGTTCGAGGGGTGGAGGCGGGGCTGGGTTGGAGCCTGGACGGAGTCTCAATGGGGCCCCGAAAATTTTGCCAGTGTGGGGCCCCGAAATTCCTAGTTGCAGCCCTGATCCTGCCTCCTGGAGGGCGGACAAACAGGTACAAAGCAAAGCTAGGAGTGAGCCTCCAAAGATGGAGGAGCACAGAGCAAGACCTGGCAGCTCAGTAGCTATTAACTAACTGAGTTAACACATTACACAGGCAAGATCCACAGGGTGGAGCTGCCCTAAATACTAGAGGGCTAATGGTAATTGGTCAGGGACATATTAAACAGGTGGACCCTGACTCCATAAGAATCAAAGAGTTCTGGCGCCACCCCCCTATGTACACAGCCAGGAGACATGCAGAGAGCAGATAGAAGACAAGAGGCACAAAGCATGGAGCCGGCAGCAGACAGAAATCACAGCATGACCTGGAGTAGTGAGCAAGTTGGTATGTGGGGAATGGGAGGCCATGCAGTGATGCCAGCAGGTTGTTACACACAGTTGGAGTGTATCTACGATAAAAATGGCAGATCTCTCCATTCTTTGTAGGTAGGACAACTTGCAAAACCGGAAGTGTACCAAATACTTTTTTTCCCCACTGTTTATATTTAAATCTCAAATATATTTTCCTATTCAACATTTGATGTACTTACCCCAAAAAGTCAACTTGATATTGATGGGGGGACCACTGGATAAAATATCCCTTCCTGAGTTACACCAACAATTTGCTTGTGTCTACTGTAACAGGAACAGCTCTTGCTATATTCCAGACATCACCTAATCTAGGTCAGTGGGACCATAAGTATAAGAGAGTTTCTGTCTCTTTCTACAGATTAAAATATATTTTTTTAAATGTTACAATGTACGGTATTTAGAAATATCAATGATAAGTTTTCATTCAGACACATAAGAGTGAGTTTCTTTCTCTTAGAAAACCTGTCCAGAAACCCCTTTGATCTTCCTAAACACTGCCATAAGGCTTTAAAGGAAAATTGATGTCACATTGGGATAATTTGCTGTCTTTAGTGAAGGGCACTAAAGGTAAAGTTGAGTAGGCCTAGTTCTAGTTCCAGAGAGCATGTCTGGGGTTTATATATTTACAATGTTGACACGCATCCCTCCATTTTTTCTGTCTTGTCTTGGTATGTCCAGCTCTTGTAATTATAGTATGTGTCATCTCGAGAAGGACACATCATGGGCCTTTGCAATATCATTGTATAGGAACATTTTAGAATCTGTTACCACGTGCATAACCATGAAAAACTCTTTAAGATGAAAATCAATAAGCAAATTTCTCTTAGATTTATATGTCTTATTCTTATTTTACATGAATTACGTAATTTTGCATTTTAATTAACATTGCCCTGGATGTGCAGTGTATACACACTACATATACACTGCATATCTAGGGCAATATTGATTAAAATGCAAAATTAAGTAATTTATGTAAAAGAAGTCTAAGACATTTAAATCTGTTTAAAAAGCCCTATCAGATTGTACATGAAGCATCTACATATGAGCAGCAGGGTATAGATACGTAGATTTATATCTAACTTTGTGAAACTGACTCCTTATAATTTTTATATTATTCATTTGACTCCTTGTTCGCTAAGTCTTAGAAGATCACAAGGTTTTCCCATATAATAATGGACAGCTATCTGTGTCATAGCAATTCAGAAAGTACGACCGCCCACTGGACTCCTAAGCAAAGCTGCACAGGAATTTAAATTAAACACTACATCAATCTGCTCAGCTCCTTTTGATCTGTACTGTAATGACTGCAGATCGGATACTATGTTAAACGCTTAATGTTCCCTTTAAATGTTCATAATCACAGCTTCAATAGCTATGAGGGTGCTCAAAGTTACAGTACGAGATTTTAGCAGCTGCGTAGAATAACACCATACAGCATCTAGAACTCACCTCTCCTCTCAAATATGGTACATTGGCATACAAAGTGTGAAATCCCTGCACTGTACTAAGATATTGTACAATTATTTTGGTTTCATTTGCTAAAAGAATTACTTGAAAACTTACAACATAGGCAAAATAATTAAAATATTAAAATACGAGTGTGATCCAGCAGTGAATCAGCTTTTATAACAACAATGAATAATGCAAGGATCTTCTTGATAAATCCTGACACTTCAAATATAATGCATGCATCTCCTCATATTAAAAGGCTGCAAGGCAAATAAACGGAAGATCAAATATTCTTTGATGGGTAAAATACGTAGTATCCAAAGGACTAAACTTAAGGATGAGTTAATGCTCAGCTCTCGCATCATTTTCACACTTCTGCTTCTAGATCTTACAAATCTGGAGGCAGTATTACTTCAGTATCGGTGTAATGGGTTTGATCCTGGAACGTAGTTTGCTAGATGTGACAGGGAGATGTCACCGAGCTGTTACGCCTCCCCTAGGGCTGTTGGCACCTCTCAAAGTTGCCTTCACAACTGATTGGACAATTCATAGGCTGAGCTGTTCTCTTTTTATCTGAACTCTATCTCAGAGAATTCAATGCGTTCCTGACAATTTCTATTTGTGACATGCCTAGAAAAAATTCCAAGATTAATTTGAAGGTAGGAAAGCCATATATTACCACCGGGGAAGAAAGGCTTCCGAAGGAAGAGCAAATGTATTATACACTGCTTAACACAGACAAACCTGTCAGAAACAGTCATATATTTTTATTATATCCCCACAACATGAAATATTTATTTAAAATGCATTATAATGAAATTGATTGCAGATCAATTAATGCAAACTTAAATTGTAACATCTTTAAAAGAATGTGTTATTATTAGTGATGAGCGTGTATGCTCGTTGCTCGGATTTTCCCGAGCATGCTCGGGTGCTCTCCGAGTGTTTGGAAGTGCTCTGAGATTTAGTTTATGTCACCGCAGCTGCATGATTTGCGACTGCTAGACAGCCTGAATACATGTGGGGATTCCTCAACAAACAGGTAATCACATGTATTCAAGCAGTCTAGTAGCCGCATTTCATGCAGCTGTGCTACGGCGACAGAAACTAAATCTCTGAGCACTTCCAAATACTCGGATACCTCCGGAGCGAGCTCGGGAAAACCCGAGCAACGAGTATACTCGCTCATCACTAGTTATTATTAATTGTATTCAGGGATGTAAAGAGTGGGACACCAATACGCAACTTGAAATGAGACCCCAAATAATGACCAGAAGCAAATGAGACAAAGTAAGAATTATGGTCACTAATAAGTGATATATAGGGTAGTGCTATACCTACATAGTCACTCAGTTTGACTGTGAATTGATTGATGTGAGGCTAAATTGTAGTTATTAAACTTTATTAACAGTCTTTTTTTATTCTTCATACTCTACAAGCAAGGAGAGCAGACTTGTGTGTGACAAAAAATGTACTCCCTGCATTGTAAGACAGCAAGCCAAGAAAAATCTCCATAATACAGAAACGTAAACACAACTGTATACCTCACAAGGCCTGTGTGTTGTTAAAAAATAGATTTTTTTTTTGCACATTATTTATTGTTATAGTCAAATGTTAGGCCCGTATGTAGTATGCTGTTGGTTACCACTGGTTGCCATTCTTTTTTCTATCCAGAAAGGATGAAGTCAATTAGACTTTAATAAGACTGTCAACTGAAAAAGGGAGTAACGGCACCAGCAATTGTGTGGCTTTTGTAGTGGAACATAGACCTGTGTCCAAGGAGCTGTAGCGGGGTAGTGAATGGTATCAGGAGCTAGACTGTTATGATTTGGTAGCTGAGGAGAGCAGGCAAAAAAGGAAATACACCAGAGCAGTTGGAAACTATGAGATTGCAGTACCCTGACTAACCACCACAACTAGAGGCAGCCGTGGAGCGTTCCTACGTTGGTCCTAGAAGCCTCGTCACAGCCTGAGAAACTAACTACACCTAAAGATAGAAAGAGGAAAGATATCTGCCCCGGAGCAGATCCCCAAAGAACATAGAAAGCCCCCAAACATGTAATGGCGGTTAGACAAGAAGAAATACTGACACAGACAGAAAATAGTATGAGCAAACGTTGGGGCCCAAACTTACTAAATAGAAAAGGATAGGAAGGGCACTTACTGCAATCCCAAAAAACCCTGAAAAGCACCAACTCTACTAATTTCAAAAACACCTGAGATCACACGACCTCTACCACCTAAATTAGTTCTCTGGTGTAACCAAAAACAAAACAGCAGCCACTGAAAAAACTGGAAAAAGCAAATGTACAAACATCAGTGGCTGAACTGAACTGAGAGGGCAAAAGCCCTCAGAGGGGACCCTGAAGGCCCCCACAGAAGTGCAGGACAAAATGCAAAAATCAAGCACAAAAACAAAAAGAAGAAAATGTCTTATCTGTTAGCAGGAGATTCAGAAACGACACAGCAGGCTACCAAGGAAACAGGAATCAAGGATTGAGACCAGAACAATTGATCACCGGCAACCCTGATGGGAAGGCGACTCCCTTATATAAGACCAGTCAGTAACACCTGATTCCCAATCCTCAATATCTTCACTGGACAGTCCAGTACCGTTTGTAACCACCAGAGGGAGCTTCTGCTCAGAACTCATTTCCAGCCTATTCACAACAGTACCCCCCCTTGAGGAAGGGTCACCGAACCCTCATTTGAGCAACCAGGTCGGTCAGTATGAGTTCTATGATACGCACGGATGAGTCTCCTAGCATGGATGTCCGAAGCAAACACCCAAGAATTGTCTTCCTGACCATAACCTCTCCACTTAACCAAATACTGGAGTTTCTGTCTAGAAAAACGAGAATCTAATATTTTCTCAACCACATACTCCAGATTGCCCTCAACCAAAACAGGGTCAGGAGGCACAGCAGCAGGAACCACTGGCTCAACAAACCTCTTCAACAAGGACTTGTGGAACACGTTATGGATCTTAAATGTCCCTGGAAGAAGCAAACGAAAAGAAACAGGATTAAGAATCTCCATGATCTTATAAGGTCCAATGAACCTAGGCTTAAATTTAGGAGATGCCACTCTCATAGGAATATTTCTTGAGGACAACCAGACCAAGTCCCCCACTTTAAACCGAGGACCATCAGTCCTATGCCGGTTAGCAAACCGCTGGCCTTCTCCTGAGAGAGGGACAACCTCTCCACTACTTGGTCCCAAATCTGTTGCATACGCTCAACAACAGAGTCAACACCCGGACAGACAGAAGCCTACGTCTGTCCTGAAGAAAATCGAGGGTGAAAACCGGAATTACAGAAAAACGGAGACATCAAAGTGGCAGAGCTAGCCCTATTATTAAGAGCAAACTCAGCCAAAGGCAAAAAAGAGACCCAGTCATCCTGATCAGCAGACACAAAGCATCTTAGATAAGTCTCCAATGTCTGGTTTGTTCTCTCAGCTTGACCATTGGTCTGAGGATGAAACGCCGAGGAGAAAGACAATTGAACACCAATTTTAGAACAAAAGGTCCTCCAAAATCTGGAAACAAACTGGACTCCTCTGTCAGACACACACAGGGAGGTCAGAAATGAAATCCATAGAGATATGGGTCCATGGTCTCTTGGGCACAGGTAATGGCATCAACAAACCACTAGAACGAGAGCAAGGCTTGGAGCGAGAGCAAGTCCCGCAGGACTGCACAAACTCCCTGACATCACGAGACAAGGTAGGCCACCAAAAGGACCGACTAACCAAGTCTCTGGTACCAAAAATTCCGGGATGACCGGCCAACGCGGAACAATGAATCTCAGACATTACACTCTTTTTCCACTGGTCCAGGACAAACAATTTCCCAACAGGGCAGCGCTCGGGCTTATCCTCCTGACACCCCTCCAGAACCAGTCTCAAATTGGGCGAGATGGCGGAAAGAACTACACCCTCTTTCAAAATAACAGAAGGATCAGATAACTCGGGAGAGTCCGCCAGGAAACTCCTCGAGAGGGCATCTGCCTTAACATTTTTAGTGCCAGGAAGAAAGGAAACCACAAAATTAAAACGTGTGAAAAACAAGGCCCACCTGGCCTGTCTAGGATTAAGTCGCTTGGCAGATTCCAGATAAACTAGATTCTTATGGTCCGTAAGGACCACCACCTGATGTTTGGCTCCCTCCAGCCAATGTCTCCACTCTTCAAAAGCCCACTTCATAGCTAATAACTCCCGATTACCCACGTCATAATTACGTTCAGTGGGAGAAAATTTTCGAGAGAAAAAGGCACAAGGGTTACTTTTAGAGGTCTCTGGATCTCTTTGGGACAAAACGGCACCTGCCCCAATTTCAGAGGCATCAACCTCCACCTGAAATGGTAGAGAAACATCAGGCTGCCGTAGAACAGGAGCAGAAGTGAATCTCTGCTTAAGTTCCTGAAATGCAGAGATTGCCTCAGGAGGCCAATTCACCACATCAGAACCCTTCTTGGTCAAATCAGTTAATGGTTTAACAATAACAGAGAAATTACCAATAAATTTACTATAAAAATTGGCAAAACCCAAGAATCTTTGAAGAGCCTTTAATGAAGTAGGTTGGACTCAATCACAGATAGCCTGAACTTTGACCGGGTCCATTTCAATAACAGTTGGGGACAAAATGAATCCCAGAAATGAGATCCTCTGAACGCCAAAAAGACACTTTGATCCCTTTACATACAGAGCATTCTCTCTCAAAATCTGGAACACAGTCCGAACATGTTTTACATGAGAGTCCCAATCATTGGAAAAAATCAAGATATCATCCAAATAAACAATCAGAAATTTATCCACAAAATCCCTGAAAATGTCATTCATGAAGGACTGGAAGACAGAAGGAGCATTAGTGAGCCCAAAGGGCATCACAAGGTACTCAAAATGCCCTTCAGGGGTATTAAATGCCGTCTTCCATTCATCCCCGTGCTTAATGCGAATAAGGTTATATGCCCCCCTGAGGTCCAGCTTGGTAAACCAAGTAGCGTTTTTCACCCTGGAAAACAGATCAGAGATCAAGGGTAACGGATATTGATATTTCACAGTAATATTGTTCAAGAGACGATAATCAATACACGGCCTTAATGAACCATCCTTTTTGGCCACAAAGAAAAAACCGGCACCTAAGGGTGAAGAGGATGGTCTGATATGACCCTTCTCCAATGACTCCTTGATATAAGACCGCATAGCGTCATGTTCAGGTACAGACAAGTTAAAAAGGCGACCTTTAGGGAATTTACTACCAGGCACTAATTCAATAGCGCAGTCATAGCTCCTATGGGGAGGTAAGGATGCAGATTTACTTTCGCTAAACACATCAGAAAAATCAATCAAAAAGTCAGGAACATCCTGAGCCTGGGGGGAGGCAGAAAAAACAGGAGTGTTAGTATTAACACATTGACAGCCCCAACTGGTAACAGACACAGATTTCCAATCCAAAACAGGATTATGAGACTGTAACCAAGGGAAACCCAGTACGATAATGTCATGCAGATTATACAGAACCAAAAATTTGCAACTCTCCTGATGATCAGGTTCTACCCTCATTATCACCTGAGTAGAGAACTGAGGTTTATTCTCAGCCAAAGGGGTAGAATCGATCCCCAGTAGGGGAATAGACTTCCGTAGGGGTATCAAGGGAAACCCACAACGTTTAGCAAAATCAAAATCCATCAGGTTAATAGCTGCTCCATAATCAACAAAAGCCTGAGCAGAAAATGAGGACAGAGAGCATATCAGGGTAACAGTTAATAAAAACTTAGTCTGAACACTACCCAAGACAACTGAGCGTGCAAAACGTCTTCCCCGCTTAGGGCAGACTGAAATAGCATGAGAGGCATCACCACAGTAGAAACATAACCCATCGCGCTTTCGAAATTCATGACGCTGTGCCCCAGAACACCACTCTATCACACTGCATGGATTCAGAAGCAGGTTCACAAGGCAACATTATTCCACGCATACCTTTCGGCTCATGCAAACGTCTGTCAATTTGAATCGCTAATGATATAGAATCATTGAGACCAGAGGGAACAGGGAATCCCACCATAACATCCTTTACATTATCTGACAGTCCCTTCCGAAAAAGAGCTGCCAAAGCGTCGTCATTCCATTTGGTCAGGACTGCCCACCTACGGAATCTCTGACAGTATAACTCAGCGTCCTCAAGCCCCTGACTTAATGCCAACAAAGTTTTTTCAGCTTGATCAGTGACATTAGGCTCATCGTACAATAACCCCAAAGCCTGAAAAAACGCATCAACATCACTCAAAACAGGATCCCCAGGTGTCAGGGAAAAAGCCCAATCCTGAGGGTCGCCGCGCAGGAGAGAGATGACAATTTGAACCTGCTGCGCTGCGTTCCCTGAGGACTTAGATTTTACGGCAAAAAACAATTTACAGTTATTTTTGAAATTCAGAAACTTAGCTCGATCCCCCAAAAACAAATCTGGCATGGGAATCCTAGGTTCCACAACAGGCAACCCAGCAAGATAGGTAGCAATGCTCCGAACTTCAGTGGCAAGCTGATCCACACGGCCAGACAACTGTGCAAACTCCATTGAGAGAGGAAAAAAATCCTCCTCAGCACCCAGAGATACAGAGGGAAAAAAAAATGCAACAAACAGAAAAAAAAAATCTCTGACAACTCTGACAACTTTTTTTCTTTCCACAATATTTTTCCTTTCTGTGAGTACAATATAATTTTCAGTTTGGCCGGTGATACTGTTATGATTTGGTAGCTGAGTAGAGCAGGCAAAAAAGGAAATACACCAGAGCAGTTGGAAACTATGAGATTGCAGTACCCTGACTAACCACCACAACTAGAGGCAGCCGTGGAGCGTTCCTACGTTGGTCCTAGACGCCTCGTCACAGCCTGAGAAACTAACTACACCTAAAGATAGAAAGAGGAAAGCTATCTGCCCCGGAGCAGATCCCCAAGGAACATAGAAAGCCCCCAAACATGTAATGGCGGTTAGACAAGAAGAAATACTGACACAGACAGAAAATAGTATGAGCAAACGTTGGGGCCCAAACTTACTAAATAGAAAAGGATAGGAAGGGCACTTACTGCAATCCCAAAAAACCCTGAAAAGCACCAACTCTACTAATTTCAAAAACACCTGAGATCACACAACCTCTACCACCTAAATTAGTTCTCTGGTGTAACCAAAAACAAAACAGCAGCCACTGAAAAAACTGGAAAAAGCAAATGTACAAACATCAGTGGCTGAACTGAACTGAGAGGGCAAAAGCCCCCAGAGGGGACCCTGAAGGCCCCCACAGAAGTGCAGGACAAAATGCAAAAATCAAGCACAAAAACAAAAAGAAGAAAATGTCTTATCTGTTAGCAGGAGATTCAGAAACGACACAGCAGGCTACCAAGGAAACAGGAATCAAGGATTGAGACCAGAACAATTGATCACCGGCAACCCTGATGGGAAGGCGACTCCCTTATATAAGACCAGTCAGTAACACCTGATTCCCAATCCTCAATATCTTCACTGGACAGTCCAGTACGTTTGTAACCACCAGAGGGAGCTTCTGCTCAGAACTCATTTCCAGCCTATTCACAACACTAGACATAATAGGAGTTGTAGATAAGACTGTGATTGCAGTAAGGGGCTCAAACTGGGTTCAATAGACACATAGGAGCTCTAACTATTAAAAAAAGAAATTGCTTCAATTTTTTGTGTCATTTTAGAGACCATCTTACGATATTTTGCTATGTGAATAATGAAAAATTAGATCCTTTCTTGTTTGTAACATTTATTGTTCATTTGCTTCTTAAACACATAGCTAAACAACTTTCTTCATTAAAATGTTTTGCTCCTGCTAAGTGAGCTCTGAATGCTGTACAAAAGTTTTACAAATCCATCAAGACTAGAGAGAGATAGCAGCATTTCATTGCACAGAAATGTCCACAATGAAGAAGGAAGAAAGTATCAACAGTAACAGATGTCAGAGAAAACAATCTGTAAAAATGGAGGAAGATGAAATAAGTTCGGGGAAGAAGCCATGCTGGTATTTTAGCTAAGGAAAACAGCAGTACCCTGGAAACACACTAATCTTATATCCAGTCTGTTATACCAAGAAAAACACTCTCACAAGAGAAATCTAAAACATGTTGGATGATTTTTTAATTAAAGGTAACCACTAACATGTAAAAATCAATCATTTTTTTTCCATGTCAAGGTGTTCATATCCTTTTAAGAACCTTATAAGCCACCAAACCATAGGGCAGCCATTTCTGCATAGATCTGTCAAGAGTATAATGTGCTTGTAAGCAGTCATGTGTAATCAGGTTTCCGTTGATTTATCTGGCGAAATAATGACTGATTTTCTTTATATATGTAAATTAGCATTTAATGAAACATTTTTATTGCAGCTGCGATGAGTAGGAGACAATGGTCAGAATAGTGTCCATTGACGAAAGATGTCTGCACATATTATTGCAAAGTCAACATTTTTAGCGGGGCAAGCCTACTAGCTTTGTGTATTTGGGAATTCTTGCCTAAGGCCTCTTTCACACATCAGTTTTTTGCTATCAGTCACAATCCGTCGTTTTTAGAAAAAAATGGATCCAGCAACTGATGACGCTGGATCCTTTTTTTTCTCATAGGCTGGGGTCACACACACCGACTAAAAAATCTGACCGTTATAGTCGGTCGATTATCGCAGCAAAATGTCATGAACAGTCATCCGTCTGGCATCCGATTTTCCTGGAAAGATGAGATTTAGTCGCATTTGACCGTAGTTGTAACATCCGATTACATAGATTTTCTCGCAAGCTTGCAAAACCGACATATAATGGATCCAAATGAAAAGTATTTAAATCACAAAAGAAAGAATAGATATATACACATAGAACACATATATATAATATATATATATATATACATGTCATTGTGACATGTATTTATATATATATATATATATATATATATATTTATAGTTCATAGACTTCTACATAGTATAATACCGCTAATTCAATTGCCGGATTTTGTGAAAGTACAGACCCGACATGAAATGACACATGGTTTACATACAGTTAACCATGTCATTTCATGTAGTTTTATATATGGTTTAAACTTACAATTACATGAGTGTATGTGTGAAAAATTGCAGATATATAGGGGTTAATTAAAGGTGTAAATTTGTTGAAAAAAAATGCGTGGGCTCCTGCTGTATTTTCTCCACCAGACAGAGAAAGCAAGCGAGTGGAGGCAAATAATAATAGCCCAGGAGGGTGCATTTATTTTGTGCCCCCCTGGCTACTAACATCTGCCCCCAGCCACCCCAGAAAAGGCAAATCTATAATTAGATTAGCCCTTTTTGGCACTTTGCCCGTCTATTCCCATTGCCCTGTAGCGGTGGCGAATGGGTTAATAAGGGGTTAAAGCCACCTTGCTATTGAAAGGTGACTTTAAGCCAGGTTAATAATTGAGAGCTGTCAATTAGACAACTATCAATTATTAATCCTATTGTATGAAAGAAAAATCAAACACACACACTTTAATAAAAAATAATTTTAATGAAATAAGCAAACAGTTTTTGACCATCTTTTATTTTCCTGCTAAAACCATTTCCTATAATAAAAAGAAAAGAAAAAAAGCAAAATGATTCTTACCTATCTGATGCACAGTCAGATCTCATGCTGTAATCCATCAGAAAGGGTTAAAGGTTACAGCTAGCAGGCAGCTAATGCTGCCTGCTGAGCTGTAACCCCCTGAATGAATAAGTTCCTCTCCCGGCGAAAGGAGAGGAAGTGATTAATGTGTGAAGCTTAATTGATTGCTTCCCACAGTAATCAGGTCACCCGGGGACTCCCTCTGACATCACTGCAGCTGTGCGGTGTCCCCGGGTGACCTGACCTGAACTGATTACTGTGGGAAGCAATCAATTAAGCTTCACACATTAATCACTTCCTCACGCAGGATCTGTTGCTGTCTGTCAAATGGCGGAATCCAGCGACGGATTCCATTTTTTTAAACTGAGCATGTTCCAATTATTATTACCAGGTAGGGCAGTCGGATCCAGCAAAAAAATTGATCCGTCGCATCAGTTTTTTACAATATGCACAAGATCCGTTTTTTCCAACTTTCACGGATTGTGACTGATTGTAAAAAACTAATGTGTGAAAGAGGCCTTACCTGACATTTAATTTGGAGACAGAATCAGCATGATATATTTCAATACCAGGTCCTTTAGTTCACAGGGTAGAGGCTTACTCCCCTCTATCCATGAAAAACATGCGTACTAGCCTGAACCAAACTTGCAAGTATATGGCAGGGTTGGGTGCAATAGTAATAGTCAGAATTTGGCCAACAGCTATTGAAGGAGCAAGGACATTTTTATTTCGGGAGAGATGGAGACACGTGAATGCAAACAAAGGCTTCTCTGTGTGTATAATGTTGTCTGCCCCCTTTTAGAACTGGTGGCACAGTAGTGCTGTCATCTTCTATTACAGCTTCTCTTCTCATAAAAATGAGAGGTCTGCAAATATAGTCCTAGTCAACTAAGAAAAGCGTAAAAAAGAACCGCGGACTGTCAACTGTTTGTGATTCAGTTAATGGTGTTAAAAACTGGAAAGTTTCTGGATTTTTAAGGGTAGTGACATACAAAAATAAAAAAAAATTATAAAAAAACTCACAAACAGGGTATATATAAAAACAGTTTATTTTATATGATTATTTTATTGTAAAAGATTAACGATTACCGTATATACTCATGTATAAGCCGACCCGTGTATAAGCCGACCCCCCTAATTTTGCCACAAAAAAATGGGAAAACTTATTGACTCGCATATAAGCCTAGGGTGAAAAATGATTATGTCCCCATATGATGCTCCACAGATTATGCCCCTATATGCTGCACAGATTATGCCCAATATGCTCCACAGATTATGCTCCCATATGCTCCAGATTATGCCCAATATGCTTCAGAGATTATGCCCCCATATGCTCCAGATTATGCCCCATATAGTCCACAGATTATGCCCCCATATGCTCCAGATTATGCCCCCATATGTTCCACAGATTATGCCCCCATATGCTCCAGATTATGCCCCATATGTTCCACAGATTATGCCCCCATATGCTCCAGATTATGCCCCATATGTTCCACAGATTATGCCCCCATATGCTCCAGATTATGCCCCTATATGTTCCACAGATTATGCCCCCATATGCTCCATATTATGCCCCCATATGTTCCACAGTTTATGCCCCATATGCTCCAGATTATGCCCCCATATGTTCCACAGTTTATGCCCCATATGCTCCAGATTATGCCCCCATATGCTCCAGATTATGCCCCATATGTTCCACAGATTATGCCCCCATATGTTCCACAGTTTATGCCCCCATATGCTCCAGATTATGCCCCCATATGCTCCAGATTATGCCCCCATATGCTGCACAATTACGCCCCATAGTATAGGCCTCATATGCTGCTGCTGCTGCAAAAAAAAAAAAAAGACATACTCACCTCTCGTCGCTGGGGGCCAGATGCCGGGGTCCTGAGAAGACGGGGACACCGGCGCGCTATGGGGGACAGGTGCCGGTGTCACCGTTCGCTCAGGACCCTGGCACCTAAGATATTTACCTGTCCTTTCTGCACCGCTGCGCTGCTCCCTCGGTCTGACTCCTCTGACTGTGAATGATCTGGCAGGGGGCGGGGAGCACACTAATGACATCATCGCACCCTCTGCCTGAATATTCACAGCCAGAGGAGTCAAACCGAGGGAGCAGCGCGCAGCGGTGGCACGGGGACAGGTAAATATAGCTATACTCACCCCTCTGCCGCGCGTCCCTGCAGCCTCTCCTCTTCTCCCGGCGCTCTCCGCAGCGCTTCAGTCCTGCAGCGGTCACGTGGTACCGCTCATTAAAGTCATGAATATGTGCATATTCATGACTTTAATGAGCGGTGCCATGTGACCGCTGCAGGAAGGAGCCGGAGATCGTGGGAGAAGCAGGGGGCTGCAGAGACCGCACCGGCGGAGGGGTGAGTATGATCCGACACCCCCGCTCACCCTCCCCCGCCGACCCCCGTATATGACCCACGTATAAGCCGAGAGGGGGACTTTCAGCCCTAAAAAATGGGCTGAAAATCTTGGCTTATACATGGGTATATACTGTAGTTGAAAATCCCCTTTACTGATGTTTTACTGATGGGTGAATTGCCAATTATGAAAATATGTGTGTTGCCTAAATAACAAAGGATACTGTAAGGCTGAAATATGGATTCATATTTCAACATATGTGGCCTTCTAAGGGACAAATATTGCACTGTAATAGAAAATTCTACCATCAACGACTAATCTATGAAGTAGATTTAAAGATTTTTTATATCTAGTAGGGTTATTTAGTGTAGCCAGCAAACAGCAGTATATGTACGGCAGCACGATCGTGCGGCTTCATGCTGAGCACCGCTGCGATCAGGTGTGGATCTCAGCTCTGTGTGAGAGCTGACACCCAGTAGCAACATCCACAATCGGTGCTAGCACCGATTGCAAGAATTTAACCCTCTGATTTTGCTGTCAATAGTGACAGCGACATCGAGGAGCATCGCGCAGGAAATGGGTTACCTGCGTGCTTACATCAGGACAACACAATGCGATCGCGTTGTCTTGATGGTCTCCATGGAGACCCCCAGCCACAAGATGGCCATGGGGTCCTTCAGGGAAGGTGGCTTCACAGTGCTTGCAGAGAGTAGGACCTCAGACGCCTCCATCCCTGCCTGTAACATGCTGCTCCGATTGTAAATATATTTTTTCAAAAATCCACAAATAAAGAACAAAAAAACAAGTATTTTTCCAATAAATACATATATTTATGTAATTATAAAGATAAACAAAAGTACACATACAATTGTGCTCAAGAGTTTACATACCCCGGCAAAATTTTTGCTTTCTTTGCCTTTTTTCAGAGAATATGAATGATAACACCAAAACTTTTTCTCCACTCATGGTTAATAGTTGGGTGAAGCCATTTATTGTCAAACTACTGTGTTTTCTCTTTTTATATCATAATGACAACCCAAAACATCCAAATGACCCTGATCAAAACTTTACATACCCTGGTGATTTTGGCCTGATAACATGCACAGAAATTGACACAAATGGTTTGAATGGCTACTAAAGGTAGCATCCTCATCTGTGACCGGTCTGCTTGTAATCAGTGTGTGTGCATGAAAGCTGAGTGAGTTTCTGGCATCCAGATGGGTCTACGGGGTATCGGTAAACTCAGCCGAAATTGCACAACAAGTTTTGGGGTCCATTTTCTCCTGCTACTCTTGTGAAAATACAAAATTTGGAGCTAAAAAGATTTATCTGGGAAAAATGTGATTTATTTATTTTAATGGCTCTATGTTATAAACTTCTGTGAAGCACCAGTGGGTTCAAGGTGCTCATTACCCATCTAGATAAGTTCCATAAGGGTTCTAGAATCCAAAATGGTGTCATTTGTTGGAGGTTTCCACTGTTTAGGCACACCAGGGGCACTCCAAAAAGCACATGGCATCCGCTAATTTTTCCAGCAAATTTTACATTCAAAAAGTCAAATGGCGCCCCTTCCCTTTTTTCCACCACATATTGGCTATCTGAGCACTCAGGAGAAATTGCAGAACAAATTGTATGGAACAATTTCTCCTGTTACCCTTATGAAAATTCAAAATTTGGAGCTAAAAAAGATTTATCTGTGAAAATGTGATTTCTTTATTTTCACGGCTCTACGTTACAAACTTCTGTGAAGCACCTGTGGGTTCAAGGTGCTCAATACACATGTAGATAAGTTCCCTAATGGGTCTAGTTTCCAAAATGGTGTCACTTGCTGGGGGTTTCCACTGTTTAAGTACATGAGGGGCTTCCCAAACATGACATGGAGTCCACTAATTATGCCAGCATATTTTATATTTAAGAAGTGAAAAGATGCTCCTTCCCTTCCAAGCCATGCCGTGCGCCAAAACAGTAGATTTCCCCCATATATTGGGTATATGCATGCTCAGGAGAAATTGCACAATGAATGGAATGGTCCATTTTCTCCTGTTGCCATTACAAAAGTAAAAAAATTAGGTCTAAATGAAAATTTTTGTGAAAGAAAAGTAAAGGTTTGTTTTTTCTTTCTGCATTTCAAAAATTCCTGTGAAGCACCTGAAGGGTTAATAAACTTCTTGAATGTGGTTTTGAGTACCTTGACGGGTGCAGCTTCTAGAATGGTGTCACTTTTGGGTATTTTCTGTCATATAGGTCGCCAACAGTTTCTTCAAATGTGAGGTGCTCCTTAAAAAAAATGGATTTGCAAATTTTGTTGTAAAAATGAGAAACCGCTGGTCAACTTTTAACCCTTTTAACTTCCTAACCAAAAAAAATATGGTAAAAAAATTGTGCTGATGTAAAGTAGACATGTGATAAATGTTATATATTAACTATTTTGTGTGATATAACTATAATTAAATACTTGGGCTAATTTTGCCATCCTGGAGTCAATAGAGGAGGTCATCTTGTCTCAGTTACTGACAATGCCACAAACACCATATCCATTTTTTCATATAAAGGTTTTTCTCAACAAATTACATCTTTCATGAATTGTGACAGTCAATTCGTAGTTTATTGTATTTGCTGCACTATGTGTAAAATTCAATATATCGGCTGCACTATACGCAAAATAAAAAAGAGAATAGCCGAACATATAAAAAATATTGCATTAAAAAACGCTTCTTATTCTGGAGCAGCAAAACATTTTGTTCAAATCCATCAGAGTAACATTGAAACCTTTGCGTTTTATGGTCTAGAAAGAGTTAACACTCCTGTTCGTGGTGGAGACAGACAGAAATTGCTAAATATACGAGAAGCTTTCTGGATTTTGAAGCTCGACACCAAGTTCCTAGTGTATGAATTTTAGGAACGATTTGTATTATATCTATTGATACATTGTATTTAATGATTCTGTCGCATGTTACTGCTTCTCAAGTGTTGCCACTTTTGTAATTAATTGTATGTGCTTTTTGATTGGTTTATCGCCACTATATTATTCCATGTATTTTGTTTTTAATTACCTATGACTCAGGGTGAGCTTCCACGGTCAGAAACGCTGCGTGTTTGGCGCTGTGCGCTGGCGCAGCGCCAAACACGCAGCGTCCAGATGTTACAGCATAGTGGAGGGATTTCAAGAAATCCCGTCTCCACTATGCGTAACAATACGCAGGTGGCAAACCTGCGTAAACGGACATGCGGCGCGTCTTTCAGACCGCAGCATGTCTCGCGTATTGGGCGACGGTGCGTCGCCGCAACATAATTAACACAGGGCTATGTAGCCCTGCGCTCTTTCGGAGTGTTCCGGAGGTGTCCTGAACACCTCCGGAAAGATCGCGCGTCATAAAGGGGCGGGGCTTAGACGGAGCGGAATTTCCGCTCCGTCAAAAGCGCTATGGTTCCGGACCGTGGAACCATAGCCTAAGGCTGTGGTTCCACGATCAGGAAACACAGCGCTTTGGACGGAGCGGAAAGTCCGCTCCGCCCAAAGCCCCGCCCCCTACTGAACGCGCGGTCAATCCGGATGTGTTCATGGAACACATCCGGAACACATGCGGAATGACCGCAGGGCTACATAGGCCTGTGTTATTTCCCTTGCGGCGATGCAGCGTCGCTGCAAGGGAATAGGACATGCTGCGGTCTAAAAAGACGCGTCGCATGTCCGTAAACGCAGGTCTGCCGCCTGCGTGTTTTGAAGCATAGTGGAGACGGGATTTCTTGAAATCCCCTCCACTATGCTGTAATATCTCGACGCTGCATGTTTGACGCTGCGCCAACGCACAGCGTCAAACACGCAGCTAATCCTGAATGTTTCCTGACCGTGGAAACATACCCTCAGGGTGCTTACAGCGCACCAGAAACTCATCAGGTGTTCTTTACATTTTAACATGGCATAATAGCCAAATAAAGTTTTCATTTTTTTGAGGGGTTGGTGTGCCGATTTCTTTTCCTTTTTTTGTGGATCTATGCTGCGCTCACCAGCAGAACGTGCAAGCACCTGTGCAAGATTGGACCCAGCCCAGAGTGGTTTTCATATGGATACGATGCAAGCTCCCAGTCCTCTCTCTCCTGTACTGATTAATATAATATCATAATATTCAAATAAACAAAATGATCCGCCTTTCCAAAATTAATAGTCAGCAGGGAAGCCTGGAAAGCATGCCACTGCAAGGCATTTTAGGTAGATATGTTAAAAGTAAACGATCCAGTTTCAAGTACATATAAAAACATCAAATGTAATTTAATCCATTAAGAAAGTGAAAAAAAAGGGCTAAGGAAGTCTGTGTTCAAAAAGCGTTGTTTTTTATGGAGAATATTCACTTTATCTTCACGCAAAGTATGAACATTTTTTCACTTTTTTAATGGATTAAATAAAATTTTATGTTTTTACATATATTGTAAGCTAAATCCTTTGCCTTTCTTGGAAATATTATAATATGACCTTTCTCTGACAGAATTGTAAAGATAAGATGGTGTTACTAAACCAACGCTAGTGCGTCTTGAGTATAAGACATTTAGCTATATATTTGGTGTATTAGCACATTATTGATGGTGGTCATTAAAATCAAAATAACAAATTAAGAAAAAAAGGCTCCTTAAATCCATTAAAGATAAGGGTATTATAGTTTGCATTTAAAAAGTTTGTTCCTTTTAAGTGAATGAATGTTCCCGGCTGAAGGTTATTCTGTAGAAAGAAACAGCGCTGTACTCACCTTCCCCCGGTCCACTGGCGAGTCTATGCCACTGCTCCTGGTGTCTGGCATTGGCTGCAGCACTGACATGGCATAAACCAGTCAGTAAGCTTAGCGACCCTGCCAGTATAGACAGAAAATCCTGTTCAGAGCCAATGAGCACACTGATTGGCTGCAGCCCTATGAATGTGTCAGCATCACAGCCAATGCCAGATACCGGAATACACTGTGGACCGGGGGCAGGTGTGAACGGCTTGTTTTATTTCTTAATAAAGTCCTGCAGCCAAGGACATCTATTTGCTGAAAAGGAACAACTCCTTTAAGGAATTATTTAAAATAAATGCTGAGGAAGATCCAAAGATACAAATTAAATACATTTTCCAAGTGGTAGAAACAGATGGCAGCCACTGTAATGAATGATCATTATATTCTTTGGGCATCTGTAAATGTGAATATTTCTGTAAGCATATTTTATAGAGACATACAGTCATTGGAAAATTGATTGCTGAAAGTGAGTAATATTTCTAATGTAAATAATACCCATTGATACAACTTTTATGCCTTTCAGTTGAGACATTAAATGAAAACCTCTTTTTCTCATCTTCAGCTTTTCTCCCATACCGCAGTCTATATTCTTGAAGTTATCAGATTGGCTTCCTAACATTTCCATTTTTAAACGTGCTCTGAAAACACATGTTTTGAATGAATGTTTATCAGATTTCTTAATTGCTTTTCCCTTGTATCACAGAGCTTAGGATTTTACCATATGGCTTAAACTTGTGTTCTAGCATCTATTCATTAAGCATCAGCAATAGTGTTGAGCGATACGATACCGCAAGTATCGGGTATCGGCCGATATTAGCTCTATCGGCCTTTCGATACTTAGTTCCGATATTTTCGTCATATCGGATACCGGAATCGGGATTGTCACTGTCACTGTCAGTGTCCGTCGGTCGGGTCTGTCAGGAGTCAGCGGCACTTACCTGGCAGAAGATCTCCGGCGGTCACGGGCTGGACTGCTTCATGGCCGCCATCATCTTTCCCCGGCGGTCACATGCAGTTTCTCGCGATAACTGCAGTGACTGCTGGGTAATCCCGGCCGTAAAGCAGTCAGTCCGATGACGTCACCGCCGGGGAAGCAGGTAATCAGCTGTGCTGCGTCGCGATGACAGGCTCTGCCTGTCATTGCGATGTAGCAGAGCTGGATCGCCGTGGGACAGTCGTTACTATGGACTGCGTCGGACAGGTGGTATACTGTTGTTTTTTTTTTTTTTTTTTTTTACAGGAGATCGATGGTGTCGCAGGAATGAGAGTATAATAAAAGAAATGAAAACTGTGTTGTCTCTTTTATTTCATTAAAAGACTTTTTTCTTGCTGTGTCTATTTTTTATACATTTAAAAACTTTGGGATTAATAATGGATCGGTGTCTTATTGACACCTCTCCATTATTAACCGGGCTTATTGTCACCGTGCAATCAACGGTGACATTAACCCCTTATTACCCCACTTGCCACCGCTACAGGGCAGTGGGAAGAGCCGGGTAAAGTGCCACAATTGGCACATCTTTTGATGCGCCAAATGTGGGGCTGCTGTAGCCTGGTATTATCAGGCTGTTGAGGGCCAAAATCCATGGGCCTTGACAGTCTTTTAATACCAGGCCGCAGCAGTCTGCATTTTACTTGGCTGGTTAACACAAATAGGGGGACCACTACGCCTTTTTTTTCAAGGGGATCCCCTATTTTTGTTAACCAACCAAGCTAAGCAAACTGCTGTGGCCTGGTATTATCAGGCTGGCAAGGTCCATGTATGTTGGCTCCTTAACAGCCTTAAATACCATTCCTCAGCAGCAGGGGCGTACATATAAATCATGGGGCCCCATAGCAAAAGTCTGAATGTTCCCCACCCCCCCAAAAAAAAACCCAGAGGCATTGTAAATGTAAAGTGCCAGCACAGTGAGGGAAGTTGAGTCGCACAGAGACAGGGGTTTTGGGGGTACTCGGCACCGATCACGTCGACTTCTATGGGGGATGTCACGAGTAGCACAGCTCGGTCCGTGACCTGGGCGATCACTGGAATGTGGGATATTTCCAGGGGATGATAGAATGTTCGTGTAGTTTGTCGTGACGCCACCTGTAGTACCTGGTCAGGGTGTCCAGCGCTGCTGTGCAGGTCCTCTGGAAGGGATGGTGTAGTGCAGGTAGGTGAAAAGTCTTCTACAGGTAACACGCTATCCTTCCAGGGCAGATAGATGTGAGATAGAGCAATGGTGCAAAGTGATGTAGCAGAGTGGACTATGCGACGTAGTAAGAAAGCAGGAAACACTTCAAGTTAAACGTTGCATAATAAAATTTTTAATAATAACATTACAAAAGTGCAAATGGCTTATATTATGTGACATGTTTTGTTACTGTTCATACCCTTGATATTTGTTATACATGTGTGTTAATAAATACATATTCAACAAAAGTGCAAATAGCATTAGTGCCGAAGTTCGTGGAGACTTCTTAGGACTACAACCCCACCGGGGTAACTTCACAGTGTCCTTTACTTGTGCTTGTGGAGGACCCGCTCCAAACCTCCAACTGTGGTCTTGGGTGGGCTGCAAGACTTTCCTTGAGCAGACCTCACTTTCGGCCACACCAAACGGGTTTTTAGTTTCTGAGGTAGTTGAAAATAGTGCACAGTAAAGTTTTTTGTAAAACCAAAATGGAGCACCCAAGTGCCAACTATTTACAGAAAAATTTGTGAGCCAGTACAGTTCATGGCTTCAAAGTTCAACATTTTCATTACAGTGAAACACCATTACCCAACCTGGGTATATTAAGGCAACAATAAACTTGTTCTTCTGAACATTCACCCGTCCGGGTACATCAAACCATTACCCAACATGGGTATATTAAGGCAAAAATAAACTTGTTCTTCTGAACATTCACCCGTCCGGGTACATCAAACCATTACCCAACATGGGTATATTAAGGCAACAATAAACTTCTTTTTATGAACATTCACCCGTCCGGGTACATCAATAATTTAACTATTTACATACAGAGACCCTGTCCGGATTATTTAGACTTCTTTGGCTGGCCTCTTCCAGGTACCACCTGGTACTGTTGTGGAGCTTGCCAAACATCCGTGACAGGAGGGTCCACCCAGACCTGATGACGTCGTGTGGCGTGTACAGTGACGTCGTGACCCGCTATCTGGGTCTGTGTGGCCACCTCTTTCATCTCCCTCCGGGTCTGGACCCCTATGTCCCGGACTGAACGAACCCCAGGGGGCCTAACAGGCGCCGGGTACGGGCCAGCTATCATTATCATGTCCATAGCTGGGGCTGCTGAGGAGACCACTGAGGGAGGCTGGGGAGATTTATGGCGTGGGGTGGGCACTTGTGCAGAGGCCTGGTTGGGGGAGGCTGAAGGCTCGTAGGGTCTGTCAGTTTCCTGACACTCTGGGGAGTAGGGGTCGCACCTGGTAACATTTAGGGCGTACCATCCATTGTAACCCCAGTGTCGGGTGTAAGTCACCAAGTCTCCTGGCAACAGGTCCCTCCCGGGTGTCCTTCTGGGAGGTGAGCCTCCACGTCCCGCCGGGTTACAAAAACTTCTAAATAAAGTCCAGGCTCCTGGATGAAGCCCCAACCACCTTTTAACTTAAAGTTCCGTACTGCACCCTTACGCCGCGGCTCCCTCACCGTACTTTTATCCTTTCTCATACGTGCCTTCTCTGCCAGGTCCTTCTCCAGGTGACGTTGCCGAAGCTTTTGGGATTCTCGCTGATCCCTTTGTCGCTCTGCTTCCCGCTCCCGACGTCTCCACTCTACTGTCATGGGTGTATCGCCACAAGGATCGTCGCGATTACACACTCTGACTTCTCACAGCTGAGTTGCTGTTTCTTTGTGTTTGGTAATGAGGGAGTTAATTTTACCTAGCTCTTTGCTAAGACTA
Organism: Oophaga sylvatica; assembly: GCA_033576555.1. Classification (NCBI taxonomy): domain Eukaryota; kingdom Metazoa; phylum Chordata; class Amphibia; order Anura; family Dendrobatidae; genus Oophaga; species Oophaga sylvatica. The sequence goes on along the minus strand of JARQOD010000002.1, from coordinate 354,305,045 downwards.
GGTCCAGCCTCGCCCGGCTGCTTTTGATTATGTTCTAATTAGATTCCTTCATATACCTGCCAGTCTGCTTGTTAGATGCCGGTGAAAGCATTCATGTAGTCTAGCAGACTGGATCGGTTCTGAGAATACTTAAGCTAAGAGTTCCTTAGTTGTTTTTACTCTTATAGCTTATAGTTTATCTCTGAGACCTTAGGTGTTCCTACTGTGTGTGAGTGTTGTATGTAAGACTTTATTTACATTATTTCTTGTCTTTCTTGTATGTCTTTCTGTTTATTAACCGTTACCTGTTCATTCCCTTTGATGGTAATCAGGGTCCTTCTTAGGACTAGATTACAGTTGGCAGGGATTGATAGGAGACAGGGTTTACGCTGGTGGCCTGGACCTCTGTACCTTTAACAGTACCTCCAGGTAGAGGGATTAGTTAGGACCCCAGTTTAGGGTCAGCATAGACCCCGGTCACCCTCTAGCCGGAGACAGCGTATAACGAATTCCGTATTGACCCACTGGACATTCTGTCAGGTAATTCTATGTTATCATATATCTATGCGCATGTTATATAGTATGTTGCCCTTTTGATATAGATTACTGTCATCACATATATATATCTGCTATACAGCGTGACATTTTCACCGGCCATACTAAAGATTCTCTCCAGCTGTCATGGATCCAGTAGCCCAGCTGGCCCGGCAGTTGCAGGGGTTGTCCATGGAGTTTGCAGACATTAAGTCCAAGGTTTTGTTCCCCCGGAGCAAACCAGATCTGAACCTAAGGTTGCTCTCCCGGACAGGTTCACTGGTGGGCGGGACAAATTTTTTACTTTCCGGGAGGCATGTAAATTGTACTTTCGGCTGCGGCCTCGGTCATCTGGGAGTGAAGAGCAGAGGGTGGGAATTGTTATCTCGCTCTTACAAGGGGACCCTCAATCTTGGGCGTTCTCTATTCCTCCAGGCTCCCCAGATCTCCAGTCAGTGGATCGATTTTTTACTGCCCTGGGTCTGGTATATGATGATCCGGATCGAGTTTCCCTTGCTGAAACAAAGTTACGTAAAATACGGCAAGGAAATCGTCCAGCGGAGGAATATTCTTCTGAGTTCCGTAGATGGGCAACAGATACTCAGTGGAATGACCCAGCTCTTAGGAGCCAGTTTTGTCAAGGGTAGAGTTGAGCGATACTTTCCGATATCCTAAAGTATCGGAATCGGAATGGTATCGCCGATATCACTAAAATATCGGCGATACCCGATACCGATACCGGAAGTCCCATGTAAGTCTATGGGAACAAAATATCGCAACTAAAAAAACCCCATTCTTTCCTTGTAAACACTAAATATACACACATAGAATACATATATATATATATATATATATACATGTCATTGTGACATATATATATACATATATGTATAGTTTATACACTTCTACATAGTAAAATATCCTTTGATTCAATTGCCGGGTAAAGCCGGCTTCAGTGAAAAGACAGAAGCACCCGACATGAAATGACACTTGGTGTACATAGGGTTAACCATGTCTTTTCATGTCGTTTGCTATCTGATTTGCACAAACAATTAAATCAGACTATGTGTGCAAAATTTCACACCTGTAGGGTTAATTAAAGGTGTAAATTCGTTGTAAAAAAAACGGACTTTTTTGCTACGAATTTACACCTTTAATTAACCCCTACAGGTGTGAAATTTTGCACACATAGTCTGATTTAATTGTTTGTGCAAATTAGATAGCAAAGGACATGAAAAGACATGGTTAACCCTATGTACACCAAGTGTCATTTCATGTCGGGTTCTGCATTTTCACAAAAGCCGGCAATTGAATTAGCGGCTATTATACTATGTAGAAGTGTATGAACTACAAATATAAATATATATATATATATGTGTCACAAATTCAATGACATGTATATATATATATGAGGTGTAAAATTGCTGAAAAAAAATGCGTGGGCTCCCGCCCTATTTTCGCAACCAGACAGACAAAGCCAGTGAGTGGGGGCAGATAATAATAGCCCAGAGAGGGACCATTATTTTTGCCCCCCCCGGCTACTAACATCTGCCCCCAGACACCCCAGGAAAGACAAATCTATAATTAGATTCGCCCTTTCTGGCACTTTGCCCGTCTATTCCCATTGCCCTGTAGCGGTGGCGAATGGGTTAATATGGGGTTAAAGCCACCTTGCTATTGAAAGGTGACCTTAAGCCAGGTTAATAATTGAGAGCTGTCAATTAGACAACTATCAATTATTAATCCTATTGCATGAAATAAAAATAAAAACACACACACTTTAATTAAAAATCATTTTAATGAAATAAAGACACATGTTTTTGACCATCTTTTATTTTACTGCAAAAACCATTTCCTGTAATAAAAATAAAATAAAAAAGCAAAATTATTCTTACCTATCCCATGCACAGTCAGGTCCCACGGTGTAATCCTTCAGAAAGGGTTAATGTTTACTGCAGGGACCGCAGCTAATGCTGCAGCCTCACAGTAAACCCCAAATGAATGAGTTCCTCTCCTGCCTGACAGGAGAGTAAAGGCTGGGTGTCACATAACGATACACCAGCGATCCCTACAACGATATGCACTTGTCAGGATCGCTGGTGTATCGCTACATGATCGCTGCTGAGCTGCCAAACAGGCAGCTCAGGCAGCGATCTGGGACAGCGACACTGCGGGTAACATCGCTTAAGGGCCCGTCTCACATAGCGATATCGCTACCGAGATCGCTGCTGAGTCACTAGTTTTGTGACGCAGCAGCGAGCTCACCAGCGATATCGCTGTGTGTGACATTCAGCGACGATCAGCCCCCTGCCGGGTATCGCTGATCGTCGCAGAAATGTCAGGACCTTTTTTTGATCGCTGGTTTCCCTCTGACAGGCACGCATCGCTGCGTGTGACAGGCGGGAGACCAGCGATCCGCTGGTAACCAAGGTACACAGCGGGTTTCCAGGCACCGCGCAGCGCTTGGAAACCCGCTGTGTACCTTGGATACCAGCTCCCTGCATCAGGGCGCTGGTATCCAAGGTACACAGCGGGTTTCTAGGCACAGCCCCGCGCCTGGAAACCCGCTGTGTACCTTGGTTACCAGCGGATCGCTGGTCTCCCGCCTGTCACACGCAGCGATGTGTGCCTGTCAGCGGGAAACCAGCGATCAAAGGTCCTGACATTTTAGCGACGATCAGCGATACCCGGCAGGGGGGCTGATCGTCGCTGAATGTCACACACAGCGATATCGCTGGTGAGCTCGCTGCTGCGTCACAAAACTAGTGACTCAGCAGCGATCTCGGTAGCGATATCGCTATGTGAGACGGGCCCTTAAGTGGAAAGCTTAATTGATTGCTTTCCACTTTCACTTCAGGTCAGCCAGGGACACAATCAGTGACGTCAGAGGGAACTGATTAACAAAAATAGGGGTTCCCTTCGAAAAAAAAAATGGCGTGGGGTCCCCCCTATTTTTGTTAACCAGCCAGATGAAGCAGACCGCTGAGGCCTGGATTTTCAGGCTGTTAAGGAGCCAAGATCCATGGACCTTGCCAGCCTGATAATACCAGGCCACAGCAGTCTGCATATCTTGACTGATTAACAAAAATAGGGGATCCCCTCGAAAAAAATTGGCGTGGGGTCCCCCCTATTTTTGTTAACCAGCCAGATGAAGCAGACCGCTGAGGCCTGGATTTTCAGGCTGTTAAGGAGCCAAGATCCATGGACCTTGCCAGCCTGATAATACCAGGCCACAGCAGTCTGCATATCTTGGCTGATTAACAAAAATAGGGGATCCCCTCGAAAAAAATTGGCGTGGGGTCCCCCCTATTTTTGTTAACCAGCCAGATGAAGCAGACCGCTGAGGCCTGGATTTTCAGGCTGTTAAGGAGCCAAGATCCATGGACCTTGCCAGCCTGATAATACCAGGCCACAGCAGTCTGCATATCTTGGCTGATTAACAAAAATAGGGGATCCCCTCGAAAAAAATTGGCGTGGGGTCCCCCCTATTTTTGTTAACCAGCCAGATGAAGCAGACCGCTGAGGCCTGGTTTTTCAGGCTGGTAAGGATCCAATATCCATGGACCTTGCAAGCCTGATAATACCAGGCCACAGCAGTCTGCTTAGCTTGGCTGGTTAACAAAAATAGGGGATCCCCTCGAAAAAAAAACGGCGTGGGGATCCCCCCTATTTTTGTTAACCAGCCAAGTAAAATGCAGACTGCTGCGGCCTGGTATTAAAAGACTGTCAAGGCCCATGGATTTTGGCCCTCAACAGCCTGATAATACCAGGCTACAGCAGCCCCACATTTGGCGCATCAAAAGATGTGCCAATTGTGGCACTTTACCCGGCTCTTCCCACTTGCCCTGTAGCGGTGGCAAGCGGGGTAATAAGGGGTTATTGTCACCGTTGATTGCACGGTGACAATAAGCCCGGTTAATAATGGATAGGCGTCAATAAGACACCGATCCATTATTAATCCCAAAGTTATTAAATGTATAAAAAAAAGACACAGCAAGAAAAAAGTATTTTAATGAAATAAAAGAGACAACACAGTTTTCATTTCTTTTATTACTCTCTCATTCCTGCGACGCCATCGATCTCCTGTAAAAAAGAAAAAAAACAAACCAACAGTATACCACCTGTCCGACGCAGTCCATAACGATAGTCCCACGACGATCCAGCTCTGCTACATCGCAATGACAGGCAGAGCCTGTCATTGCAACGCAGCACAGCTGATTACCTGCTTCCCCGGCGGTGACGTCATCGGACTGACTGCTTTACGGCCGGGTTTAACCCAGCAGTCACTGCAGTTATCGCGAGAAACTGCATGTGACCGCCGGGGAGAAGAGGATGGCGGCCATGAAGCAGTGCAGGACGTGACCGCCGGAGATCTTCTGCCGGGTAAGTGCCGCTGACTCCTGACAGACCCGACCGACGGACACTGACAGTGACAGTGACAATCCCGATTCCGGTATCCGATAAGACGAAAATATCGGAACTCGGAATCGGAATTCCGATACAGCTAATATCGGCCGATACCCGATATTTGCAGTATCGGAATGCTCAACACTAGTCAAGGGTTGTCTGACAAATTAAAAGATGTGTTGGCTCAGTATGATTCTCCTCCATCACTGGAGGCTGCTATGGCCCTCGCTATTCGCATGGATAGACGAATTCGGGGAAGGCGCGAGGTAACTCCGCCTCCCGTGATGACTCCGCCTACTACTAAAGTCCCTTATACTGAGGTTCCCCTGGTCTGTTCTGAGGAACCCATGCAGTTGGGAGGGACATCTTTTTGTAGGAGGGAATTGGCGGTGCACCGCAAGACTAGAAGGTGTTTCTTTTGCGGGAGAGAGGGACATTTTGTTGGGGGGTGTCCATCCCGGGCCTCTTTGAGCAAAGGGTTTACCTGGGAGTGTGTATTTCGTCCCCAAATCCCTCTCAGTTTCTCGTTCCTGCGGAGGTGGTGATTGGTACTAGAACTGAGAGGATTTCTATTTTTCTTGATAGTGGATCCGGGGCTAATCTGGTGGACGCTCGGTTTGCCCAGGTGCATGGTATGCAACTGAGTGTATTGGCCAAACCGGTCCCTATAGTCTCTATTGATTCTAGACATCTCGGTCAAGGTAGCTTGGTACAAGCTGTTCATAACATAGATCTTCGAGTAGGGGCAAGACATAAAGAGCAATTGTCTTGTTATGTGTTGGAGGGTCTACCTACTCCTATTGTGTTGGGACTTCCTTGGTTGGCTAAACATAACCCAGTGATTGATTGGCAATCCGGAAAGATAAGCCAGTGGGGTGAATTTTGCAGGAATAACTGCATGAGCACGGTCATCGGTGCGGTTGTGCCTAGGACTTTGTCTCCTTTTCTGGAGGACTTTGGGGAGATGTTCTCAGAGGAGGGGTGTAAAGAGTTACCTCCTCATCGCGCATATGACTGCTCAATAAAGTTGCTTCCTGATGCCTTATCTCGTACTTTCCCAGGGGCCGGGAAGACGGATGATCCGGTTCCTATTCCTCAGGAGGGAGTTGTAGTGTCAGCTGTATGCTCTGAGCTTGAGGGGGAGGTATTGGGGGCTCAGGGGGACGCCCCGGTGGGACTTCCAGGGAGACTGATAGTTCCAGATCGGTTAAGACTGAAGGTTACGGGGAACCGTTACAAACGGATGGCTGATAGGGGGAGAGTTTCTGGTCTAGATCTGAAGGTGAACGATCTAGTTTGGTTGTCTACCAGGAATATAAAACTTAAAGTTTCCTCTTGGAGGTTGGGTCCCAGATTCATCGGGCCGTACAGGATCAGTTCCATAATTAATCCTGTGGCATTTCGTCTGGACCTCCCTCCTACGTTTAAAATTCATAATGTGTTTCACAAGTCATTACTTAAAAAGTATGTGGCACCAGTCATACCGTCACCTCTACCTCCGCCTTCAGTGGTGGTCAATGATAACGTGGAATTTCATGGGTCGAAAATCATTGACTCACGTCTCAGTCGCCGATCCCTTCAGTACTTGGTTCATTGGAGGGGGTATGGTCCTGTGGAGAGGACGTGGGTCCCTGCGTCTGATGTTAACGCAGATCGATTGGTTCGGACCTTTCACACAACTCACCCGGGCAGACCTGGCCCTGAGGGTCCGGAGTCCCCTCGTAGAGGGGGGGGTACTGTCATGGGTGTATCGCCACAAGGATCGTCGCGATTACACACTCTGACTTCTCACAGCTGAGTTGCTGTTTCTTTGTGTTTGGTAATGAGGGAGTTAATTTTACCTAGCTCTTTGCTAAGACTAGGTCCAGCCTCGCCCGGCTGCTTTTGATTATGTTCTAATTAGATTCCTTCATATACCTGCCAGTCTGCTTGTTAGATGCCGGTGAAAGCATTCATGTAGTCTAGCAGACTGGATCGGTTCTGAGAATACTTAAGCTAAGAGTTCCTTAGTTGTTTTTACTCTTATAGCTTATAGTTTATCTCTGAGACCTTAGGTGTTCCTACTGTGTGTGAGTGTTGTATGTAAGACTTTATTTACGTTATTTCTTGTCTTTCTTGTATGTCTTTCTGTTTATTAACCGTTACCTGTTCATTCCCTTTGGTGGTAATCAGGGTCCTTCTTAGGACTAGATTACAGTTGGCAGGGATTGATAGGAGACAGGGTTTACGCTGGTGGCCTGGACCTCTGTACCTTTAACAGTACCTCCAGGTAGAGGGATTAGTTAGGACCCCAGTTTAGGGTCAGCATAGACCCCGGTCACCCTCTAGCCGGAGACAGCGTATAACGAATTCCGTATTGACCCACTGGACATTCTGTCAGGTAATTCTATGTTATCATATATCTATGCGCATGTTATATAGTATGTTGCCCTTTTGATATAGATTACTGTCATCACATTATATATATCTGCTATACAGCGTGACATTTTCCTCCTGACGCCGGTTGTAATTCTCCTCCACCAGCTGCTCCATGTCTCCACCATCAAATGCCAGCTTACGATGTCCGGTTTGCGGCAGCTCTCCTGGCGCCCGCCAGTCCTGGCGGCGCTCACCTGTGGCGGAAGCAGCCGGCTCTGGAACAGATGACTATCGGGGCTCCGGTACAGGCAGGTAGAGCTCTGGTGCCTGCGCGGCCTCCTCCATGAGGACGGGTGTCGCTTCTTCTGCCTCAGCGACGGGGGCAGACAGCGGGATCTGGGGTGCTGGTGCGGCGTTTTCTGCAGGAACGGGTGCCTCCACTGTGATACTGGCAACCGGTTCAGATTGCAAGGGCTGGGATGCCCGCACGGCCTTCTGTACTGGAACGGGTGCCTCCACTGAGATACTGGCAACCGGTTCAGATTGCAAGGGCTGGGATGCCCGTATGGCCTTCTGTACTGGAACGGGTGCCTCCACTGAGATACTGGCAACCGGTTCAGATTGCAAGGGCTGGGATGCCCGCACGGCCTTCTGTACTGGAACGGGTGCCTCCACTGAGATACTGGCAACCGGTTCAGAGTGCAAGGGCTGGGATGCCCGCACGGCCTCCTCTACTGGAACGGGTGCCTCACCTTCCGGTACAGACACTTCAGGGGGTAAGAGGGATTGGCGCCGCTCCAATTGTAGTTTTAGGGCCCGCCAGCTCGCTTCCATCCTGGCGACCTCCTCCGGTGCCGGGCCAGGTCTCTCAGTGTATCCTCCGCTTCTTCCAGCTAGGAGGGTTTCCAGGCCGGGTGCCAAACGGTGGCTCCGTGGCGATCGGGTCGCTTCCGTGGGGAAGAGCTCTGACTCCTCCATCCCTTCCCACTTCTGCTCACGTCCATTCGCCATCTCAGCAAAGTCACATGTGTCATTAGCATCAGGAGAGGCGACATCTTTTGTAGGGAGGCGGAACCTTCGCGTTCGTTTACGCCCACTGATGAGGATGAGGAGGCGGAACTCCAGAGCTGTGGGGCACGATCTTACATTGCAGTAACATTTAGAGTGTGCGGACATCGTTTTCGCGCCACGGAGTGAGTGTACGCCCACGAGAGCACCCCCTTATTCTTCACCTGTGCCTCGTGGCGCAGATATGACGGAAAAATGGCAAATACAGTCTATGATGATTTTTGCAATTCTCAAGCAAAAAAACAGTTCAATTAAGGCACACAGGACTCGCTTATAGCGAGCTTCTGAATCCTGTTCGCTGGGTGCGATGCAACATCTCTGTGGCGACTGGACCCTCGGGTGCTTCTGTCTTTTCACAAATGCCGGCTTTACCCGGCAATTGAATCAGAGGCTATTTTACTATGTAGAAGTGAATAAACTATAAATATATGTATATATATATATGTCACAATGACATGTATATATATATATGTATTCTAAGTGTGTATATTTTGTGTTTACAAGGAAAGAAAGTCTTTTTTTAGTTGCGATATTTTGTTCCTATAGACTTACATGGGACTTCCGGTATCGGAATCGGATATCGACGATATTTAGTGATATTGGCGATACCATTCCGATCCGATATTTTTAGATATCGAGCAGTATCGCTCAACACTAATCAGCAATACTACATTCTCTACAGCACACCTGCACTGCCAGTCACCTAGAAGAAGTACAAAGAAGTGGAAAAATAGAAGAACTTTCCTCTATCTGTATCTCTATATAGTAATTAACAAAAATAAATAAAGCATGTGGAAAAATTACAAGCCCCTTGGTGTTTCCAGTGGTCCTGGTGATACCCCATTTATTAGTAAAATCTCAAAAGCCATCTAAACTATCATCTGCATGGAGTAGCTTTGAGCATCATACAGTTTCCATGGCAACCGTACCGGTCTGACGCCGCATCTCCTGCTGACAACTGCAATTTTAAAACAAATGTTACACTGTAGGCATGAGATCTGTCAAATAGACAATCATTTATTTAATTGCCACTTGTGCCCCCTTAAACACCAATCCCTAGTGGCCTAATTAAAAATATCTAATTATTTACTATGTCATTCCCAACCCTTTTCTCATGTCCACATACAGTATGTAGCTCTCAACGTAGGATTAGCTAGCTACCCAATTTAGCATTAATGATAGTGTCTGCGTCAAGGATAAAGGTTAGTGAAGGTTCTTAGATATAATGTGTGCTGGGGTCTCATGCTTTATCAGAAAATAAGACCCTATCTGATTCCATACCACTGCATTTATATTAGAGGTAGCCATGGAAGCACAATGCTTAATGCAAAATGGTCTATAGAAGCTTCTGAGGCAGACAAATTGGCAACTTCCTTGGATTTCAAAAGAGATAGTTACTCACAAATGTGGCTAACCTTTTTTTCAACTGGATCAATCACTAAATATGTATCAGTAGTGGTAAGTATTGGGGATGGAAACCCACACTATGTACCCAAGGCAGTCAAGTCAGCAGTGCACAAGCACCTTATACCCTGCCTGGTTTGCTTTGTCCGCGATTTCTATAGAGCATCCAATATGTTGTACAAATAATTGTAAAGAACCTAGGATAAAAATAAAATGAGCAAATACCCTGTAGTAAGTGAATAAATAAACAGTAATAGCACATGTAAATAACATAGGGTACTTAGTAGTGATGAGCGAGTATACTCGCTGCTCGGGTTTTCCAGAGCATGCTCGGGTGATCTCCGAGTATTTTGGCGTGCTCGGTGACTTAGTGTTTGTTGACGCAGCTGCATGATTTATGACTGCTAGACAGCCTGAATACATGTGTGGAATTCCTAACAAACAGGCAATCCCCACATGTATTCAGGCTGTCAAGCAGTCGCAAAAATTACTCGAGAATGCTAGGGAAAAACCGAACGAGTATACTCCATTATCACTAGTACTTAGTTGACACTATTTTGATCAAAAGAGGTAAATGCTATCCCACCGCGACAAAGTGTACCCAGTCAGGATGGACCCTAACTCATGTAGTTCATCATATTATGTGTCAGCAGACCTCAAAATATATGGATATGAGCAGGATCCAGACCTTATTGTTCAAACAACTAGTGGAAAGCTGTAGAGACAAAATGTCCAGCTCAAAATGGGGGAGCTACAAAGGTTTGTGCTAGAAAGTTTGTGCAAAGGACAAACAACTAAAACAAAACCAAAGAAATGAGCAGGAGCATATGTTGGTATAAGTGCAGTATGTACAGTAGATGCACGTTCACACGGTGGCCATTAAACAGACAGATAAATAAATAAATAATGCATGTATATGAGAGCATAGGGTACTTAACTGACACTATTTTGATCAAAAGAGCGTAAAAGCCACCCCATCGTAACAAGGTGTACTGAGTCAGGATAGACCTAACTGTTGTAGACTTTCCAAGAGCTAGGGTCTATCCCATCCTGTTAAAGACATTAATTGTTTTGAAATACATCCTAACCAATTAGGGAAGGGGCAGACAGACTGATGGGGGTATTTTTAGCAGTGGCAAGACCCTCTGTATATTGCAAGCTAATAATCCACCTCTTGTGGTACATTAAAAAGGAAATGATTCTCCACCCACCCCGCCTTCCACCCTTCATTATGATTATTGCTTTGGTAAGTCTCTGGCCTTCTCCCTCCCCATTGTTGTAAGGCAAGCGTTGCTTTAGCCCTGGTACTAGCGTATGTAATCCCTTCACTAACCCATTTTTTTCCAGATGATGTGTTGTTGAACTCAACCTTCCTTTTTTTCTTACATAAATTACTCCCTGTGTAACAGGCCAGAATAACCCTCCTCCCAGAATATACCCGGGGTTAAAGTGGCCTAGCCCAGATTATACCCTGGGTATATTCTGGCCTAGGCCAAACTATACCCTGGGGTATAAATTGGCCTAGGCCAGTTTATACCCCTCTGGGCCAGAATATACCCCTCCGGGTCAGAATATACACCAGCTGCTGTAGATCAGATTATTCACGCTTTTGAGAACCATCAAAAATTGGGGCCCCAGGCAGCACATGGGGGGGAAAAAATAGCGAACAGGGTCCCAGGCAGCACACGGGGGCCCAGGCAGTGCTTGGGCCCCTGGCAGCACAAGGGGGCTCCAGGCAACGCACAGGGCCCCAGGAAGTGCACAGGGGCCCTAGGCAGCACACAGGGGCCCCAGGCAGCACACAGGGGACAGAGACAGCAAATGGGTTCCCAGGCAGCACACCGGGGCCCAAGGCAGCACACAGGGCCCCAGGCAGCAACACGGGTCAGAGACAGCAAACGGGTCCCCGGCAGCACACGGGGCCCCAGGCAGTGTACAGGGGCCCAAGGCAGGACACAGGGGGCAGAAACAGCAAACGGGTTCGCAGGCAGCACACGGACTCCAGGCAGCACACGGGGGCCCCAGGCAGCACACAGGGGACAGAGACAGCAAATGGGTTCCCAGGCAGCACACGGGGCCCAGGCAGTGCACTGGGCCCCAGGCAGTGCATCGGGGCCCCTTGCAGTGCACAGGGCTCCAGGCAGCACAAAGGGGCCCCTAGGCAGCACACAGGGGACAGAGACAGCAAACGGGTTACCAGGCAGCACACGGGGCAGAGAGCGAACGGGTTCCAAGGCAGCACATGAGGGCCCCAGGCAGCACACAGGGCCCAAGGCAGCACACGGGCCCCAGGCAGCACACAGGGGCCCCTTGCAGCCCACAGGGGACAGACAGCAAATGGGTTCCCAGTCAGCTCACAGGGCCCCAGGCAGCACACAGGGGCCACAGGCAGTGCACAGGCCCCCAGGCAGAGCACAGGGGTCCCTGGCAGTGCACAGGGACTCCAGCCATTGCACAAGATTGAGTGATATGCTTAAGAACAGGGCCCCAGACATCGCACAGGGGGTCCCAGACAGCACACAGGGGGGCAGAAACAGTGCACAGGGGGCAGAGACAGTCTCTTCCCCAATGTCACGCTGTCTCTGCCCCCTCTGTGAGCTGCCTGGGGCCCCTGTGCACTGTCAGGGGCCCCTGTATGCTGCCTGGAGTCCCCGTGTGCTGGGACCCCATTCGCTGTCTCTTCCCCCTGTGTGCTGCCTGGGGCCCCTGTGTGCTGCCTGGGGCTTTGTGTGCTGTCTCTGCCCTCTGTGTGCTGCCTGGGGCCCCTGTGCACTGTCAGGGGCACCTGTATGCTGACTGGGGCCCTTGTGCGCTGCCTGGTGCCCTGTGCAGTCCCAGGGGCCTTGTGTACTGCCAGGGGCACAAGTGTGCTGCCTGAGGCCCTGTGCACTGCCTGGGGGCCTGTGTGCTGCCTGGGGTCCCTGTGTGCTGCCTGGGGCTCTGTGTGCTGTCTCTGCCCTCTGTGTGCTGCCTGGGGCCCCTGTGCACTGTCAGGGGCCCCTGTATGCTGACTGGGGCCCTTGTGCGCTGCCTGGTGCCCTGTGTGGTCCCAGGGGCCCTGTGTATTGCCAGGGGCACAAGTGTGCTGCCTGGGGCCCCGTGTGCTGCATGTGGCCCCTGTGTGCTGCCTGATGCCCTGTGCGCTGCCTGGGGGCCTGTGTGCTGCCTGGGGCCCCTGTGTGCTGTATGGGGCCCCTGTGTGCTGCCTGGGGCCCCGTATGCTGCCTGGGGCCACTGTGCTCTGCCTGGGCCATGTGCGTTGCCTGGGGCCACTGTATGCTGCCAGTGGCCCCTGTGTTCTGCCTGGGGCCCCTGTGCTCTGTCTTGTACCCCAGTGTGCTGCCTGGGCCCTGTGCGCTGCTTGGGGCCCCGTGTGCTGCCTGGGACCCTGTTCGCTGTCTCTGCCCCCGTGTGCTGCCTGTGGCCCCGTGTGCTGCCTGGGACCCTGTTCGCTGTCTCTGCCCCCGTGTGCTGCCTGGGGCACTGCATGCTGCCTGGGCCCCCGTTTTTGATGGTTCTCAAAAGCGTGAATAATCTGATCTACAGCAGCTGGTGCATATTCTGACCCGGAGGGGTATAATCTGGCCTAGGCCAGAATATACCCGGGGTATATTCTGGCCCAGAGGGGCATAAACTGTGTATATATATATATAAAACTTCCTTCTCATCCCCACTGGGGGTTGTCTTTTTGTTGTATTTTCTCATTCTCAGGTCCTCTATCAGAGGCCTGGGAGTTTGAGGAGGGTTCTGCGCAGGATCTTAGCTGTTCCCAGCATTGCGCTTTTCTGGACAGAGAGCTCAGATGGTGCTCCTGGGATCTGTTGTAGCCATTCTTCCAACTTAGGGGTCACTGCTCCAAGTGCTCCTATCACCACTGGAATCACTGTTGCCTTCACCTTCCACATCTTCTCCAGTTCTCATTTGAGGCCCTGGTATTTCTCCAGCTTCTCATATTCCTTCTTTCTGATGTTGCTTTCACTTGGCACTGCCACATCTATTATCATTGCCATCTTCTGATCCTTGTCTACTATGACAATATCTGGTTGGTTAGCCAACACCTGCTTATCCATCTAGATCTTGAAATCCCACAGGATTTTAGCCCTTTCATTTTCCACCACTTTTTCTGGGGTCTCCCACCTGGACTTAGGAGGACTTAGCCTATATGCTATGCAGATGTTCCTGTATACAATTCCCGCTACCTGGTTGTGGCGTTCAGTATACGCTGTTCCTTCTTGCATTTTGCATCCTGCCACTATGTGTTGGACCGTTTTTGAGGTTTCTTTGCATAGTCTGCACTTTGGTCTTGTCTTTTGTGGTATATTCCTGCTTCTATGGATCTGGTGCTTAGTGCTTGCTATTGTGCCGCTATGTTTAGTGCCTCGGTGCTGTCTCCGAGTCCATCTTTCTCCAGCCATTGGTAGGATTTCTCCATGTCAGCCACCTCCATTATCTGTTGATGGTACATCCCATGCAGAGGCTTGTCTTGCCATGGTGCTTCATGTTCCTGTTCTTCCTTCCCGATCTGTTGTTGCTGCCTTAGGCTTTCTCTCAGCATCTCAACTTTTGGCGCCATTCTTCTGATGTATATCAAAAAACTGACCGGCACATCCAAACATAGATCCAGTGTGAACAGGTGCTAAACCTAGAGTCACCAACTCATGCACATACAAGAAAAAAAGGTAGCACACTGTAGCGCTATAGCTTGCAAACACGAAATATGAAAAATGAATTGCATCACTGCCTTAGAAATATGAAAAATTGAGAAGTCTTAGCGCATAAGATGGCCAAATTATGTGTACCTGATAGCCACGTTAAGGCTCTTCTCGTATATCAGGTCCTAACTAATGCCAATCCTCACTTAGAAAAGTCTGTCTGCATGGGAAGATATAAATCCTTTCTTCAGACTAAAATCTACATCTCTGTGGAGGGATAATGAACCTGGTGTAATTAAAAAGCCTGTGACCAACAGGTGGAGTGCTCAGGTAGAAGGTAAATGAATACATATCAAAAAACTGACTGGCACATCCAAACAGATCCAGTGTGAACAGGTGCTAAACCTAGAGTCACCAACTCATGCACATACAAGAAAAAAAGGTAGCACATTGTAGCGCTATAGCTTGCAAACACGAAATATGAAAAATGAATTGCATCACTGCCTTAGAAATATGAAAAATTGAGAAGTCTTAGCGCATAAGATGGCCAAATTATGTGTACCTGATAGCCACGTTAAGGCTCTTCTCATATATCAGGTCCTAACTAATGCCAATCCTCGCTTAGAAAAGTCTGTCTGCATGGGAACATATCAAGCGAGGATTGGCATTAGTTAGGACCTGATATACGAGAAGAGCCTTAACGTGGCTATCAGGTACACATAATTTGGCCATCTTATGCGCTAAGACTTCACAATTTTTCATATTTCTAAGGCAGTGATGCAATTGAATTTTCATATTTCGTGTTTGCAAGCTATAGCGCTACAGTGTGCTACCTTTTTTTCTTGTATGTGCATGAGTTGGTGACTCTAGGTTTAGCACCTGTTCACACTGGATCTATGTTTGGATGTGCCGGTCAGTTTTTTGATATGTATTCATTTACCTTCTACCTGAGCACTCCACCTATTGGTCACAGGCTTTTTAATTACACCAGTTTCATTACCCCTCCACAGAGATGTAGATTTTAGTCTGAAGAGAGGATTCATATGTTCCCATGCAGACAGACTTTTCTAAGCGAGCATTGGCTATCTGTCAGGGCATATGTATTGATGGCGCGAATCTTATTCTTCCCGTTGAGCTGGCTCTTCAGGACCTGTCCTATCCTTTGATAGTATTTGGATGTTGCTGCTTTCCTTGCCTCCTCATCATGGTTACCGTATCCCTGTGGGATGCCTAGCTACTTGTAGCATGTCCGTACATCTGCTACGCGCCCTGCTGGTAATTCCACTCCATCAGTCTTGACAACCTTGCCTCTCTTTATTACCAACCGGCTGCATTTCTCCAGTCTGAAGGACATCCCAAAGTCTTCACTGTAGATCCTTGTCAGGTGGATCAGTGAATCGATGTCTCGTTCGTTTTTCGCATACAGCTTAATGTCATCCATGTAGAGGAGGTGGCTGATTGTGCTTCCACTCTTGAACTTGTATCCATAGCCAGACTCTGTAATTATCTGACTGAGGGGGTTTAAACCTATGCAGAACAGCAATGGGGACAGTGCATCATCTAGGTATATGCCACATTTGATGGATACGTGTGCTAGTTGTCAGTAGTAAGTAGTGTACAGCACTCATCAACGCCCCTTTTTTGAAAAGTGACAAGTGCCCCGCCCACATTCCTGATATTCCAATCCCACCCACATTCCTGACATTCCACGCATTCCTGACATACCTTAGAAAGCGAAAGCGAAAGAGTTAGGCCTCTTTCACACTTCAGTTGTGTGACGTCCGCCCATCCGTGAAAATGGCGGATCCGTCAGAAAAGTAAAAAACGGATGCAAAAGTGGTCAGTTTTCTGACGGATCCGCCAAGAAGATTTCATCCGGAAATGATGAAAAATTTCGTTCCGGAAATGTAAGTCCGGACGAGAGAGAGAGAGAGAGAGACCGGGCATTGTTTTCTGAATTTCCCATAGGCGGTCATTATACAAAATGGTGGATGCGGCGGATCCGTCGTTGTCCGCCATTTTGATGGTCCAAAAAAAGTTGCATTGGACGTTTTTTTGTAATGACGGACGCCAATTTTTTGGCGGATCCGTCCAAAAACGGACCTAACGGACGACCATCCGTCAAAATCCGTCACTAATGCAAGTCTATGGGAAAAAAACGGATCCGCCAAAAAAAAAATGGCGGATCCGTTTTTTTCACATTTTGACGAATTTTGACTGACGTCGCACGACTGAAGTGTGAAAGAGGCCTTAGTGGAGACAAAGTGAAAGCGAAAGCAAATTCCGCACGTTTCTGACATTTTGCGCATTCCTGACATTCCGCACATTCCTGACATTTTGCGCATTCCTGACATTCCGCACATTCCTGACATACCTCAGAAAGTGAAAGCGAAAGAGTTAGTGGAGACAAAGTGAAAGCAAAAGCAAACACAGCTGAGAAAGTGATAGCGAAAGTGAGAGCAAACACGTCTATACAGCGCATTCTAGTCCTAGTTGAATAGCTGAAACATCCGTGACAGCATATATTCTGAGTGTGTTTAAACCCTGTTTGACCTCGTGACTCACGAGTCGTGAGACAATCACGAAAAATAAAATGCAGGGTCTTTGACCTCATGAGGCGGTATCTGTGAATGCGGCATATTTCACTCCAAACCACACACACACACTCATCTCTGCTGAGTCGTCTATACCAGACACACCGGTAAAGGGAAAAAAGTGTGATGCTGAATAAGTTTGCAATAACCACTCCCGGACATAGGGGCTTATTTACAACACAAAGCGCAGCGAAAATGTCACAGACATTAAAATAGACAGCAGCGTCAATAGAAGCGTAATTCGACTCAAATCGATTTTTGTCCCTGTCTGCCCAGTTGATTCACCACTGCCGGTTGGGTGGGGGTTAAATGTATCCGGAGCATATCCGGAAAATTATATATATATATATATAGATTAAAGTAAAAAGACTAGGGGTTAAAAATAGATTCTATATACTAAATGACTAGCGAGCGCTAGCGAGGGGTTGCTGCGTAAGTCTGTTAAGTTCGTGTTTGGGCACCAAGTACATTTTCTCAGCATGTTCCATCTTCGTCCAGCTATCAACGAGGTAATGAGGGGAATAGCCACAGCGAGTAAGGGACCGATAAATCCTCCTGACTGGTTCAACAAGCGTCTTTTCCTTGTAATGGATACTTTCTTATCACCCACTCGTCTTATAGAGCAACACCATTTTTTCAAAAAGTTTTTTTGCCGTTCTTTAAGAGGTATGCGGCCTTTCAATATGTTTAGAGCGATTTCAGCTATGGCTATTATCAAATCCTTCCCAGCATTCTTCAAAATAAGCTTTCTGTCCGAGGGGCTCACTTTGACCAGCTTTTCAGGAACCCCAGTTGCGACGCACTCTCTCAGACACCTTGTCGACAGGCCGGTATGAAAGGTGTGAATGACCCGGTACGTGAAAAAACTCACTTTTTAGGGCGTTTTTTCTTTTTGAACGTACACGACCGGTAAAGCTGGTGGGAACAAGCCCGTACGCAATCGTAGCTCCTAAGGGGTATCGCCTCGTAAATCGAGGAGCAAATACCTGAAAAGAACCTGAGTCGCACCTCAAAAGCTTCTAAGAAGAATCGTGTGTTACCAGGATACATCTGCTTAGCCAGAGTCATAATCTGCAATTTATCACGAGGATTGTTAAAAAGAACCATGTACTTGGTGTTCAAACCAATCGCTCTACTCTTTTTACCCTGTACGAATATATTCTGCACTAAATAAAATATATTCAGGTTTCGGTGATGTACGTACTTTGTGAATGCTTTTTCTATCTCGCTTATTCCGGAAGCGCTATCCATCATGTCATCAACAATAGCCAAATTTACCTTGTCAGGCGGGAAAAGGACATCGTCCGTAAATGATTCAGGGAGCCCTTCGACAAATTTGATGTTATGAAACGAATTAAGCATTTCATCGTACATTTTTTGCCAACATGCGTAAAAATAGTCAATGTTCTCAGGTGTGTGAGTTAATAACGATGATGATCGATCCAGCAGTTGTTTTACAAAATAGCTATTCCCTGGATTAGAGGGCCCAGCTAATATGCAACTTAGAGGGTGTTTAAGCCGTGTGTCCATGATGCTGTAGAACACGAAAGAGTTAGGGTTGTCTCAGGAATTCAGCTACTGTTTCATGCGAGTGTGAAACAAGCGCTTCTTGAGGAGTTCATAATCTCGCATTTCCCGAGCGTTGCCGGCGGCACGAGGTTCCCTTTTCGCAGAGCCTGTGACAGGGAATAATGGAGTGTCAGCGTGAGAAAAACATCTTAATAACCGAAAGGCAGCTTTGTAAAATCGTCAGACGTCTTTTTGTATAAACGCATCTTTGCGTCTTGCGGAGAGGCCTTGTTTCAATCACCAAATGTTTTTTAACCCTTACAATGCCGCTCTGTTCAACGCGGATTGTTTTTTGAGTTTTGGGGTCCAAGTTGCAAGAGTAATTCAGAACCATGTCTCTAGGCAGGGCCGGCGTCAGCACCCGGCACACCCGGGCAAGTGCCGGGGCCCTGAGCAGGCGGGGGGGCCCACTCGCCGTCGGGCACCCCGGCGCCCGTTAGCGGAGGAGAGCGGTGTCAGCGCCGCCACTGCCCCCCCGCTTGCTCAGGGCCCCGGCAGCAGCTGCCAGCTGGCACAATACTTACCTCTCCAGTGCTTCCGCTGCCGCAGCTCCGGGCTTCAGGGGGCAACGGCGCTTCCTCTCACAGCAGCGCCGCTGAATGACGTCATCATTCAGCGGCCGGCTGTGGCAGAGAGCGCGCGGACGCCGGACAGGTGAGGAGTGTGTGTATGTGTCTGTGTGTGTGTCTGTCTGTGTGTATCAGTGTGTGTGTATGTAGTGCGGTGCTTTGTGTGTGTGTGTGTGTGTGTATGTATGTTATGTATGTATGTGAGAGAGTGCTTGTGTGCTGTTGTGCTGTCTGTGTGTGATGATGGGCAGGCATTGATGATAATGGGCAGGCATTGATGATGATGGGGAGGAGATGATGATGATGGGCAGGCATTGATGATGATGGGGAGGCAATGATGATAATGGGCAGGCACTGATGATGATGGGGAGGAGATGATGATGATGGGCAGGCATTGATGATGATGGGGAGGAGATGATGATGATGGGCAGGCATTGATAATGGGCAGGCATTGATGATGATGGGGAGGCAATGATGATAATGGGCAGGCATTGATGATGATTGGGAGGAGATGATGATGATGGGCAGGCATTGATGATGATGGGGAAGCGATGATGATGATAGGCAGGCATTGATGATAATGGAGAGGCCATGATGATGATGGGCAGGCATTGATGATGATGGGCAGGCATTGATGATGATGGGGAGGCCATGATGATGATGGGGAGGCCATGATGATGATGAGCAGGCATTGATGATATTGGGAGGTGATAGTGATGATGGGCAGGCATTGATGATAATGGGGAGGCCATGATGATGATGGGCAGGCATTGATGATAATGGGGAGGCCATGATGATGATGGGCAGGCATTGATGATGATGGGGAGGTCATGATGATGATGGGGAGGCAATGATGATGATGAGGAGGCAATGATGATGATGGGGAGGCATTGATGATAATGGGGAGGAAATGATGATGAGGGGAGGCAATGATTATGAGGGGGGAGGCGATGATGATGATGGGGAGGCAATGATGATGATGGGGAGGAAATCATGATGATAATGGGGAGTCTTTCCACAGCGCCCTTTCCTGAGCCGCAACAGTGCAGAACGCAGTACAGCGCAGAGGAGAGCTCCATATTTTGTATGGAGCATTATATGGGGACCAGTATCCTGTATGGAGCATTATAAGGGGACCAGTATCCTGTATGGAGCATTATATTGGGTCCACTATTCTGTATGGAGCATTATTTTGGGTCCAGTATTCTGTATCGAGCATTATATGGGGATGGGGGGGTGACATCCTGCATGGGGTATTATATGGGTGATGAGGGGGAGACTATGTGGTGCCCATAATATTGTATGGAGGACTGTACTGTCCAGTCTGTACTGTGCGCTGTGAGGATTTGGCGGTTTTTGAGCTATTGTACAATTTACAATAGATATCACTCATGTAATGGAAGAAGTGAAGTATTTGGCATTGTACTGTACCTATATTTCTCTGCTGTATCTGTGCATCATGAATCGTGGTCTGTGTTAAAGGGGCCCACTAAGGCTCTTTCGCCCGGGGCCCATAAAAACCTGGAGCCGGCCCTGTCTCTAAAGCTGTCATAATTAACGACTCGAGAATTAGTGCTATTCAGCGTAATACCCTTAACTTTCAAAACACACTTTTCATCACTCAAGCGATACACGTATGTTTTGGGACCGGCGGATACAAACTCTGTGAAGTGTGATTCATGCGGTACTTCGCTGGTAAGATCCCCCAAATATACTCCAAGGGCTGGCATCCACTAGCCAAGCCGCTGCACTAAAATGACAGAGTCTGGTCTGTATCGTGGTAGAGGCATCGTTCCTGCAACCGGTCCAAAAGAGCATACAGCTCTAATCACGTGTAGGCATTGGTGAAGCATGCAATGAAAACATTTGTGTTTCGATTGATCGAGTGGTGGTCTTTTGTGTAGCGCCAATTAACGGTTGCTGTGTCGTCGATAAAGTTTAACTCCGAAACATCGTAGTACGGAAGAAAGGCGTACTCAAACAATTCATCGGGTCTGTTAGCACGCTAGCACATGGTAAATTTGCGCGCTGCGCGAATTTACCCCAGAGAGAGTTTAAAAAGAGTTTGGCGATTTGTCTTTGGGCGGGGTTCAGCTCTATATTGTCGGGATCTAATTTAACACCAACTTTCTCGTAATACGTATCTACGTACGCCTTTTTCGCCTCGTCGCTAACACACCAGCTCCGCTAGCCGCTAGCCTCCTGTTTGAGGTTAAGATGCGTTTTTATGTAGCTCGCAAACAATGTGTCATGGACCTCGGGAAAATGTCAGATTTCATAAATCTGCATGATTCTATATCCCTTTTCCAGAGCGACTTCCAGTTCAACAGTGCATCAAGTTCCGGTCAGGGCCCTCTCATCTTGGCTGTGACAGCACTCAGACGTCTGCAAATGGAGCGCGCATGTGTAGCATAGGGAAAAAATGAGGTTTTTGTTCATTTTAATGGGCAGGACTGGAAAAAACAAATCTCTGGGCTGGTACAGCTTCACTTTTGCTAAGCCGAAGTAGTTTTTCAGGGACCCGAAATTATCATAAACGATTTTCGGATGCCCTACAGGATATGGTTTTGTCTTGTTGACGTAGGGGTAAAGGCTGGTGAAATCAAAATAGTGTGTAGTCTCGCCAGGTTCCGGCTTGTGGTAAAGTTTGACGGCATTAGTGCGGCCGCCGTATAGAGCGTCACTGGGGTCCATCGGTTCGGGGAATTGCATTGCGGCTAGATACGATGGAATGGCTGTTTCTTTTGCAACCATCTCCACCCACTCGTGTTCTCAAACCACACGTACTTTGAAACCCACCCCTGCAGATAGCGCTTTTTAGCTAGAGAACTGCGATATTGTATTTGTCAATTTGTTTGTGTCATTTTCATTGTAGCACACGGGGCACCCATGGTAAAAACACCCCTGAAATTCAAAAGCGGTGTGGCGACCCACGATACACGCATAGCCATCTAAGAAGTAGGTACTCACCCGTTTCTCACCGCCGCGCAGAGCTTTTTGCATTTCGATGCTCTTCGAATGCGCTATATACAGTAGCCACTAGATGGCAGGGGTGGAATAGCGTTTTTGGGTTTTGTGGTAATTGTCGCTGGGTATAATGGCTATTGTGTTTTTGGGGAGAAATTTAAATCTGTACATGGCCATGCATACGGAAGCCAGCGTGACTAATTGGAATGGGTTGATGTGGGTGATCTTTACAACCTCTTTCTCGGTGCATTTGCAATAGGATGTAGTTTTTTTAATCGTTATTTCTATAACACGCTCTCTGTACAGATAGCAGGCTTTACGCATATTAGCAGCGGATTAACCAGCGTAACATCTGGAGTCAGCAACAGAGAATGTAGATTTATTCACATCCAGTATAGACAGCTTACAACACAGCATGAAATGTGATCAGCCTGATATCTGCTATGGCTGCAGCATGAAAAACATTACAACAACACAGGAAGAGAAGGAGGAGGCATCCTGTCTGTGAGTGAGGTTTTTTTTTTTTTTTTACAAAACTTTGTTAACAACCTCACAATATGCACAACATATCAAACAGTACAGTAGTAGTTGTTGCAATACATACAAATCAATATGCATTATTCCAACACCCCCACTCAACAACTACTTATCCTCTTATTCCCATTGAGGTTCTCAATTCTTGGAACCTGGCTCGTGGCAATGGCTTTGTCATAATGTCAGCTAGCATCTTATCAGTTTCACAATAGACAAACTGAATTATGCCACGATCTATCAAATCACATAGATGATGGTGTCTGACGTCAATGTGCTTGGTTCTAGCACTGATCTTTTCACTGCATGCAAGTTTAATGCATCCTTGGTTGTCCTCATAAATCACCGTCGGCTGAGTTGACGGTTTGCCAAGATCGTCCATCAATTGTCTTAGCCAAACGACCTCCTGGCTTGCATAGGCTGCTGCACATACTCCGCTTCTGTGGATGACAAGGCAACAGACACTTGTTTCCTACTAGACCAGGAGATTGAACTTTCTCCAACTTTAAACAAGTATCCGCTTGTGGATTTACGATCACGAGAATCACCAGCCCAATCCACATCTACATAGCCGGTCAGTTCTAGATCTCCCGCTGCAGATAGTTTTAAATTTACATCTTGCGTTTCTTTCAAATATCGCAGAAGTCTTTTAACAGCATTCCAGTCTCTTTGGCGCGGTTTTTCCACATATCTGCAAAGGATTCCAACTGTTGTGATATCCGGTCGAGTCATAGTTGATATGTACAGAAGTGCCCCCACTGCCTGACGATATTTCTCATTGTTAGGCAACAGGTCATCTTCTTCTTCTAGCTTCAGGTAGGATGGTTCCATTGGGGTTGGTATATCTTTGGCCTCTGACATTCCAAATTGATTCAGAATCAAATTAATTTTTGCACTTTGGTTTAGAAGAAAACTCCCATCTTCCTCTCTCTGGATTTGGTTTCTAGATAATATGTCACACTTCCAAGGACTTTTGTTTCAAAATGCTGATTCAGAATTTCAGTCTTTTTTCCAATTTCTGCGTCTTCTTGATGAACTACAATCACATCGTCCACATATAAGAGAATATACATCCACTTTCCATCTGTATATTTTGTGTATAAGCATGGATCTGCTTGACCTCTTTTAAATCCTTCTTCCAACAAGACTTTATTCATCTTGGTGTTCCATGCTCTTGCTGATAGCTTAAGACCATAGAGAGATTTTTGTAGTTTGCAAACAAGATTCTCTTCACCTCTTTTTACATAACCTTCAGGTTGAGTCATGTATAAGTCCTCCTCAATGTCACCATTTAAGAAAGCAGTTTTTATATCCAAATGTCTGACATACATCTTTTGTACAGCAGCTACAGCTAACAAAGCTCTGAAAGTAGTCTGTTTTGCGACTGGAGCAAATGTAGCATCGTAATCTTCTCCATACTTTTGAGAATATCCTTTTGCGACCAACCTTGCTTTAAATCTGTGGACTTTACCTTCAGAGTCATATTTTGGTTTTAAAGACCCACTTGCACTTGATTGCCTTTTTGCCCTGTGGTAGCTTGGTGAGTTTCCAAGTTTGGAGTTGATGAAGCGACTTGATTTCCTCATTAGCGGCATCAATCCACTTTGTTCTTTCATGGATAGGTAGTCCTTGCATTTCATCCCATGACTGCGGCTCTGACTCAGGTAGTGTCTTGACAATGTAGGATAGACGTTTAGCTGGTATACCTTTGTTTGATCTTGACGATCTTCTGATTTCAGATTCTTCTGATTTTTCTGTTGTTCCTTCAGTGGTTGAAGAATCCAGCCAGACTTCTACATCCTCCTTGTTGTTGTCTTGTAATTGTGACTTTAGCTGGACTACTGGCGTGATGTCACAAAACTTGGGTGATACAAAGTTCTCATCAATCACTACATCTCTGCTTATTGTGACCTTGTTTGTTTCTGGGTGTAGAATCCTATAACCTTTCTGGGTTTCACTGTAGCCTACCAGGATACCTTTCTTAGCGTGAGATTCCCACTTAGTTCGCTTTTCTTTGGGAATATGTACAAATGCTTTACTTCCGAATATTCTTATGTGGTGCAGTTTTGGCTTTCTGCTGTTCCATTGCTCAAATGGAGTTTTCTCTGTAGCTTTACCTGGTAGTCTATTCTGAAGATAGCAAGCTGTCATGATTGCCTCACCCCAATATGTTATAGGCAGATTTGCATCAAATAACATACTTCTTGCACTTTCACAGAGTGTTTGGTTCCTTCTTTCCGCAACACCATTTTGCTCAGGGTTGTACGGTACAGTGGTCTGAAATAGGATTCCATTTTTCTTTAGAATGCTCTGTGTCTCATTGCTTGTATATTTAGTCCCATTATCTGCACGTAGAATCTTTGGCATTCTTCCAAATTGATTATATACCTCAGCTAGATATATTTCAAGTTTCTCTGGAACTTCTATCTTGCTGTGAAGCAGATGGACAACTGTATATCTGGAATGATCATCAATAAATGTGAGAAAATATCTCTTCTTCCCAGGAGTCTGAGAGCTCATTGGACCACAGACATCTGTGTGTATTAAATCTAGTGGCTGTTCTGTTCTTATAGTACTTCTCTTAGGAAAAGCTTTTCTAGACATTTTCCATTTGATGCAGCTAGTACACTTCATTGTCTGGTTACATAGATCAATTGTGATATCATCAGCTAGTTGCTTCTGAACTAACTTTCTTATTGCTTTTGGGTCTCTGTGTGCCAGACGCCTATGCCATACATGAACAGTTATTGTGCTCCTCTTGTTGAGCAGTATACACACACTCTTTACATTTCAGCTGATAAAGTTCATCTGTGATTTTTCCCTCTGCTAGTGTGTGACCCTCTTTTGAGATGATGCAGCTATCATGCCTAAATGTAACTTCATTTCCTTGTTTTGTGAGTTTCTTCACAGATAGTAAATTACTCTCAAGACTAGGCACTAGAGTTGAGCATTCCGAAACCGCAAGTATCGGGTATCGGCCGATATTCGCTGTATCGGAATTCCGATGCTCAGTTCCGATATTTTTCATATTTCGTATACCGGAATCGGAAGTTCCCATAATTCTTTGAGAGGCAATGTGATTTTAGTCAGCCAATGAGGAATCCTAAGAAGTGTGGGCACATCCTGTACTGCTGCGGTCATGTTAACTAATGGCATGGCTGTGATTGGATGCTGAAATGATGTCAGAATGCACTATAAAAGGCGCCGCCGCCATTTTAGCGTCACTGTGCTGTGAATTCAGTTAGGGACAGAACGCTGCTCTGCTGACTCTGAGGGACAGTTAGAGATTGCGATTTTGTGTACTGTGCTTTAGGCAGGCTAGTTTACCAACCGCTGTGTAAATCATCCTTTTGCCTTGCAGTGTTGTTTTAACAGCTCTGTGCAAGGTGTGTCTGTCACTCACAGACTCTTCTTTTTTTCTTTAGTGTAATTCTTGCTGCTTCATTCAATTGAAATTATAGTGTGATGCGCTTCCATCCGTATACAATACATTGGTTGCAAACACTATAGAAGTACAGAAAGGAGCCTTTCAGAGATAGTGAACAGTTGTGTGCAGTGTTCACTCTAGTCTGTGAGATTTTTTTTTTTTTTCAGTGCAGATCACGCTCCAGTTAGTTCTTCAACCACTGCTGCTTGTACTCTGCTGAGCGTGTCTCATTGCCTCATCCTTTACATTTTTCTCTAATTGGTGCTGCTCTATTCTATTTAAAAAAAATCAAATCTATTAGTGTGACGTGCTTCCATCCGTATCCAATACATTGGTTGCAAACACTATAGAAGTACACAAAGGAGCCTTTCAGAGATAGTGAACAGTTGTGTGCTGTGTTCACTCTAGTCTGTGAGTTTTTTTTTTTTTTGAGTGCAGATCACGCTCCAGTTATTTCTTCAACCACTGCTGCTTGTACTCTGCTGAGCGTGTCTCACTGCCTCATCCTTGACATTTTTCTCTAATTGGTGCTGCTACATTCTATTTCAAATAATTCAAATCTATTAGTGTGACGTGCTTCCATCCGTATCCAATACATTGGTTGCAAACAATATAGAATCACAAACGGGCCTTTCACAGCTACTGAACAGTTGTGTGCAGTGTTTACTGTTAGTCAGAGGTTTTCATTTTTGGAGTGCAGATCCGCTCCAGTTATTTCTTCAACCACTGCTGTTTGTACTCTGCTGAGCGAGTCTCACTGCCTCATCCTTTACATTTTTCTCTAATTGTTGCTGCTACATTCTATTTAAAAAAATGAAATCTATTAGTGTGATGTGCTTCCATCCGTATCCAATACATTGGTTGCAAACAATATAGAAGTTCACAAACGGGCCTTTCACAGCTACTGAACAGTTGTGTGCAGTGTTTACTGTAGTCAGAGGTTTTCATTTTTGGAGTGCAGATCCCGCTCCAGTTAGTTCTTCAACCACTGCTGCTTGTACTCTGCTGAGCGTGTCTCACTGCCTCATCCTTGACATTTTTCTCTAATTGGGGCTGCTACATTCTATTTCAAATAATTCAAATCTATTAGTGTGATCGTGCTTCCATCCGTATCCAATACATTGGTTGGAAACAATATAGAAGTTCACAAACGGGCCTTTCACAGCTACTGAACAGTTGTGTGCAGTGTTTACTGTAGTCAGAGGTTTTCATTTTTGGAGTGCAGATCCCGCTCCAGTTAGTTCTTCAACCACTGCTGCTTGTACTCTGCTGAGCGTGTCTCACTGCCTCATCCTTGACATTTTTCTCTAATTGGTGCTGCTACATTCTATTTCAAATAATTCAAATCTGTTAGTGTGACGTGCTTCCATCCGTATCCAATACATTGGTTGCAAACAATATAGAAGTTCACAAACGGGCCTTTCACAGCTACTGAACAGTTGTGTGCAGTGTTTACTGTAGTCAGAGGTTTTCATTTTTGGAGTGCAGATCCCGCTCCAGTTATTTCTTCAACCACTGCTGCTTGTACTCTGCTGAGCGTGTCTCATTGCCTCATCCTTTACATTTTTCTCTAATTGTTGCTGCTACATTCTATTTCAAATAATTCAAATCTATTAGTGTGACGTGCTTCCATCCGTATCCAATACATTGGTTGGAAACAATATAGAAGTTCACAAACGGGCCTTTCACAGCTACTGAACAGTTGTGTGCAGTGTTTACTGTAGTCAGAGGTTTTCATTTTTGGAGTGCAGATCCCGCTCCAGTTAGTTCTTCAACCACTGCTGCTTGTACTCTGCTGAGCGTGTCTCACTGCCTCATCCTTTACATTTTTCTCTAATTGTTGCTGCTACATTCTATTTCAAATAATTCAAATCTGTTAGTGTGAGTGCTTCCATCCGTATCCAATACATTGGTTGCAAACAATATAGAAGTTCACAAACGGGCCTTTCACAGCTACTGAACAGTTGTGTGCAGTGTTTACTGTAGTCAGAGTTTTTTCATTTTTGGAGTGCAGATCCCGCTCCAGTTATTTCTTCAACCACTGCTGCTTGTACTCTGCTGAGCGTGTCTCATTGCCTCATCCTTTACATTTTTCTCTAATTGGTGCTGCTACATTCTATTTAAAAAAATAAATCTATTAGTGTGATGTGCTTCCATCCGTATCCAATACATTGGTTGCAAACAATATAGAAGTTCACAAACGGGCCTTTCACAGCTACTGAACAGTTGTGTGCAGTGTTTACTGTAGTCAGAGTTTTTTTTTATTTTTGGAGTGCAGATCCCGCTTCAGTTAGTTCTTCAACCACTGCTGCTTGTACTCTGCTGAGCGTGTCTCACTGCCTCATCCTTGACATTTTTCTCTAATTGGTGCTGCTACATTCTATTTCAAATAATTCAAATCTATTAGTGTGACGTGCTTCCATCCGTATCCAATACATTGGTTGCAAACAATATAGAAGTTCACAAACGGGCCTTTCACAGCTACTGAACAGTTGTGTGCAGTGTTTACTGTAGTCAGAGGTTTTCATTTTTGGAGTGCAGATCCCGCTTCAGTTAGTTCTTCAACCACTGCTGCTGGTACTCTGCTGAGCGTGTCTCACTGCCTCATCCTTACATTTTTCTCTAATTGGTGCTGCTACATTCTATTTCAAATAATTCAAATCTATTAGTGTGATGTGCTTCCATCCGTATCCAATACATTGGTTGCAAACAATATAGAAGTTCACAACGGCCTTTCACAGTACTGAACAGTGTGTGCTAGTGTTTACTGTAGTCAGAGGTTTTCATTTTTGGAGTGCAGATTCCGTCCAGTTAGTTTTTCAAACCACTGCTGCTTGTATTCGCTGAGCGTGTCATGCCTTATCTTTACATTTTCTCTAATTGGTGTGCTCCATTCTATTTCAAATAACTCAATCTATTAGTGTGATTTCCTTCATCGTAATATAATAATGGTTTCAAACAGCCTTTTTGTTAATGTACAGAATTATATCGACATTGTAAGGTGTCGCTATCAGTCTGATAATTAGATTCTTCACCTTTTCTATCAGTTGTCGTTGTTTCAGCAAAACATATGCAGTATTATTTAGCTATTGTGACTATGCACTATTGACTTTAACAAGGTAATGCATGAGTTTTGTTACCGATTCTCATTTTACATGATGGACCTTTAGGTATGGGTTGTAAATTTGTAATTAAATATGTATTTTTGAAATTGACACAAATATAAGTAGTGTTGAAGAGACTAGTCCTACATCATTGTTGCACAATATTACAGTGAATCACGTCCCATTAATCAACAATGGATTATTAAAATTTACTTGTATGCTTTTATTAAAGCCATGAACACTGAAGGGTAACCTTCGCACTGCAGCTGTTGACAAAGTTCAACCCACATTATGCACTTCCAACATTGCAGATTTGAGGCATGATGTGAGTTGGATTTGTCTAAGTTATGGAGTGAAAAGGTTCACATCAGTACCCTATAGCATAAGTAGCTTTTGTGTTAGCATTTGTGTTCGACATGTTGGATATCTGCAGTATATGTCCCAATATTTTGATACAGATTTGTGACAAAGACTAAGAAATTTATGGTTTAAAGGTGACGTTTCACTTGTTTACAGCTTAGAAATAGGGTGTAGCCTTTATCTATGTGTAGCAGTAGCACTTTACTGTCATGTTTTTTTCAACATGTGTAGCTACCTAGCAGTAATTTGACGGACACACAGCAGGGACAGCAGGTTACTGACCCCAAACACATCAGCGATTGTTTTGATCTGTGCATCCAACACTTCTGAGCAGCAACTGGGAGTGTTGTAGCCAGGCAGTAAGTTCAGGTGGTAGAAAGATGAACATAACAGGACATGATAACGTTGCAACAGTTATTTAATCTGAAACCGGACAGGCAAATTCATGCGATCCATGCCTTGTTCATTTCTGAAAGTAAGCCGGTCTACATTATCGGAGATAGTCACATGCTACGGTCTGTTAGTACACCACCTGCAGCACTAAAGAGCGGTCGATATACACTGCAGCAGGGCAAGCCAGCACCTCCAATGCATACTGGCTAAGCTCTGGCCATGTATCCAGCTTAGAGACCCAAAACTTGAATGGGGAAGAGCCATCTGGGAGTACACTCAGAGGCCAAGACATGTAGTCTGTCACCATCTTACGGAAACTTTGCCTCCTGCTGACTGGAGCCGTCTCGGATGGTGTAGACATTGGTGGCGCTGCCACAAAACTTCGCCACATTTGGAACATACTGGTCTTGCTGTTGTGAATGTGCTAGAAATGAACTCTGAGCAGAAGCTCACTCTGGTGGTTACAAACAGTAATGAACTATCCAATGAAGATTGTGAAGATTGGAGATCAGCTGTTACTGACTGGTGTTATATAAGGGAGATTCCCTCCCATCAGGGTTGACGGTGATCAATTGTTCTGGTCTCATCTTTGATTCCTGTACACTTTGTAGCTTGCTGTTTCGTGCCTGCATCGTTTTCAAACAGATAAGACATTTTCTTCTTTTATTTTTTTTTGTTTTTTTTTTTGGCATTTTGTCCTGCACTTCTGTGGGGGTCTGCCGGGTCCCCTTGGGGGGCTTGTGCTCCTCTCAGTTTAGTTCAGCCACTGTTTTTTGTTCATTTTCCTTTTCCACTTTTTTCTGTGGCTGCTGTTTATTTTTTGTTACACCAGAGAACTAATTTAGGTGCTAGAGGTCGTGTCATCTCAGGTGTTTTTGTAATTAGTAGAGTTGGTACTTTTCAGGGTTTTTTGTGATTGAATAAATTGCCCTTCCTATCCTTTTCTATTTATGAAGTTTGAGCCCCAACGTTTGCTCATACTATTTTCTGTCTGTGTCAGTATTTCTTCTTGTTTAACCGCCATTACATGATTGGGGGCTTTCTATGTTCTTTGTGGATCTGCTCCGGGACAGATAGCTTTCCTCTTTCTATCTTTAGGTGTAGTTAGCTTCTCAGGCTGTGACGAGGCGTCTAGGACCAACGTAGGTACGCTCCACGGCTGCCTTTGGTTGTGGTGGTTAGTCAGGGTACTGCAATCCCATAGATTCCAAACTCTCTGATGTATTGGCTTTTTTGCCTGCTCTCCTCAGCTACCAAATCATAACATCTTGCCCTGTGCAGAGGCACTGCTTGTGCTCCCTCTTGTTGCAGAGCTGTCTCCACTGCCTCGACGCACAGAGCTGCTTTGTAAAGCAGTAGTAGCAGCAGTGCTCTCGGCTGGAATGGAGAACATTATGGATTGCACCAGTGTGTCTTGGTACTCCCGCATTTTACGCTTCCGGTTCAACGGTGTGATGAGGCTTTGTAAGTTGTCCCGGTAGCGAGGGTCTAGGAGGGTGGACACACAATAATCAGACGTGGTGAGAATGTGGGCGATGCGGCGGTCGTTTCTCAGGCACTGCAGCATGAAATCAACCATGTGCTGCAGACTCCCAACTGGCCAAGAAACGCTGTCCCCTGCAAGAGGCGTCATCTCTGCCTGCTCTGCATCACCACACCCTCGCTATACATACTGACTAGAGCGTTGTGTACCTCCCTCTGGAGCGATGTCTTCCTCCTCCATTGACTCCTCTTCATCCTCCTCACAAAGTGAGCCATGCCCAGCCCTTTGTGAGGAACCACGTTGCGCTGACTGTCCAGAAGGTGACGGAATTTGTGACTCCTCATCCTCCACCTCTTCCAAAACCTCATCCCTTAGTGCTTGCATTGTTTTTTGAAGCAGGCAGATAAGGGGGACAGTCAGGCTGACTAGTGCATCATCTGCACTCGCCATCCGCGTTGACTCATCAAACGCACGCAAAACGTGGCAGATGTCTTTCATAGAGTCCTTCGCCAGTCCTTACACTGGCTGCCCATTCATTATAGTATCCAATTCAAAGTAATGGTTGTCACCCACAAAGCTCTCCACAGTGCAGCACCCCCTACATCTCCCTCATTTCTATCTATCGGCCTAACCGACTGGTGCGCTGTGCAAACGACCTTCGACTAACCTCTGCACTAATCCGTACCTCCCACTCCCGACTACAAGACTTCTCCCGTGCTGCGACAATCCTCTGGAATGATCTACCCCAAGAAATTAGGACTATCCGCAATTAGCATGGTTTCAGGCGCTCCCTCAAAACACATTTGTTCAGAGCGACCTATCACATTCACAAATCAAAGTCATTCTATGTGTAAGTCTGTGTGTGTAGCCCATTCACTATCTCCATCCATCCATCACTCCCTCAAAATGGCTGGACCATCATTGTAAATACACCATTGTATATAAACACCTGTACTTTGTAACTCCCCCACCTCATTGTAGATTGTAAGCTGTCACGAGCAGGGGCGGCTTATATTGCTTTAATTATTGTATTGTTAACGTCGTTATTTATAACTTGTGTTCTGAAACTGTTAAACTGTAAAGCGCTGTGGAATATGTTGGCGCTATATAAATAAAGATTATTATTATTATAGAGGCCCAGTCAGTAGTGGTGAAGTGTGAATCGGCGCAAATTGCGAGTTGATTGCGCCTGATGCAGCTGAGACTCCATTACTGTTGGCTGCTGCTCACACAACCGCTCCAACATATGTAACGTGGAATTCCACCTGGTGGGTACGTCACATAAGATGCGATGTTCAGGAAGGCGAAATCTGCGTTGCAGAGCTGCAATCAGCGATCTGGCCATGCTGGAACGTCGCAAGTGAGCGCACTCTAGGCGGACCTTGTGCAGCAGTGCATCAAAATCCGGATAGTCCCTCCAAAAACTCTGCACGACCAAGTTGAGCACATGTGACAGACATGGTATGTGAGTGAGGTTGCCAAGGCCCAGAGCTGCCACCAGATTTCGGCCATTGTCACACACTACCAAGCCTGGCTGGAGATTCGCTGCCAAAAACCAGACGTCGCTGTCCTGCTTGATGGCATTACAGAGCTCCTGCGCTGTGTTTCTTCGATTCCCCATGGAAATTAATTTCAGGACGGCCTGTTGACGTTTGGACACGGCTGTGCTCATATCGGTCGCAACAGGTATAACCGTTCACGGGTCCATGTGGCGGTAGACCGTGACGGCTCCTGCAGCGATGATTCTGAGGAACTGGAGTAGGAGGAGGAGTCAATGTGTACAGACTTGATTCCTGCAATCCTTGGAGTTGGCAGAACACGTACAGCGCCACTCGCAAGATCAGTACCCGGCTCCACAACATTGACCCAATGGGCAGTGAGGGAAAGGTATCGTCCCTGGCCATGGATGTTAGAACCCTCTTGCTAGGTTTTGTTTCAGTTTGCTGGTCACATGACCTTTTTTCCCTATTTAGTCTGGCTCCGCCCTTCTGGCTTTGCTTGACTTCATTGTATTATCTACTGTTAAGCTAGCCGGGTGCTTAGGTGCCTTACTCAGTCAGTTTTGGTTGATGTTAGGATCTCAAAGTATTTTGTTTTCTGTTTAATTATCCCTGCTACAATTTCTGTTAGGAGGTGTCCACCTTTTCTCCCAGTCACTAGATCTTGTAGGGATTCCTCCCTCGCAACTATAGGTCTTCGTTCAGACTAGCTGAGGACTTTAGCGGGTCTGGTCGCAGGATCAGGTTCCCCGTTACATCGTAGGGATTCAGCTTAGTTCTATTGTAGGGACAGAATTCCCTTCTTTCCTTAATGGTTTTGCAGATCATAACAATGGGTACTGGTCCACGCATAGGTGGTCAGGTGGACCTTGCTACTGATGGCGTTTAGTAGCGCATGTTTAATTTTTCCCTCAACATGCTTTTGCAGACCAGGGACGGCTTGCCTGCTGAAATGAAATCGGCTTGGCACATTGTATTGTGGGACTGACAATTATATTAAGTTACGGAAACTGTCTGTCTCCACCAGCCTGAATGACAGCATTTCAAGGGACAGGAGTTTTGCAATGCCAGCATTCTGAGCCTGTGCACGTGGATGGTTTGCCGAGTATGGCCGTCTTTTATCCCATGCCTGTGCTACCGATGGCTGTTTTGTGGCCTGGGAGTGTGAGGATGACAGGGAACTTGCTGCTGTGTGTGGAATAACACTTTGTCTCTAGACAACAGTGACCGAGGTTCTTCCATGGCGATCCTGTGAGGAAGCAGAACCAGCTGTGTGTGAGCTCGATGAAGAGGCTTCAACACAACCTGAAGATGTAGGTGCTGCTGTAGGTTGGCCTACATCTCCAGTGTGTCTTTGTAACTCAACTACGTGCTATGTCTGCACATGTTTCCACATATTAGTGGTATTTAGGTTACTGTCACTTTTACCTATTTTTAGTTTTTGATTACACAGCTTGCATTTGACATAGCAAATATCATCTGCAAGTGTGTCAAAAAAGGACCACGCAGTGCAAGTCCTGGGAGCGCACGTTTTGACTTTTGGAAGACAACTGCGCCGAACAGGTGCAAAACTGGAGGCTACAGCCAACCGAGTCTGCAGCCTAACTCTCCCTCCTGTTTGTACCGTTGGGGCAATGTCTTCCTCTATCTTCCTTCTATCACTAACCACTTCTCTAGGCCTCTCACAGCTTTCAACCAAAGTACTGGTTCTCAGCCACAAAGCTATCCACAGTGCAGCACCCCCCTACATCTCCTCCCTCATTTCTATCTATCGGCCTAACCGACTGCTGCACTCTGCAAACGACTTTCGACTAACCTCTGCACTAATCCGGACCTCCCACTCCCGACTCCAAGACTTCTCCCGCGCTGCGCCAATCCTCTGGAATGCTGTACCCCAAGAAATTAGGACTATCCACAATTTGCATGGTTTCAGGCGCTCCCTCAAAACACATTTGTTCACAGCGGCCTATCACATTCACTAATCAAAGTCATTCTATGTATTCTGTGTAAGTGTGTGTGTGTGTGTCTAGCCCATTCACTATCTCCATCCCTCACGATGGCTGGACCATCATTGTAAATGCACCATTGTATATAAACACCTATAGTTTGTATCTCCCACAGCTCATTGTAGATTGTAAGCTGTCACGAGCAGGGGCGACTTATTTTGCTTACATTATTGTATTGTTAACGTTGTTACTTATGACTTGTGTTATGAAACTGCTAAACTGTAAAGCGCTGCGGAATATGATGGCGCTATATAAATTAATATTATTATTATTAGTAGTAGTATTCCTCTGAGCTGCTCCCACCACCTTCCTGTTCCTCACACCATGTTGGGTCTTTGACCTCATCATCTCCACTACCCTCTTCCAATACCTGCTGATGTTGGGTGGTCTGGCCAGCACCATGCTCAACAGAAACTGGCACCTGAGTCTCATCATCATCAGATGCGTTCTGCGGTGTGCTGACCATCGGCACTGTCTCACCCGCCTCTTCAGATTCAGAGAGACACAGCTGTTGCGCATCACTGCATACTCCCTCTTCTTCACATTCCAGAATGCTGCTTGGCTGGGCCCCTGTTTGCAAGCCAACAGATTCTGAGAACAGAAGCAGACACTCAGCTGGCTCCTGTACAGAACTCTGTGACTGCCTGGGCAATTTGGCAGGCGGTGAAGAGACAGATGGTTGCTCAACAGTGCTTTGGTCCTGAGAGGAGGTGGAAGCAATTGAAGTCGATGCATTGGCTGACATCCAACCAACAACGGCTTCAATTTGTTCTTTCCAGAGCAGAGGGGGGGGTACGCCGACCTCCTACAAAAGTGCGCATAAAGTAACGCTCACGGGGAAAACTGGTGGATGCTGTGTCACTGGGGGCGGCAGCAGCCACAGAATCCCAACGTCCTCTCCCTGCTGAAACTCCACGACCACGTGCCTTACTCCCTGCCTTCTTCATCTTGGTAGATTGATAAAGAAAGTCTGAAAAGTTATAAGGCCAAAGTGTGGTTATTCCGCAGAGACTGCAGTGAACACTGCACACAACTGTTGACTACCCAACACGTCACAGCAGGAAGGCAGTCTGTGCGTCCAAACAAAGGCGCAAGCATACATGCACGTACCCAGTTTATAAAGCTATATAAAAAAATTATGTAGTAGTGACGCACACTTTATTGAGGTACAGTATTACATGGCCATTCACCATCTGTGGCTATGCAGTCTCATCTATATATACCTTATCTATCCGTTGTCAAGCTTGCAAGTCCACAGTCAGGCATAAATAGCAATTTGCACTATGCACTTTTTAAAGGTTATGTTTGTTAATAAAAATGATTATTGGCATATATTATGAGTATTACATGATGGAAATTGATTAATTTTTATAAACTGTTTAGTGACATTATTCAGCAAATGTAACATTTTATTAATGTGACAGATAACTTGTAATGCTGATGATGTTTTGAAGTCAGACATTCATTGTCTATACAATAAAAATGGTGTACATACTGTTACTTATCCATCATTAATGGATTCAGATATGTACTTGTATGCTTTTATGTACAACCATATAGCAGATTCCTTAACTAATTTTTTTTGTGGTTTGCATTGCTGTTAAACATGTTAATGTATGCGTTTATGTTTGTCAATTCTTTATTTATCTCGATATTTTTTTAAATGAAATCATCATCTTATGGTAGTAAAGCTTATCTTTCTCTTGTTTGGAGTATAGACATTTAAAATTGACACGTAACAAGGAAAATACTTGATCTACTATTTAAACATCCTCCTTAACCCTGGGCTCCAACAACGCCAGTTGTTGCCTAGAAGTGCTGTTAGCGCAGTGAACACTTGCTCCTGTGTTACTGGGGTTCAGTAACACCAGCTGTTCCCCTGCTGTGTGTACGTCAAAAAGTCCTGCTGCCTCCACCCTGTCCTCCTCTCATCCCTGGGCTCCAACACCGCCAGTTGTTGCCTGGAAGTGCTGTTACCACAGTCAACACTTGCTCCTGTGTTACTGGGGTTCAGTAATGTCAGCTGTTCCCCTGCTGTGTGGACGGCAAAAAGTCCTGCTGCCTCCATCCTGTTCTCTTCTCATCCCTGGGCTCCAACACCGCCAGTTGTTGCTCGGAAGTACTTGGCACGGGTACTGACTCCTGCCCAGCCTGGTTACAGCACGACAGCTGTTTCCTGGCAGTGTCAACGTCAATTAGCCTCCAATAAGTTGTCCTGTCGTGTTGCATTCTGGTTAGCCGACTATATGGTGCCTGCAGTTTTGGTCATTCCTATGTGTGCTGTGGGATATGTAAATAAAGGCTGTTTCCGTTGTGACAATAGGACAAGCACCCACTGTAGGACTGTGTGATTCGGTAACTGAGGACGGCTTGCGGCCTGTCAACTTACATTTTCATGGGTGCCTTATGGTACCCGTCCGGGTTCCAGTACCGTCAACTGGTTCTCCGCAGTGCCTTTGGCCTAGGAGCCTCCATCTCGGTATCCGAGTTCCAGCAACGTCTGCTGGTCCTTGGTAGTGCTTTGGAGCACAGGTACCTCCTGCTTAGTAACCGTGTCCCAGTAACGTCAGCTGGTCCTCGTTTGTGCCATTGGCTCTTTTCTTTCTGCTGCCCCTCCGGGTTCCAGTAACGTCAGCTGGTTCTCGGAAGTTTGTCAGCCTTCTTGTACCTTCAGCTACATTTACAAATTGAACATTTTAAAAATGTTTTTTTTGGGTAATCACTCTGGATCTCCAACAATGAAGACGACGACCCTGATGACCACCCCGAAGAAGATGACGACCTCAAGGACGACGAGCATCAAGCTAACCAGCCTGAACAACATCACAAAGAAGAAATAAAAGATTACCCAGAAGAAGATCACCAACAGGACAAAGAAGGTTAAGACAAACTACAAGATACAGAAAAAGAGACTGAAGAACAATAAGCAGAAGAACATGAAGTATAAGACCAAAATGAAGAGCAAAATATATGCTCTAAATTATAAGCAGAAGAAGACTAAGCAGTGTATGGGGGTGAGTCCGTTCCTCCTCGTGGTGCCCCTGGAAAATGCCTGCTGCTGCTGCAGGCTAAACTGAACACGGACAAATACTGTTGTAATTTAAATCTTTTGGGACAGCAAGAACGGAAGGATGAAAAATTCATACTTTTACAGATTACAAGTACAGGAATCTGTCACAAATAAGAATATGATGAAGAAGATGAAGAGAAGAAGATGAAGAAGTAGAATATGAAGAAGAATAATAGTTTAATAAGAACAATATGAGTAATGTTAACAAAAAGATGAATAGCAAGAAGTTTAAGAAGAAGATAAAGAAGGTGAAGATGAAGAATAATTTGATGAAAAAGATGATGCTGCTGAAGATTATGAAGGAGAAAGTGTGTCAAAAGTTAAAAAGGTGAAGAGCATGGAAGTTGTGAAACATACATATTTGCCAAAATAGAAAAAACGTTAACAACATTGTCAATTTCTTCGTCAATCCGAACATCTTTAAAAAAAAAAAATATTAATGCTATTCCATTTGATTGGGTTAAACATCTATGCCTTTAATGTCTCCTCAACCTCCCCCAATACATTCTGCATTACTCTTTGTTGTTTTCCTTCATGTACAATTAACCAACAAGGCAAGAATGGGGTTTTTTTAATTCCGATATTTTGTTCCCATAGACTTACATTGGATTTACGGTATCGGTATCGGGTATCGCCGATATTTTTGGGGTATCGGCGATACCATTCCGATTCCGATACTTTTGGATATCGGAAAGTATCGCTCAACTCTACTAGGCACATAGAGCACATCTTTTACTGGGATCTTCCTGCTTTGTGTTGGTGAGATTTGACAATCAATATAACCACCTCCTATGCCTTCTGAACTCATGTACTGACCATTAGCCATAATCACTTTCTCTGACTTATTTTGATTAAGCTTAGAAAGGAAGTCTCTGTTATTAGTCATGTGACTAGTTGCTCCAGAGTCTATACACCATGCATGCTTTGATGTATTTGCACTGACACTAAATGCAATTTCAGTATTCACAGAATCATTTTCTCCAGACACAGCACTCTTAACCCTTTGCTGACTGTTTTGCTTTTTCAGCTGATTCATTCTAGCTTTCCAAACTCTGCAGTCGGTTTCAAATGTCCTGATTTCTTGCAAACAAAACATTCACGTGTTTCTTTTAGGTGCTTTCTGTTATCATATAGACTCTGTGTTTGTAAAGCAGACTCTGTCTTGGTGCTTATACATTCTGCCTTCCGTTTATATTCATCTATAAGCTTCCCTCTTACATACTCCAGAGTAAGCTCATCATCTGGGCGCCAATCTAGTGCGGTCACAGGCGTGTAATAGCTCTCTGGAAGACCACTAAGCAGTAATGCGGCTACATGAAAGTCCTTCAGATCTTCCCCAATGCCTCTCAAGCGTTCTACAAGCTCTAGAATACTCCTGATATACTCCTGCATATCCTCGCCTTTCTGTAGCTTAGACTGGTACAGTTTTCTCATAAGATACAGTTTATTGCTTAAGTTAATCCTCTCATGTACCTTTTGCAGCTGCTCCCACATTTCTCTTGCAGTATCACATTTACACACATGAACAATCTGATCATCATCTATGCTGAGTGATATGGTACTCTGTGCTTTCTGATCCATCTCTATCCACTCCTGTGGTACTGGGTCAGGTTTAGGCTCCTGTGTGTATTTCCACATACCTTCCCTTATCAGCAGCATCTTCACTTTGAATTTCCAGGATTGATAGTTCTGGTTAGTGAGACTTGGTACTGTAAACTTCATGGAGTTGCTGCTGCTGGTGGCCATATTTGCTTTCTTTTCTTTTCTCTGTGTTCTGGGGATCTCTGGGACTCTAGGACTCTGGGCACTCTGGGAACTCTGGGCCCATAACCTGTTAGCAGCGGATTAACCAGCATAACATCCTTAGTCAGCAACAGAGAATGTAGATTTATTCACATCCAGTATAGACAGCTTACAACACAGCATGAAATGTGATCAGCCTGATATCTGCTATGGCTGCAGCATGAAAAACATTACAACAACACAGGAAGAGAAGGAGGAGGCATCCTGTCTGTGAGTGAGGTTTTTTTTTTTTTTTACAAAACTTTGTTAACAACCTCACAATATGCACAACATATCAAACAGTACAGTAGTAGTTGTTGCATTACATACAAATCAATATGCATTATTCCAACAACGCAGAACCTCAACATCTTGCTTACAGTAAGCTTTCACCTCTGCGTTAAAATCAAAAATACAATTTTTCTGCGTCTCGTACCAGGTCATAAACTCCTTTCTTTCTGCGGGCATCATGAATTCAATTCCGTATTGGTGCACATCGGGTATCGATGGTATTCTGCTTCTCAACCGTATTGAAAAAATGCGGGAAATGACCTTTCGAACCCTCAAATCACATGGCTTGTGGGAATTTACTGAGCTTCGTTGGAATAAAATTTAAAGAATCAATGAAAAGAATGCCCAGGTCAATCAGCGTTACGCACAACAATTTACCGCCCTGCGTGATCATTCAAACACGCAGCTTCTCACGAATCAGCTCTCTCACTACAAAGTAACCGTCGTAACGACCTGTGTTGTGAGCGATAAACGTGTAGTTTTCAAATTCCGTTGTGGCAAAATAGCATACAAAATCACGAACGCACGACTCGCCCCCAAACTCCCAAGAAGCGAAGCCCTCTAAATCCGTAGCGTAAAAATAATTAGGCACGTGATTCCCTGTCTCCTGCATGCACTCAAAATCGTAAAAAATATACGCGTTGGTCTCGTCCTCAGTGCGGTAGTAGCGTATGTAGCACTGATGCTCGTCAAACTTGTCAACGTATGAGTGACACGTATTACAGCGCAATCTGCGGCATTCATGTTCGTCCTGTCCTCTCTACAACGAAACGGTAACATTTGTCACAAAAGCATTTCAATTTACAAAAGGACTAATCACCCCGCGCTAGCGCTCTATGCAATCTTGAGCACTCGTGCGATCGGAAGAATATACTGCAGCAGCCGCAGCGACCGTGCTCTGCCACAATATCGGAGCAGTCAGTTCTCTGACAGGCCAGACAGAAATACTGACAGGAATGCCTGTTTTTATGATGGTATACACTCCCACATTTACTCCAGAAATATCTGGCGCCAATAAAAGCCTTTACATCTTTTATCCCATAATAATGGCTGTCGTGATGCAGGAGATAAAAAACTTTACCCGAAGTCTCTTTACAGGTGTGAAAATAACGCCAGTCTCCACGACTATGGTACAACACCTTAACAACAACATCCAGGTGTT
Organism: Oophaga sylvatica; assembly: GCA_033576555.1. Taxonomy (NCBI): domain Eukaryota; kingdom Metazoa; phylum Chordata; class Amphibia; order Anura; family Dendrobatidae; genus Oophaga; species Oophaga sylvatica. Next base: position 354,263,836 of record JARQOD010000002.1, on the reverse strand, counting down.
TCTCAAATGCCTCAATATAGCTAAAACTCACCATCTGATCCGTGGACATGCCCAAAGTGGCATGCAATGACCTAGCGTTCGTCAACACCGCAGCATCTGTAATGGATTCCGCAGACATGTCCGCCATCAAGGACGCGGAAAAACACAGATTATCATAATTTTTAAAGTTATACAGCCAACGCTCCTTCTTCTGAATGATACGGCTGTAAGTTATATACCTCAAACGTCTGCGAACTCCGGAACCGACCCGTCTGTTAGAGACTATGGTAATTACCAGTTTCAAAGAGCCGCTGGCTATACACTCAGTGTTAGATTGCAGAGCATTTGCTACAGCCTCCAAGAAAACCTGGGCGCTGAAACCATCTCTGGGCTGCTTACACAGTGTTAAAACCACCATCCCCCTCCAAGCGCAATTGTACAAAATCACCGGGCTTGACGCTCCCGAGGATTCGGTCCAATTCCCTCTGAATAGCGGCATGGATCGCCTTCACGCCCTGTTCAAAAGAGCGCAACAGATGAAGATTCACAAACCTAAAATGTTGTACGTGTTCAAAAGCTGAAAAATTTCTAAGTTCGCAACGTCTTTAAAAAAAGTGCTCTAAAAAGACAGGGTGCTCCACCAGCTCCTCAGCGTCATCCAAATGCTGAGAGGGTGATTCTCCACGCGGCGAGGGTGATCTACCGCTGATTCCTCGTCGGCGTGCACTGCGGTCTCCGTGTGCGAATCCTGCTCAATTGGTTGTGTGTTTAAAGTGACGGGCTCTGGTGGGTTATCGCTGCACGAAGGCTGCGAGTGGGCCAAATTCTCGCGTTTTTTAAGCTATTGTGCGCTGTCTCGGTCGTCGAAGGGTTGCTTCTTTGCATTTCTCGAGCGGCTAGTGCCCGCTTCGCGCCTAAGTATTTTTAACCGCAAGCATTAACCGTTTAGAACGCGTAAAGAATTTTGATTTGTTTTTTAACCTCTTTACGCGTTTAGAGCGGCTACGCATTTTTAAGTGGCTTTATTTGTTAAATTCAATCCGCCACCTGTCATAGTTAGTCACGAACTATGGGGATTTGTGCACTCTACGAAACTATCGATCGCATCACAGGCGCGCAAATATTCGTCTTTTAGAGTGCATATGGCTTCTATTCTTTGTCTGTCTGGTGTGGATTCTAGCAGCCTTTTACAGCAGCTCGTAAAATAATTTATTCGGTTATACCCTCTGACCATCGAGATTGAGTGGGACATCATTGGCCCTATTTCAGAGAGAGTGGTGCCCGGCCAACACGCGAGAGGTTCGCTTTCTGCGTGTATTTTCACAGGTCTTTTTTTCAATGGGATATTGGAGAGCGTTGAATGGGGGTCTACATTTTCACTACCCTCCATCCGTCTCTTTTTAACAGTTATTTTAGTATATGAATTCTGTTTTTGCACGCGCTTTTTTGCATTATGACTAAGGGGATTGTCTCGCTGTTTGTGGTTACATGCAACAACATCATGGGCAACAGCATCATGGGAAACAACAACCTCATTACCGCTAGACCGAACATCATCATCTGCATCAACTTCAATGATACTATCACACCTGTGAACAATGCGCATATTTATTGCATGCTTACCGGCTCATGTCATGTCCACGACAGTCTCACCAGTCAAGTAGAAGAATCCAGCGAAATAACGTGGTCATCATTCCAAACAGCATCCGTGTTAACCACACCCGTGGCATTAGACCGCATTGCATCTGTAATTCCAGCATTAACTATCGTACCTGCTATATCCCGCAATGAAGCGCCGGCATCGTTCTTTGTAATGATAGAAGGTTTTACAACAACGACAGATGGATTTTCATACTCCACAAGATTACCGCTAGCAGGCGACACATTATTTGTAATCCACGGGTCGCTAGCCACGGCAGCTACATTTTCATTTTCCAAATTTCCTCCAGAGGTACAGTACAGACCAAAAGTTTGGACACACCTTCTCATTCAAAGATTTTTCTGTATTTTCATGACTATGAAAATTGTAGAATCACACTGAAGGCATCAAAACTATGAATTAACACATGTGGAATTATACATTACACTTTACAAAAAAGTGTGAAACAACTGAAAATATATCTTATAGTCTAGGTTCTTCAAAGTAGCCACCTTTTGCTTTTATTACTGCTTTGCACGCAGAAAAGGTGAATGAACGGACTCTACATGCCTAGTTTCCACCGTGAATCATGGAGGAGGTGTGTGATGGTATGGGGGTGCTTTGCTGGTGACACTGTTGGGGATTGCATTCTGCAGGTCCTCCAGTAGAGGGCGATGCATTAATTGTAATCCGGGGAGTTAAATCAGACAGAGTAGACCACTTTGTCATGGGCCCCCACGCATTTGTTCTAAATTTGGCTTCCGAGAGAGGCCGGGATACGTGCGGGGTCTCAGATTCCTCATCCGAAGATATGAAAATACATTGCAAGCCTCCATAAATTGGGCTTCGGATTTCCGTATCTTGATTGATGGTGTTCAGCAGTACACGCCGAAGTTTCTTCTTTGGAGCCCCTTTTATAATCAAAAGAATTCATTACATTATAAAGTGCAAAGGATTTATACAGTTAGAACAGATTGAACGAATAAGTATTTATACAGGCGGAAGAAATAAAATGATACTCAAAGGTCAGCAAAGAGGGGCGCCGCACCTGCTCGGGACTGATTTCAAGCCCTCCGTTGGTGGTTGTAACTTCTTCTACAGAGTCTTCGGTAACACAATTAGTGGGTTCTAAGGGATCTGTAAAACATGCGCACTCGCTATTATTCCGCACAAACTACGCGACACAAAAACACATTGACTGTATACATTAAACAAAATACCCACAACAGGGGCTATGTATTTCACCTACAGCCCCGTTAACAAACGACAGAAAACCACTCGCTAGATGGCTCTGTATTTCAGATTCAGAATTCTGTGCAGTAAACAAAATATCCGATAGGTAGCGCTAACGTTGAAAGGGTTCATAACTTACATAGGGTTCATGACTTACGTAGTAAAAAATAACTTACCGAACATATCGTCACGGGTTTACAGTTTCTGTGGGATTCTGGTCATCCGCCACAACGCCGCTCGGTGGCATATCCGCTTCAGCTCCCGAAAACACCGCGCAAGCATCGTTATTTGCATAGTCTATTTTGCCCTCTGTCCATGTAATCTTATCTATGTTGGCATGACTACTCGCCAACTCAAAGTCCGTGTCCGTAAACATATTTTGGGTATCCAGGCGGCCGCCGACCATGATGACGCAACCACGCTTAGAACATTACCATGACATTTCAAACTCCACCGTGGCTGTGATAGTTCACTACTTCGTATTAGAGGTATTGACATGATTGATGTTGATATCCGTGGTAGTAAACTAACTCAGAAGCTATCACAGTGTGAAACAAGTTGGATCTGGACTTTGGAAACTGTCCAACCGAAGGCCTTAATGAAACCATTAGTTTTGTTCCATTTCTTTAAACATCTTATGTTGGCATTTTTCCATCATCAATGACCTGTTTGCACATGTTGCGTTTCATTGTTTTTAATTTTTGTTTTTATTTAATTATCTTAATCTACAGTCAAAGTTTTGAGAATGACACAAATATTATATTTTCACATGATCTGCTGCCCTCTGGTTTTTATGTGTGTTTGACAGATGTTTTTATCACAGACAGAAATATAATTGCAAACATATGAGTAACAAAAGCTTATATTGACAGTTAGAATGAGTTAATGGAGCAAGTCAATATTTGCAGTGTTGACCCTTCTTCTTCAGGACCTCTGCAATTCTCCCTGGCATGCTCTCAATCAACTTCTGGACCAAATCCTGACTGATAGCAGTCCATTCTTGCACAATCAATGCTTTCATTTTGTCAGAATTTTTAGGTTTTTGTTTGTCCACCCGTCTCTTGATGATTGACCACAAGTTCTCAATGGGATTAAGATCTGGGGAGTTTCCAGGCCATGGACCCAAAATCTCTATGTTTTGTTCCCTGAGCCATTTAGTTATCACCTTTGCTTTATGGCAAGGTGCTCCATCATGCTGGAAAAGGCATTGCTGATCGCCAAACTGCTCTTGGAGGGTTGGGAGAAGTTGCTCTTTGAGGACATTCTGGTACCATTCTTTATTCATGGCTGTGTTTTTAGGCAAGACTGTGAGAGAGCCGATTCCCTTGGCTGAGAAGCAACTCCACACATGAATGGTTTCAGGATGCTTAACAGTTGGCATGAGACAAGACTGGTGGTAGCGCTCACCTTGTCTTCTCCGAATGAGGCGTTTTCCTGATGTCCCAAACAATCGAAAAGCGGATTCATCAGAGAAAATAACTTTACCCCAGTCCTCAGCAGTCCACTGCCTGTACCTTTTGCAGAATATCAGTCTGTCCATAATGTTTTTTCTGGAGAGAAGTGGCTTCTTTGCTGCCCTCCTCGAGACCAGGCCTTGCTCCAAGAGTCTCCGCCTCACAGTGCGTGCAGATGCACTCACACCTGCCTGCTGCCATTCCTGAGCAAGCTCTGCACTGCTGGTAGCCCGATCCCACAGCTGAAACACTTTTAAGAGACGGTCCTGGCCTTGCTGGTCTTTCTTGGGCGCCCTGGAGCCTTTTTGGCAACAATGGAACCTCTCTCCTTGAAGTTCTTGATGATGTGATAGATTGTTGACTGAGGTGCAATCTTTCTAGCTGCGATACTCTTCCCTGTTAGGCCATATTTGTGCATTGCAATGATGACTGCACGTGTTTCTTTAGAGATATCCATGGTTAACAGAAGAGAAACAATGATGCCAAGCACCAGCCTCCTTTTAAAGTGTCCAGTGGTGTCATTCTTACTTAATCATGACAGATTGATCTCCAGCCATGTCCTCATAAACACCCACACCTGTGTTAATGGAGCAATCACTGAAAAGAGATTAGCTGGTCCTTTTAAGGCAGGGCTGCAATGATGTTGAAATGTGTTTTGGGGGATAAAGTTGATTTTCTAGCCAAATATTGACTTTGCAAGTAATTGCTGTTAAGCTGATCACTCTTTATAACATTCTGGAGTATATGCAAATTGCCATTAGAAAAAGTGAAGCAGTAGACTTTGTAAAAATTAATATTTGTGTCATTCTCAAAACTTTTAGCCATGACTGTAGAGCCATTTCACCAATTTATCCACTGTGTATTTAACATACTGTCTCAACCATCATGACAAAGAAGTTGGACTGTTTGTTTATATGGCCTCTACGGAATTTGTTGTTGGTGTTCGCCTATGAAGAGGACTTTATTGTGTTCTACCATAATTTGTATTTTCTTCATGTCCATCTTTGTTGTCTTTTCTTATCCTGTTGCGGCCATATGTACATCAATTGTTCCATAGTTTCATTCCTGTAGCTGTGTACTACTTGCTATGGTATTTGCTTATCACTATATTTATTATTTCGTCATCAACATTGTGGCATGTCTATTTGTTTTGTGTTGGATGTACTATTGCTGGTCAATTGTCATATTCAGCTGTCTATATTTATGTGACACATTCTTTCTTAGTATCCCTACCCGTGTTCTCCCTGCACGCGCGCGAGCTGTGACACATTGTAACTCCGGTCGGCTTTCGGCATCTAACTGTGCTCTTAGGGGCGGTCACTTCGTGACGCTGCTAATCACATGATGCTGACGCCGCCTGGCGTCCTTTGTTGCCACGACTACGCGCGCGTCATCATGGGTTGACTCGGCGCCGGATATTCTCGCACAGCATATTGTGCCTTCATGTGCAACCGCGGATGTTGACTTTGTGACGCCGCTGATCACATGATAGTTTTGTCAGTCGGCGTCCCTTGTTACTATGGTGGCGCGCACAGTGCTATATAATGTTTTATATCTTTGCACTAGATTCCACCACTTCGTTCTTTTTAATGGACGCTGATTTTTGCCATCTGGCATTGTACACTGGCGGAATAATTGTTCTGATTGCTGTATTGCACATGACAAATGTTATATATTTCTCTTACCATAGCAACACTAGATACACAGCTCACGGATATTGGGACTGATAACTAGTGTTGAGCGATAGTGCTCGATATCTAAAAATATCGTATCGAAATTGTATCGCCGATAGCACTAAATATCGTCGATATCCGATTTCGATACCGGAAGTCCAATGTAAGTCTATGGGAACAAAATATCGCAACTAAAAAAAACCTTTATTTCCTTGTAAACACTAAATATACACACATAGAATACATATATATATATATATATATACATGTCATTGTGACATATATATATATATATATACATATATGTATAGTTTATACACTTCTACATGGTAAAATATCCTCTGATTCAATTGCCGGGTAAAGCCGGCTTCTGTGAAAAGACAGAAGCACCCGACATGAAATGACACTTGGTGTACATAGGGTTAACCATGTCTTTTCATGTCGTTTGCAATCTGATTTGCACAAACAATTACATCAGTCTATGTGTGCAAAATTTCACACCTGTAGGGGTTAATTAAAGGTGTAAATTCGTTGTAAAAAAAACGGACATTTTTGCTACGAATTTACACCTTTAATTAACCTCTACAGGTGTGAAATTTTGCACACTTACACTCATGTAATTGTTTGTGCAAATCAGATATCAAACTACATGAAAAGACATGGTTAACTCTATGTAAACCAAGTGTCATTTCATGTCGGGTTCTGCATTTTCACAAAAGCCGGCAATTGAATTAGCGGCTATTATACTATGTAGAAGTGTATGAACTATAAATATAAATATATATATGTGTCACAAATTCAATGACATGTATATATATATATATGAGGTGTAAAATTGCTGAAAAAAATGCGTGGGCTCCCGCCCTATTTTCGCAACCAGACAGACAAAGCCAGTGAGTGGGGGCAGATAATAATAGCCCAGAGAGGGACCATTACTTTTGGCCCCCCCGGCTACTAACATCTGCCCCCAGACACCCCAGAAAGGGCAAATCTCTAATTAGATTTGCCCTTTCTGGCACTTTGCCCGTCTATTCCCATTGCCCTGTAGCGGTGGCGAATGGGTTAATAAGGGGTTAAAATGACCTTGCAATTGAAAGGTCACTTTAAGCCAGGTTAATAATTGAGAGCTGTCAATCAGACAACTATCAATTATTAATCCTATTGTATGAAAGAAAAATCAAACACACACACTTTAATAAAAAAGAAGTTTAATGAAATAATCACACAGTTTTTGACCATATTTTATTTACCTGCTAAAACCATTTCCTGTAATAAAAATAAAATAATAAAGCAAAATTATTCTTACCAATCCGATGTACAGTCAGGTCCCACGGTGTAATCCATCAGAAAGGGTTAATGTTTACTGCAGGGACCGCAGCTAATGCTGCAGCCTCACAGTAAACCCCCAAATGAATGAGTTCCACTTCTGGCTGACAGGAGAGGAAGTGGAAAGCTTAATTGATTGCTTTCCACTTTCACTTCAGGTCAGCCAGGGACACAATCAGTGACGTCAGAGGGAACTGGTTAAGAAAAATAGGGGATCCCCTCGAAAAAAAATGGCGTGGGGTCCCCCCTATTTTTGTTAACCAGCCAGATGAAGCAGACCGCTGAGGCCTGGATTTTCAGGCTGTTAAGGAGCCAAGATCCATGGACCTTGCCAGCCTGATAATAACAGGCCACAGCAGTCTGCATATCTTGGCTGATTAACAAAAATAGGGATCCCCTCGAAAAAAATTGGCGTGGGGTCCCCCCTAATTTTGTTAACCAGCCAGATGAAGCAGACCGCTGAGGCCTGGTTTTTCAGGCTGGTAAGGATCCAATATCCATGGACCTTGCAAGCCTGATAATACCAGGCCACAGCAGTCTGCTTAGCTTGGCTGGTTAACAAAAATAGGGGATCCCCTCGAAAAAAAAAAACGGCGTAGGGGTCCCCCTATTTTTGTTAACCAGCCAAGTAAAATGCAGACTGCTGCGGCCTGGTATTAAAAGACTGTCAAGGCCCATGGATTTTGGCCCTCAACAGCCTGATAATACCAGGCTACAGCAGCCCCACATTTGGCGCATCAAAAGATGTGCCAATTGTGGCACTTTACCCGGCTCTTCCCACTGCCCTGTAGCGGTGGCAAGCAGGGTAATAAGGGGTTAATGTCACCGTTGATTGCACGGTGACAATAAGCCCGGTTAATAATGGAGAGGCGTCAATAAGACACCGATCCATTATTAATCCCAAAGTTATTAAATGCATAAAAAAAAGACAAAGCAAGAAAAAAGTATTTTAATGAAATAAAAGAGACAACAAAGTTTTCATTTCTTTTATTATACTCTCATTCCTGCGACGCCATCGATCTCCTGTAAAAAAAGAAAAAAAACAAACCAACAGTATACCACCTGTCCGACGCAGTCCATAGTAACGACAGTCCCACGACGATCCAGCTCTGCTACATCGCAATGACAGGCAGAGCCTGTCATCGCGACGCAGCACAGCTGATTACCTGCTTCCCCGGCGGTGACGTCATCGGACTGACTGCTTTACGGCCGGATTACCCAGCAGTCACTGCAGTTATCGCGAGAAACTGCATGTGACCGCCGGGGAGAAGAGGATGGCGGCCATGAAGCAGTCCAGGACGTGACCGCCGGAGATCTTCTGCCAGGTAAGTGCCGCTGACTCCTAACAGACCCGACCGACGGACACTGACAGTGACAGACCCGACCGACGGACACTGACAGTGACAGTGACAAATCCGATTCCGGTATTCGATAAGACGAAAATATCGAAACGAATTATCGAAAGGCCGATAGAGCTAATATCGGCCGATAGCCGATGTTTGCATTATCGTATTGCTCAACACTACTGATAACATGATTGGATCATTATATCACATGATCCCAAAATCTTCATTCATTGTTGAATGGTTTCTTTTTATACCTCACACTTCCTTCTTCCCATCACCCCTTGAGAAAGGCAATTCGCCGAAACGCGCGTCGGGGAGGGCGTACCAGGTCGCAGGGTTATTCCACCTTACAGGTATCACTCGTTTCTTTTTATATTCTTATGTTTGGATATTTCCTTTGATGTTTTTTTTGATACTTCTGTGATACCTTAACTATGGCATATTCATAACTATAGGCTACTACGCTATGTTGTTGTGACATCTGTCATTGTGCTTTATATTAGCAATTTCTATTTTGTCACACTTCTATAATTGATTTATGCCATACTCTTTACCTACCCTTGATTTTGGGATTTGTGCAAAATTATCAAAAATGGCAATTGCTCTATATAAATGTATTAAACGGCACATCCATTTCTATTAATTTTGACCTGTATGTGTTCCCTGTCTTTCATGTGTTTATTGGTCTATTGACCTCTATTCCACCCTTGTTCCTTTGTTCCTGGCACATTTTTCAATAAAATCATATTTTACATTTATGATTCTTTTGGGATTATTTATTTCGCAGTTTTTTCATCGTATTTATATATATGTATATGTATATATACATATATTATTATATATATATATATATATATATATATATACAGTACAGACCAAAAGTTTGGACACACCTTCTCATTTAAAGACTTTTCTGTATTTTCATGACTATGAAAATTGTACATTCACACTGGAGGCATCAAAACTATGAATAAACACATGTGGAATTATATACTTAACAAAAAAGTGTAAAACAACTGAAAATATGTCTTATAGTCTAGGTTCTTCAAAGTAGCCAACTTTTGCTTTGATGACTGCTTTGCACACTCTTGGCATTCTCTTGATGAGCTTCAAGAGGTAGTCACCGGAAATGGTCTTCCAACAATCTTGAAGGAGTTCCCAGAGATGCTTAGCACTTGTTGGCCCTTTTGCCTTCACTCTGCGGTGCAGTTCACCACAAACCATCTCGATTGGTTTCAATGGAATAGCATGCTGCTGCAAGATGCTATGGTAGCCATGCTGGCTCAGTATGCCTTCAATTTTGAATAAATACCCAACATGTCACCAGCAAAGCACCCCCACACCATCACACCTCCTGCTCCATGCTTCACGATGAGAACCAGGCATGTAGAGTCCATCCGTTCACCTTTTCTGCGTCGCACAAAGACACGGTGGTTGGAACCAAAGTTCTCAAATTTGGACTCATCAGACCAAAGCACAGATTTCCACTGGTCTAATGTCCATTCCTTGTGTTCTTTAGCCCAAACTAGTCTCTTCTGCTTGGTGCCTGTCCTTAGCAGTGGTTTTCTAGCAGCTATTTTACCATGAAGGCCTGCTGCACAAAGTCTCCTCTTAACAGTTGTTGTAGAGATGTGTCTGCTGCTAGAACTCTGTGTGGCATTGACCTGGTCTCTAATCTGAGCTGCTGTAAACCTGCGATTTCTGAGGCTGGTGACTCGGATAAACTTATCCTCAGAAGCAAAGGTGACTCTTGGTCTTCCTTTCCTGGGGCGGTCCTCACGTGAGCCAGTTTCTTTGCAGCGCTTGATGGTTTTTGCATCTGCACTTGGGACACTTTCAAAGTTTTCCCAATTTTTCGGACTGACTGACCTTCATTTCTTAAAGTAATGATGGCCACTCGTTTTTTCTTTACTTAGCTGCTTTTTTCTTGCCATAATACAAATTCTAACAGTCTATTCAGTAGGACTATCAGCTGTGTATCCACCAGACTTCTGCACAACACAACTGATGGTCCCAACCCCATTTATAAGTCCACTTATTAAACCTGACAGGGCACACCTGTGAAGTGAAAACCATTTCTGGTGACTACCTCTTGAAGCTTATCAAGAGAATGCCAAGAGTATGCAAAGCAGTCATCAAAACAAAAGGTGGCTACTTTGAAGAACCTAGAATATAAGACATAATTTCAGTTGTTACTAGGGTTGAGCATTCCGATACCGCAAGTATCGGGTATCGGCCGATATTGGCTGTATCGGAATTCCGATTCCGAGTTCCGATATTTTCGTCATATCTAGGGTTGAGCATTCCGATACTGCAAATATCGGGTATCGGCCGATATTGGCTGTATCGGAATTCCGATTCCGAGTTCCGATATTTTCGTCATATCGGATACCGGAATCGGGATTGTCACTGTCACTGTCAGTGTCCGTCGGTCGGGTCTGTCAGGAGTCAGCGGCACTTACCTGGCAGAAGATCTCCGGCGGTCACGGGCTGGACTGCTTCATGGCCGCAATCTTCTTTCCCCGGCGGTCACATGCAGTTTCTCGCGATAACTGCAGTGACTGCTGGGTAATCCCGGCCGTAAAGCAGTCAGTCCGATGACGTCACCGCCGGGGAAGCAGGTAATCAGCTGTGCTGCGTCGCGATGACAGGCTCTGCCTGTCATTGCGATGTAGCAGAGCTGGATCGTCGTGGGACTGTCGTTATGGACTGCGTCGGACAGGTGGTATACTGTTGGTTTGTTTTTTTTCTTTTTTTACAGGAGATCGATGGCGTCGCAGGAATGAGAGTATAATAAAATTAATGAAAACTGTGTTGTCTCTTTTATTTCATTAAAAGACTTTTTTCTTGCTTTGTCTTTTTTTTAAACATTTAAAAACTTTGGGATTAATAATGGATCGGTGTCTTATTGACACCGATCCATTATTAACCGGGCTTATTGTCACCGTGCAATCAACGGTGACAATAACCCCTTATTACCCCGCTTGCCACCGCTACAGGGCAAGTGGGAAGAGCCGGGTAAAGTGCCACAATTGGCACATCTTTTGATGCGCCAAATGTGGGGCTGCTGTAGCCTGGTATTATCAGGCTGTTGAGGGCCAAAATCCATGGCCTTGACAGTCTTTTAATACCAGGCCGCAGCAGTCTGCATTTTACTTGGCTGGTTAACAAAAATAGGGGGGATCCCCACGCCGTTTTTTTTTTCGAGGGGATCCCCTATTTTTGTTAACCAGCCAAGCTAAGCAGACTGCTGTGGCCTGGTATTATCAGGCTGACAAGGTCCATGGATCTTGGCTCCTTGACAGCCTGAAAATCCAGGCCTCAGCGGTCTGCTTCATCTGGCTGGTTAACAAAAATAGGGGGGACCCCACGCCATTTTTTTTTTCGAGGGGATCCCCTATTTTTGTTAATCAGCCAAGATATGCAGACTGCTGTGGCCTGGTATTATCAGGCTGGCAAGGTCCATGGATCTTGGCTCCTTAACAGCCTGAAAATCCAGGCCTCAGCGGTCTGCTTCATCTGGCTGGTTAACAAAAATAGGGGGGACCCCACGCCATTTTTTTTTCGAAGGGAACCCCTATTTTTGTTAATCAGTTCCCTCTGACGTCACTGATGGTGTCCCTGGCTGACGTGAAGTGAAAGTGGAAAGCAATCAATTAAGCTTTCCACTTCCTCTCCTGTCAGCCAGGAGAGGAACTCATTCATTTGGGGGTTTACTGTGAGGCTGCAGCATTAGCTGCGGTCCCTGCAGTAAACATTAACCCTTTCTGAAGGATTACACCGTGGGACCTGACTGTGCATCGGATTGGTAAGAATAATTTTGCTTTATTATTTTATTTTATTACAGGAAATGGTTTTAGCAGGTAAATAAAATATGGTCAAAAACTGTGTGATTATTTCATTAAACTTCTTTTTTATTAAAGTGTGTGTGTTTGATTTTTCTTTCATACAATAGGATTAATAATTGATAGTTGTCTAATTGACAGCTCTCAATTATTAACCTGGCTTAAAGTGACCTTTCAATTGCAAGGTCATTTTAACCCCTTATTAACCCATTCGCCACCGCTACAGGGCAATGGGAATAGACGGGCAAAGTGCCAGAAAGGGCAAATCTAATTAGAGATTTGCCCTTTCTGGGATGTCTGGGGGCAGATGTTAGTAGCCGGGGGGGCCAAAAATAATGGTCCCTCTCTGGGCTATTATTATCTGCCCCCACTCACTGGCTTTGTCTGTCTGGTTGCGAAAATAGGGCGGGAGCCCACGCATTTTTTTTCAGCAATTTTACACCTCATATATATATATACATGTCATTGAGTTTGTGACACATATATAATATATATATATATATATATTTTATAGTTCATACACTTCTACATAGTATAATAGCCGCTAAATCAATTGCCGGCTTTTGAGAAAATGCAGAACCGACATGAAATGACACTTGGTGTACATAGGGTTAACCATGTCCTTTGCTATCTGATTTGCACAAACAATTACATCAGTCTATGTGTGCAAAATTTCACACCTGTAGGGGTTAATTAAAGGTGTAAATTCGTAGCAAAAAAGTCCGTTTTTTTTACAACGAATTTACACCTTTAATTAACCCCTACAGGTGTGAAATTTTGCACACATAGACTGATTTAATTGTTTGTGCAAATCAGATAGCAAAGGACATGAAAAGACATGTTAACCCTATGTACACCAAGTGTCATTTCATGTCGGGTCACCCGACATGAAATGACACTTGGTGTACATAGGGTTAACCATGTCTTTTCATGTCCTTTGCTATCTGATTTGCACAAACAATTAAATCAGTCTATGTGTGCAAAATTTCACACCTGTAGGGGTTACTTAAAGGTGTAAATTCGTAGCAAAAAAGTCCGGTTTTTTTACAACGAATTTACACCTTTAATTAACCCCTACAGGTGTGAAATTTTGCACACATAGACTGATTTAATTGTTTGTGCAAATCAGATAGCAAAGGACATGAAAAGACATGGTTAACCCTATGTACACCAAGTGTCATTTCATGTCGGGTGCTTCTGTCTTTTCACAGAAACCGGCTTTACCCGGCAATTGAATCAGAGGATATTTTACTATGTAGAAGTGTATAAACTATACAATATATTATATATATATATGTCACAATGACATGTATATATATATATATATATATATATATGTATTCTATGTGTGTATATTTAGTGTTTACAAGGAAAGAATGGGGTTTTTTTAGTTACGATATTTTGTTCCCATAGACTTACATGGGACTTTCGGTATCGGGTATCGCCGATATTTTAATGGTATCGGCGATACCATTCCGATTCCGATACTTTTGGATATCGGAAAGTATCGCTCAACTCTAGTTGTTACACACTTTTTGGTTAAGCATATAATTCCACATGTGTTAATTCATAGTTTTGATGCCTTCAGTGTGAATTTACAATAATCATAGTCATGAAAATACAGAAAAATCTTTAAATGAGAAGGTGTGCCCAAACTTTTGGTCTGTACTGTATATATATATATATATATATATATATATATATATATCGTGGGTACGGAAAGCATTCAGACCCCTTTAAGTTTTTCACTCTTTGCTTCATTGCAGCCATTTTGGTAAATTCAAAAAGGTTCATTTTTTTCTCATTAATGAACACTCTGCACCCCATCTTGACTGAAAAGGAAAACCAGAAAAGTAGAATTTCTTGAAAATTTACTAAAAAAGAAAAATTGAAATATCACATGATCATAAGAATTCAGACCCTTTGCTCAGACACTCATATTTAAGTCACATGCTGTCCATTTCCTTGTGATCCTCCTTGAGATGGTTCTACTCCTTGTGGTGCAGCAAAGGGTGTAGTGCTGGATGGAAGAGATTTTTCTCCCTGCAGGATAAAATTTGGCTGGGATTTTTCATCAGATTAGGACCTGCAGTGATGACACTGTCACGTGATCAGCCCATGGAATAGGTATTTCACCTGTGGGTGTGGTTATAGGCGATATAATGAGACTGTGGTGTGGTCACATGGACTGTGCTGGGAGGTCCTGATAATGGACAGACTTCCTGAATAGCAAGTAGTGAGACCGTGTACCTGCAGAGCCTGTGACGACTACTGCGTTGGGGAAGCTACCTTCCTTCTAAGGGTCTGGACTGTTGGGTGGGACTTTGCGGAACAAGTCACGCAACAGTGATCCTAGTAAGGCAGCTTCTCTGGATGCCAGGACTGACAAGGAGACAGTGTGTGTAGTGGAGCTCCTGGAAGGTATCTCCAGACAAGGGGATTGTAATATATGGCAGAGAGGTTTATCTGCTACATAAATATATTGGTGGTCATGATATATTCGTGGATGTAATGAAATGGACTTTACGTTATGCGGTTTAGGCGGAGTTAATAAACCAAATAGACCTTTTTTTGAGAAATCATTCCTGTGTGCTTTAATCCCGTTGCCAAGCGACTTTCCCCAACACACTCAGGGAGCGCTATCTTACATATGGTGCTAGACTGCAGGCATGGTCCAGGAAGCACGAAAATTTTTTCAGGACAGCTTGCTGTGGCTTGGTGGTACCATGAAGATTACAAGCATCTGGCAGTAACTCGGCGGGGTTACAAAAATTTGATGTGGATCGGAGGGTCCCCGAAGTCTGCGCAGCAAGAGGTTCTGCAGTATCAGGAGTAGAGATGAGCGGTGTTCGAAGCGAACTGTTCGCCAATCTCAAATTCGAGCTGTTTTGGGCGGTGTTCGAGTCGTTCGACGAACCCGAACGATTTTGAAAAAATACGGCTGTTCGAGGTAATGTTCGATAACTGTTCATGCACCTAAATCATCACTGGATTTTTTCACAGTAATGCTGAGAATCACTATTAATGCATAGTTTGAGTGTACAGCGGGGCGGGGGGAGGGGCATGGGATGGAGCTCTGCAGAGATAATGAAGATCTCCATTTTTTTTCTCTTTCCCGCATTTCCAGTGGGGGGTGTAGTCTGTCAGCCTATCAGCAGCGCACACACGGAGCAAAGTGCTTTTTTTCACACAAGCAAGGGCATGTGTCATTGGCTGTGTATGTCACATGTCCTTCCCTTATAAGACCCAGCCATTTCCTCCCTCTCATCATTTTCTCACTGCTGCAGCTCAGTGTTGGACGGCATTGCTGCTGTTAGTGCTATATTGTGTGTGCAACTGCGAATTGCAAGCAAAATAGCTGTGAAATACACAGGAAGGTTTAGGGAGTAGGGACTAGTTCGTAATAGCAGCCCTTTTGAGGGCTAGGTTACATCAGTTCCTAGCAGTTTTAGCAGGCAGGTCTGTGCTCTTAAATAGACAGATAGGTCAACTTGGGAGTAGTGACTATTTGTAATTGCAGCCCTTTTTAGGGCTAGGTTAGTAAGGTTACATCAGTTCCTAGCAGTTTTAGCAGGCAGGTCTGTGCTCTTAAATAGACAGATAGGTCAACTTGGGAGTAGTGACTATTTGTAATTGCAGCCCTTTTGAGGCCTAGGTTACATCAGTTCCTATCACTTTTTGCCAGCTCCACCAGCGTTCAAATAACTCCTAATTTTTAGCTGCATCTTGCCTCTAAAATAATTGTGAGCATATTAGCAGTGTGTGCTACTCATTCTATTAGGCCATCTATACAAAGTTCCACCAGCGTTCAAATATCTCCTAATTTTTAGCTGAATCGTGCCTGTAATATAATTGTGGGCATAGTAGCAGTCTGTGGTACTCATTATATTAGGCCATCTACACAAAGCTCCACCAGCGTTGAAATAACTCCTAATTTTTTGCTGCATCGTGCCTGTAATATAATTGTGGACATAGTAGCAGTCTGTGGTACTCATTGTATTAGGCCATCTATACAAAGCTCCACCAGCGTTCAAATATCTCCTAATTTTTTGCTGCATCGTGCCTGTAATATAATTGGGGGCATAGTAGCAGTCTGTGGTACTCATTGTATTAGGCCATCTATACAAAGCTCCTCCAGCGTTCAAATAACTCCTAATTTTTTGCTGCATCATGCCTGTAATATAATTGTGGGCATAGTAGCAGTGTGTGCTACTCATTGTATTAGGCCATCTCTACAAAGCTCCACCAGCGTTGAAAAAACTACCAATTTTTAGCTGCATCTTGCCTCTAAAATAATTGTGGGCATAGTAGCAATGTGTGCTACTCATTCTATTAGGCCATCTATACAAAGTTCCACCAGCGTTCAAATAACTCCTAATTTTTAGCTGCATCGTGCCTGTAATATAATTGTGGACATCGTAGCAGTCTGTGGTACTCTGTTATGGTTCGGTAACTGAGGAGAAATAGCAAAAAAATAGCAAAAGCGGTAATACACCTGAGAGGCTGGAACCTATTGGATTGCACTAACCTGAACTAACCACACAACTAGAAGTAGCCATGGAGCGTTCCTACGGTGATCCGAGACGCCTCGTCACAGCCTGAGAGATAACTACACCTAAAGGCAGAAAGATGAAAGCTATCTGCCCTGGAGCAGAACCCCAAAGAAAATAGGAAGCCTCCAAACATGTAATGGCGGTTAGACAAGAAGAAAGCACGGACACAGACAGAAAATAGAATGAGCAAACACTGTGGCCCAATCTGTCTAGACAGAAAAGTACAGGAAAGAATTCTGACTGCAATCCAAAAAAAACTCTAACAAAAATACCAACACTTCTGATTGCCAAAAAACCTGAGATCACATGATCTCATCCACCTAAATCAGATCTTTGGTGTAACAAAACGCTATTTAGCAAATAAAAAGTAACAAAGGAGCAAAGCAAAAGTGGAGACAAAAATGGAGCACAATTGCAGCGCCAGACCCCCAAAAAGGGACAGGCTGCAGTCCACTGCAAGCAGAAAAATCAAACAGAGGAAAAAAAAAAGCAAACACTTATCTGAAGGAGAGCAGGAAACTAGCAGTGCTTCAAGCAAGACCAGAAGGAACAATTGATAACCGGCAAGGCTGCTGGGAACTCAGGCCACTTATATCCTACCATTCAGCACCAGCTGAAGGCCATTCAGTAATCAGTTCATTACCCTCAGCAACCACCGGAGGGAGCCCCAGCTCAGAAGCCACCTCCAGCATATTCACAACAGTATTCATTGGATTAGGCCATCTATACAAAGCTCCACCAGCTTTGAAATAACTACCAATTTTTAGCTGCATCTTGCCTCTAAAATAATTGTGGCATAGTAGCAGTGTGTGCTACTCATTCTATTAGGCCATCTATACAAAGTTCCACCAGCGTTCAAATAACTCCTTATTTTTAGCTGCATCGTGCCTGTAATATAATTGTGGGCATAGTAGCAGTCTGTGGTACTCATTGTATTAGGCCATCTACATAAAGCTCCACCAGCGTTGAAATAACTCCTAATTTTTTGGTGCATCATGCCTGTAATATAATTGTGGGCATAGTAGCAGTCTGTGGTACTCATTGTATTAGGTGTTGTGAATGGACTTGAAATGAGTTCTGAGCAGAGGCTCCCTCTGGTGGTTACAAGCGGTACTGGACTGTCCAGTGAAGATTGTGAGGATTGGGAATCAGGTGTTACTGACTGGTCTTATTTAAGGGAGTCGCCTTCCCATCAGGGTTGCCGGTGATCAATTGTTCTGGTCTCAATCCTTGATTCCTGTTTCCTTTGTAGCCTGCTGTGTCGTGTCTGCATCTCCTGCTAACAGATAAGACATTTTCTTCTTTTTGTTTTTGTGCTTGATTTTTGCATTTTGTCCTGCACTTCTGTGGGGGCCTTCAGGGTCCCCTCCGGGGGCTTTTGCCCTCCCAGTTTAGTTCAGCCACTTAAGTTTTGTACATTTGCTTTTTCCAGTTTTTTCAGTGGCTGTTGTTTTGATTTTGTTACTCCAGAGAACTAATTTAGGTGGTAGAGGTTGTGTGATCTCAGGTGTTTTTGAAATTAGTAGAGTTGGTGCTTTTCAGGGTTTTTTGGGATTGCAGTAAGTGCCCTTCCTATCCTTTTCTATTTAGATAGTTTGGGCCCCAACGTTTTCTCATACTATTTTCTGTCTGTGTCAGTATTTCTTCTTGTCTAACCGCCATTACATGTTTGGGGGCTTTCTATGTCTTTGGGGATCTGCTCCGGGGCAGATAGCTTTCCTCTTTCTATCTTTAGGTATAGTTAGTTTCTCAGGCTGTGATGAGGCGTCTAGGATCAACGTAGGAACGCTCCACTGCTGCCTCTAGTTGTGGTGGTTAGTCAGGGTACTGCAATCTCATAGATTCCAACTGCTCTGGTTTATTGCCTTTTTTACCTGCACTCCTCAGCTACCAAATCATAACAATTAGGCTATCTATACAAAGTTCCACCAGCATTCAAATAACTCCTAATTTTTTGCTGCATCGTGCCTGTAATATAATTGTGGGCATAGTAGCAGTCTGTGGTACTCATTGTATTAGGCCATCTACACAAAGCTCCACCAGCGTTGAAATAACTCCTAATTTTTAGCTGCATCGTCCTGTAATATAATTGTGGGCATAGTAGCAGTCTGTGGTACTCATTGTATTAGGCTATCTATACAAAGCTCCACCATAGTGTTGAGCGATACGATACTGCAAATATCGGGTATCGGCCGATATTGGCTGTATCGGAATTCCGATCCCGAGTTCCGATATTTTCGTCATATCGGATACCGGAATCGGAATTGTCACTGTCACTGTCAGTGTCCGTCGGTCGGGTCTGTCAGGAGTCAGCGGCACTTACCCGGCAGAAGATCTCCGGCGGTCACATCCCGGGCTGCTTAATGGCCGCCATCCTCTTCTCCCCGGCGGTCACATGCAGTATCTCGCGATAACTGCAGTGACTGCTGGGTAATCGCGGCCGTAAAGCAGTCCGATGACGTCACCGCCGGGGAAGCAGGTAATCAGCTGTGCTGCGTCGCGATGACAGGCTCTGCCTGTCATTGCGATGTAGCAGAGCTGGATCGTCGTGGGACTGTCGTTACTATGGACTGCGTCGGACAGGTGGTATACTGTTGGTTTGTTTTTTTTCTTTTTTTACAGGAGATCGATGGCGTCGCAGGAATGAGAGAGTAATAAAAAAAAATGAAAACTGTGTTGTCTCTTTTATTTCATTAAAAGACTTTTTTCTTGCTGTGTCTTTTTTTTATACATTTAATAACTTTGGGATTAATAATGGATCGGTGTCTTATTGAAGCCTCTCCATTATTAACCGGGCTTATTGTCACCGTGCAATCAACGGTGACAATAACCCCTTATTACCCCGCTTGCCACCGCTACAGGGCAAGTGGGAAGAGCCGGGTAAAGTGCCACAATTGGCACATCTTTTGATGCGCCAAATGTGGGGCTGCTGTAGCCTGGTATTATCAGCTGTTGAGGGCCAAAATCCATGGGCCTTGACAGTCTTTTAATACCAGGCCGCAGCAGTCTGCATTTTACTTGGCTGGTTAACAAAAATAGGGGGATCCCCACGCCGTTTTTTTTCGAGGGGATTCCCTATTTTTGTTAACCAGCCAAGCTAAGCAGACTGCTGTGGCCTGATATTATCAGGCTTGCAAGGTCCATGGATATTGGATCCTTACCAGCCTGAAAAACCAGGCCTCAGCGGTCTGCTTCATCTGGCTGGTTAACAAAAATAGGGGGACCCCATGCTAATTTTTTTCGAGGGGATTTACTATTTTTGTTAATCAGCCAAGATATGCAGACTGCTGTGGCCTGGTATTATCAGGCTGGCAAGGTCCATGGATCTTGGCTCCTTAACAGCCTGAAAATCCAGGCCTCAGCGGTCTGCTTCATCTGGCTGGTTAACAAAAATAGGGGGGACCCCACGCCATTTTTTTTTCGAAGGGAACCCCTATTTTTGTTAATCAGTTCCCTCTGACGTCACTGATGGTGTCCCTGGCTGACGTGAAGTGAAAGTGGAAAGCAATCAATTAAGCTTTCCACTTCCTCTCCTGTCAGCCAGGAGAGGAACTCATTCATTTGGGGGTTTACTGTGAGGCTGCAGCATTAGCTGCGGTCCCTGCAGTAAACATTAACCCTTTCTGAAGGATTACACCGTGGGACCTGACTGTGCATCGGATTGGTAAGAATAATTTTGCTTTATTATTTTATTTTTATTACAGGAAATGGTTTTAGCAGGTAAATAAAATATGGTCAAAAACTGTGTGATTATTTCATTAAACTTCTTTTTTATTAAAGTGTGTGTGTTTGATTTTTCTTTCATACAATAGGATTAATAATTGATAGTTGTCTAATTGACAGCTCTCAATTATTAACCTGGCTTAAAGTGACCTTTCAATTGCAAGGTCATTTTAACCCCTTATTAACCCATTCGCCACCGCTACAGGGCAATGGGAATAGACGGGCAAAGTGCCAGAAAGGGCAAATCTAATTATAGATTTGCCCTTTCTGGGGTGTCTGGGGGCAGATGTTAGTAGCCGGGGGGGGGCAAAAATAATGGTCCCTCTCTGGGCTATTATTATCTGCCCCCACTCACTGGCTTTGTCTGTCTGGTTGCGAAAATAGGGCGGGAGCCCACGCATTTTTTTTCAGCAATTTTACACCTCATATATATATAATTACATGTCATTGAGCTTGTGACACATATATATATATATATATATATATATATTTATAGTTCATACACTTCTACATAGTATAATAGCCGCTAATTCAATTGCCGGCTTTTGTGAAAATGCAGAACCCGACATGAAATGACATTTGGTGTACATAGGTTTAACCATGTCCTTTGCTATCTGATTTGCACAAACAATTAAATCAGTCTATGTGTGCAAAATTTCACACCTGTAGGGGTTAATTAAAGGTGTAAATTCGTAGCAAAAAAGTCCGTTTTTTTTTACAACGAATTTACACCTTTAATTAACCCCTACAGGTGTGAAATTTTGCAAACATAGACTGATTTAATTGTTTGTGCAAATCAGATAGCAAACGACATGAAAAGACATGGTTAACCCTATGTACACCAAGTGTCATTTCATGTCGGGTGCTTCTGTCTTTTCACTGAAGCCGGCTTTACCCGGCAATTGAATCAGAGGATATTTTACTATGTAGAAGTGTATAAACTATACATATATGTATATATATATGTCACAATGACATGTATATATATATATATATATGTATTCTATGTGTGTATATTTAGTGTTTACAAGGAAAGAATGGGGTTTTTTTTAGTTCCGATATTTTGTTCCCATAGACTTACATGGGACTTCCGGTATCGGTATCGGGCATCGCCGATATTTTAATGGTATCGGCGATACCATTCCGATTCCGATACTTAGGGATATCGGAAAGTATCGCTCAACACTACTCCACCAGCGTTCAAATAACCCCTAATTTTTTGCTGCATCATGCCTGTAATATAATTGTGGCATAGTAGCAGTATGTGCTACTCATTGTATTAGGCCTTCTCTACAAAGCTCCACCACCTGTGTATGTAATAAAATTGTTTTACTGCTTCTAACCCAGCCAATCCTTTTGGGCTAGTACCACAAATTGGCCACTCAGCTCTGCTCGGTTTCCATCCATCATTTTTTGTGCAAACAACTCCAGAGTTGTCAATTTGGTAACCATCTAAAATGAGTGGCAAAAGGCCTGCTGCTGGTAGAAAGGGGACTAGGCGTGTTGGGAAGGGAAAAAAAGGTTGTGTCCGTGGGTAGGTGTTAAAGCAACAGTAACATCTGCAGAAGAAAGACCATCTTCCAGCCAAACTAAGATGTCTACTTCTTTTAGTGGACAATGTGGTACGATCCCTTTCTTACGGGCACGCCCATCGCTACAAATTCCAGATGAGGCACAAAAACAGCAGGTGCTTAACAGATATCAAGTGCTCCTTTAAGTCGTCTCTCCTCCACCTCAACTTCAACATCACAAAAACTACAGTCCTCAGAGGTGTCACCCCAATCGCACTTGCTTCCTCACAGCTCCCAAGAAGTCTCCAGCTGACCGTCTGAGTATGGGGTAGAACAGATGGTTGAGTCTGCAGAGCTGTTTACTCATACTATAGCCTGGGAATCACAGGTCGGCTCCAGAACTTCTGTGAATCCAGATGAGGAAATGATGTGCACTGATGCCCAGAATGTTTATGAGTCGGATCCAGGACCAGATGAAGAAAGTTCTGAGCATAATGTAGACCCTCGTTCCCAAACTGTAACTCCTGTTGGTGGAGACAATGAGGAAGACGATGATGAGACCCAAAAACCTGATGTGAGCGACAACTTGAGTTTTGTGTCAGGGCAGGAAGAGGTTGGCTCTGAGTGTTAGAACTCTCCTGTTAGGTTTTTTCTATCTTGCTGGTCACATGACCTTCTTTGCCTATTTAATCCTGCTCCGCCCTTCTGGCTTTGCTGGACTTCATTGTAATTTCTACTCTTAAGCTAGCCGGGTGCTTTGTTACCTGTCTCAATTAGTTTTGCTTGGTCTTTTGACCTCTATGTTGTTTGTTTTTCTTTTTACTGCTACAACTTCTGTTAGGAGGTGTCCATCTTTTCTCCCAGTCCCTAGTTCTTGTAGGGATCCCTCCCTCGCATCTATAGGTCTTCGTACAGACTAGCTGAGGACTTTAGCGGGTCTGATCGCAGGATCAGGTTCCCCGTTACATCGTAGCGATCGAGCTTAGTTCTATTGTAGGGACAGATATCCCTTTCTTTCCTTAGTGCTTGTAGCTGAACATAACAGTAAGTCCAGCCCAAAAAAAAAAATATCTCTAAGGAAAGATTTCCAGTTTCCATTATAGTGTCGGTTCAGGAGTTGGCTCAACGCCTGCAGGGACTCTCTCTGGAGGTGTCCGAGCTTCAGCAACACGTGAGTAGCTGTTCTGGAGCACATTTCGTGGAGCCAAAAGTACGTTTGCCTGATTTATTTTTTGGTGAACAACAAGATTTTTTTTTCTTTTAAAAATGCTTGCTTGTTGTATTTTCGTCTGAGACCCAGATCCTCTGGTGATGAATCACAGCGCATAGGGTTCATAATGTCACTTTTGCGCAAAGAACCTCAGAAATGGGCCTTTTCTCTGCAACCTAATGAACCATGCTTTAGATCAGTGGATAGTTTTTTTTCTGCTTTGGGATTATTGTATGATGATCCTGATCGTGTCTAATCAGCTGAGACAGAATTGAGACGTTTGAGGCAGGGATCAGGTAATGTGGAAAAATATTTACTCACTTCCGATGGTGGTCTACTCAGGTGGGGTGGAACGATTCAACTTTGAAAAGTTTGTTTCTTGCAGGGCTAGGTGAAAGGGTTAAAGATTTGCTGATTGCTTATCCCATACCATGTAACTTGCAGGAGGCTATGCAATTAACTATACGGGTGGATAGGAGACTGCGTGCAAGGGTTAATGAGAGTAAATCCTCTGCCATGTCAGTTCCAAGTCTTGAGAGGGTCTGTACTGACTTTGGAGAGCCGATGGAGATTGGAGCGATGACACCCCGCTCTCAGGAAAAAGACAGCAGATTTTCTGAAGGTTTGTGCTTTTATTGTGGCAAATCTGACCATTTCATTAAGAACTGTGTGCTTCGTATGAACAAAGAAAAAAAAAAAGGTCAGTTTCGCCCGTATAGCCTGTTTAAACACTAAGGGCGTCTTTCTTTCTGCCACTACTGCTGCTCAGGAAGAATTAATGGATTTTCGGGTATTTGTCGATTGTGGTTCTACTCTTAATGTGATTGATGGGGGATTCTTGGAAAAACTTAAATTAAAAGCCAAACCTTTGTCATCCCCTATTGCCGTAGTTTCTGTTGATGGCTCTCCCTTGAAGAATGTTACTCACAAGGTCTGTGAATTTCCCCTCACTATTAATGGTGTTCACCAAGAGAATTTGGATTTGGTAGTATTGAATAATTTACCTTCTCCGGTGATTTTGGGGTTACCCTGGTTAAAATTGCACAATCCTGTTCTGGATTGGTCTACCAATGAAATTGAGTCCTGGAGCCCTAAGTTTTATGACAAGTGTTGTAACGGGCGTATTGCTGCTGTGGAAAAAGGGGAATTACCTGTACCTATTCAGGATTTTTGGAAAGTTTTTTCTGAGAAGGAATCGCAGATTTTACCTCCCCATAGAGACTATGATTGTACTATTGAATTTGTCCCTGGAGCGACTCTTCCTAGAAGTAGTTTATTTAACCTTACTATTCCTGAGAGAAAGGCTTTGGAGGAATACATACAGACAAGCTAGGCCGCCGGTCACATTAGGCCTTCCAAGTCTCCTGTGGCTGTTGGATTTTTTTTTTGTTAAAAAATAGGTCGGCGGTTTACGTCCTTGTCTGGTCTTTCGTGAGATTAATAAAATTACTGTACGCAATCCTTACCCACTGCCATTGATTCCTGATTTGTTTAACCAGTTAGCGGGGGCCAAGTGGTTCTCTAAAATTGATCTTCGGGGGGCATACAATTTGTTGCGCATGAAGGAGGGTGACTAATGGAAGACTGCTTTTAACACTCTTGTGGGTCATTTTGAGAATCTGGTTATGCCTTTTGGCCTTACCAATGCTCCTGCATTTTTTCAGAATCTTATAAATGTCATCCTTAGACCTTTGATCGGCAAAAATGTGGTTGTGTATTTGGATGACATTTTGATTTTTTCGCCGGATCTGGAGTCTCATTGGCGGAGCGTTCGTGAGGTATTACAGTTATTGAGTGACAATTCGCTTTTTGCTAAGCTGGAAAAATGTGAGTTCTCTGTACAGAGAATTAGTTTTTTGGGCTACATTATCTCCAGCGAAGGTTTTGAGATGGACCCGGTGAAAGTTCAAGCTGTGCAGGAATGGCCTAGGCCTATTGGTTTGAAATCGTTACAGAGGTTTTTGGGTTTCGCCAATTATTATAGAAAATTCATTAAAAATTTTTCTATTATTGTCAAACCACTGACCGATCTCTCCAGGAAAGGTGCTAATGTGGTTCAGTGGACTACTGAGGCCATTGAAGCTTTTGTGTTTTTAAAGGAGAGGTTCAGCTCCGCTCCCATCCTTATGCAGCCTGATGTGACTAAACCATTTTTGGTTGAGGTTGATGCTTCTTCTGTGGGGGTCGGCGCGGTGTTGTCTCAGGAAAATACGGATGGAGTACATCCTTGCAAGAAGAAAAGGTAGCACACTGTAGCGCTATAGCTTGCAAACACGAAATATGAAAAATATGAAAAATGAATTACATCATTACCTTAGAAATATGAAAAATTGAGAAGTCTTAGCGCATAAGATGGCCAAATTATGTGAGCCTGATAGCCACGTCAAGGCTCTTCTCGTATATCAGGTCCCTAACTAATGCCTATCCTCGCTTTAGAAAAGTCTGTCTGCATGGGAACCTATGAATCCTCTTTTCAGACTAAAATCTACATCTCTGTGGAGGGGTGATGAACCTGCTGTAATGAAAAGGCCTGTGACCACCAGGTGGAGTGCTCAGGCAGAAGGTAAATGAATACATATCAAAAAACTGACCGGCACATCCAAACTTAGATTCAGTGTGAACAGGTGCTAAACCTAGAGTCACCAACTCATATACATACAAGAAGAAAAGGTAGCACACTGTAGCGCTATAGCTTGCAAACACGAAATATGAAAAATATGAAAAATGAATTACATCATTACCTTAGAAATATGAAAAATTGAGAAGTCTTAGCGCATAAGATGGCCAAATTATGTTGTAATTATGTTGTAATTACAGCAGGTTCATCACCCCTCCACAGAGATGTAGATTTTAGTCTGAAAAGAGATTTCATAGGTTCCCATGCAGACAGACTTTTCTAAAGCGAGGATAGGCATTAGTTAGGGACCTGATATATGAGAAGAGCCTTGACGTGGCTATCAGGCTCACATAATTTGGCCATCTTATGCGCTAAGACTTCTCAATTTTTCATATTTCTAAGGTAATGATGTAATTCATTTTTCATATTTTTCATATTTCGTGTTTGCAAGCTATAGCGCTACAGTGTGCTACCTTTTCTTCTTGTATGTATATGAGTTGGTGACTCTAGGTTTAGCACCTGTTCACACTGAATCTAAGTTTGGATGTGCCGGTCAGTTTTTTTGATAGAGATCTCTCCTGTGCCTTTTTTTCAAAAAATTTCTACACTGAACTCAATTTGGGAATGTTCGGAATTTTTTGTATTAACTCCATTTGAACCTGTTTTCAAAGAATTTTTCATTTCACTGAATCATAAAATTTGATTATTGGATGCGGCAAAGTTGCTATAAACCGCAGGACTTAGGTGTGGCAATTGTTTCTCTCGCGGTTATCAATTTCTTCCGTTTACTTACACATCCCAGGTACTAAGAATGTGAAAGCCGATGCTTTGTCTCGCAGCTTTTCTCCCATGGTTGGTGCTGAGGAGGAGGAGAACATTTTACAAGAAGGGGTTGTGATTGCTGCTTTGGACTCTGTGTTGGAAGATGAGATTCTTAAAGCACACGAGAATGCCCCATCTAACACTCCACATGGGAGGTTGTTTGTGCCTGGGACCTTTAGGAGAGATTTGTTTGTTGAGTGTCATGAGTCTCGGTTGGCAGGTCATCCTGGAATCTCTGAGACCAAGAGACTTGTGGGTCGCAGTTTTTGGTGGCCTGGATGGCAGAAGGAAGTCATTAAGTGGGTGCGTCAATGTACTGTGTGTGCTAGATCTAAGTCTTCACATACTCCTGCTGCGGGGTTGCTTTGCCCTCTGGAGGTTCCTAGTGCTCCTTGGACACATTTGGCTATAGACTTTATTACTGACCTTCCCCTGTTGTGAATGGGTTTGAGATGAGTTCTGAGCAGAGGCTCCCTCTGGTGGTTACAAGCGGTACTAGTGAAGATTGTGAGGACTGGGAATCAGGTGTTACTGACTGGTCTTATATAAGGGAGTCATTTTCCCATCAGGGTTGCCGGTGATCAATTGTTCTGGTCTGAATCCTTCATTCCAGTTTCCCTTGTAGCCTGCTGTGTCGTGTCTGCATCTCCTGCTACCAGATAAGATTTTTTCTTCTTTTGTGTTATTGCTATATTTTTGCATTTTGTCTTGCACTTCTTTGGGGGCCTTCTGGGTCCCCTCCGGGGGCTTCTGCCTTCTCAGTTTAGTTCAGCCACTGAGTTTTGTTCTTTTGCTTTTTCCAGTTTTTTCAGTGGCTGCTGTTTTGATTTTGTTACACCAGAGAGCTAATTTAGGTGGTAGAGGTCGTGTGATTTCAGGTGATTTTGAAATTAGTAGAGTTGGTGTTTTTCAGGGTTTTCTGGGATTGCAGTAAGTACCCTTCCTGTCCTTTTCTTTTTAGATAGTTTGGGCCCCAGCGTTTGCTCATTCTATTTTCTTTCTGTGTCAGTATTTACTCTTGTCTAACCGCCATTACATGTTTGGGGGCTTTCTTCTGCTCCGGGGCAGATAGCTTTCCTATTTCTATCTTTAGGTTTAGTTAGTTTCTCAGGCTGTGACGAGGCGTCTAGGACCAACGTAGGAACGCTCCACGGCTGCCTCTAGTTGTGGTGGTTAGTCAGGGTACTGCAATCCCATAGATTCCAACTGCTCTGGTGTATTGCCTTTTTTTTACCTGCACTCCTCAGCTACCGAAACATAACATTCCCCCCTCTGAGGGTTTCACTGTCATCTGGGTGGTCGTGGACCGTTTTAGCAAGATGTGTCACTTGGTTCCTTTCATTAAACTGCTCTGCGCTAAGACTCTCGCTAAGGCCTTTGTCAAGGAAATTTTCAGACTACATGGCGTTCCTACTGACATTGTTTCTGATAGGGGACCTCAGTTCGTGGCTCATTTTTGGCGCGCCTTTTGTGACAGGTTGGGAGTTCATTTGTCGTTTTCATCCGGATATCATCCTGAGTCTAATGGCCAGACAGAAAGGAAAAACCAGGATGTTGAGCAGTTCTTGCGTTGTTTTGTGGCAGACAATCAAGAGGGGTAGTCTGAATTTCTGCCATTTGCTGAATTTGCTCTTAACAACCATACATCCTCTTCTGCTGGTTGTTCGCCTTTTTTTTGTTGTACTGGGAGACATCGTTGTTTGGGTCATTCTCCAAATTGGTATCGGTCGTGCCTGAAGAGGAGAATATTTCTGGTGATTTGGAGAGAGTTTGGACGGATGTGTGTGGTAATCTTCAGGAGGCTAACAGAAAATCTAAAAGATACTTTGATAGGAAACGGCAAGAGGTTTTGTTTGATATTGGTGACATGGTTTGGTTATCCTCTAAGAATCTGAGGTTTAGAATTCCTTCTAAAAAATTGGGTCCCAAGTTTGTAGGGCCCTTTAAGGTGCTTCAGGTTGTTAACCAATCTGCTGTTAGGTTTGAGGTTCCTACCTCCTGGAAGATTAATCCGGGGTTTCATGGTTCTCTGTTGAAAAGAGCTGATGTGTCGGATGGTGACGCCTCTGCCACTGTTTCCCCGGTGGTGGAGGACGGGGAATATGAAATTTCCCGCATCCTAAATTCTAGACGGTATAGAAGGAGTTTGCAGTATCTCGTCGCTTGGAAGGGTTTCGGACCCGAGGATAACTCATGGGTGAGGGCAGATGATGTTTCTGCGCCCAGACTTGTCAGAACGTTTCACAAGAGGTTTCCGGATAAGCCTGGGCCTAGGGGATCCGGAGGATCCTCTTAGAAGGGAGGGTACTGTTAGAACTCTCCTGTTAGGTTTTTTCTATCTTGCTGGTCACATGACCTTCTTTGCCTATTTAATCCTGCTCCGCCCTTCTGGCTTTGCTGGACTTCATTGTAATTTCTACTCTTAAGCTAGCCGGGTGCTTTGTTACCTGTCTCAATTAGTTTTGCTTGGTCTTTTGACCTCCATGTTCTATGTTGTTTGTTTTTCTTTTTACTGCTACAACTTCTGTTGGGAGGTGTCCATCTTTTCTCCCAGTCCCTAGTTCTTGTAGGGATCCCTCCCTTGCATCTATAGGTCTTCGTACAGACTAGCTGAGGACTTTAGCGGGTCTGATCGCAGAATCAGGTTCCCCGTTACATCATAGGGATAGAGCTTAGTTCTATTGTAGGGACAGATATCCCTTTCTTTCCTTAGTGCTTGTAGCAGAACATAACACTGAGGACGACGGTGGTGAGAACACACAGGATGATGATGACGAGGTTGTAGATCCCACTTACTGTCAACCCACAGTCAGACAGTCGATGAGGTCAGCAGAGGAGGTGGAGGAGGATTCGAGTGACGACGAGGTCAGGGTGAGCCTTCCTGGACAGAGACGTAGTACTGGAAGCACGTCACCAACTGCATCCTCAACCACAACTCTGCATCTGACCACAATTCAAGGTGGCTCTTCAGGTCGCATGGGTTCTAAGCCTTGCATAGCCTGGGCATTTTTTAACATTGATAAGGATGACCCAACTCGTGTTATCTGTAACATTTGTGACCAAAAGCTAAGTAGAGGCCAAAAAATCCATAGTTTGAGTACTTCATGCATGAACCGTCACATGGATATGAAGCATAAGTTGCAGTGGCAAGCTCACTGTGCTACAATGCGGCCTAGCGGGCCGGCCCAACCACTGTCTGCCCCAACTTGTGCATCCGCGGCCTCTTCATCCTCTGTGACTGGTGGAACAGCAGTCAGACCTGTTTTGAGACTCAGACCTGGCACCTCTTATTCGCAACCGCCAGTCTGATTGGCAGGTCATCATCAGTTCATTTGGAAGTGGAAACACCAGCTGGTGTTGAGCATTCTCCAACATCGAGAGCACCACCTTTGGATAAAGGCAACCTAAGTTTTGCGCCTGCATCTTCCTCACAGACCGTCAGTTGTCCGGGGACACCCTACTCATCCCTGTCTACGGACAACAGCCAGCCCTCGGTCCCTCAGATGTGGACAAGTAAAAGACCATTTCCTCCTAGCCATGAGAAAGCTAAGAGGTTGAATTTCACCATCTGCAAGCTCTTGGCTACATAAATGCTGCCTTTCTGCCTTGTGGACACAGAGGATTTTCGAGACCTTATGTCCGTCGCAGTGCCCCAGTACCAGATGCACAGTCGGCACTACTTCTCAAAGAAAGATGTGCCTGTGCTCCACCAGCATGTCGCACACAACTTCACCGCTTCTTTGAGAAACTCAGTGTGTGACAGGGTGCATTTCACCACAGACACTTGGACGAGTAGGCATGGACAGGGGTGTTACATGTCGCTGACTGGGCACTGGGTAACTATGGTGACAGCAAGACAAGGGGCTGCTGTCCAAGTCTTGCCATCCCCATGAGTTGTGCGTCAATCCTCTTTATCTCGAAGTTCCTCCACTGCTTCTGCCTCCTCAACCTCCTCTCGGTCCTCCACCTGCTCCCAAAGCCTGTCTGGTCATGCCACGGGCTTTCTAACTGCGCCGAAGGGATCCTGCAGCACACCTCCTTGCTATGCTGGCAGAAGGGCTCAACGTAATCAGGCGGTTTTTACGCTGAAATATCTGGGAAATGTGAAAAATATTTAGACTTGAGAGTCCTCAGTGGTTGATAACCCTTTTAATGGCTAACTGAAAAGATGGTAACAAATTGCAAGCTTTCGAGACTACTCAGGTCTCTTCATCATTGATTCATCATTGATGAAGAGACCTGAGTAGTCTCGAAAGCTTGCAATTTGTTACCATCTTTTCAGTTAGCCATTAAAAGGTATCAACCACTGAGGACTCTCAAGTCTAAATATTTTTCTATCTACTGGCTAACACGGTACGAAGATACACATCTTTCCTATATGGGAAATGTGAGTCACACAGCTGAGGAGTTGTGGTCAGCTCTGGAGAACCAGTTTCATGAATGGTTGTCTCCACTGGACCTGCAACCAGGGAAGGCCGTGTGCGACAATGCCGCAAACCTGGGTGCGGCACTTCGCCGGGGCAATGTAACACACGTGCCTTGTATGGCTCACGTGTTGAACCTGGTTGTCCAGCAATTTTTAGGCCACTATCCCGGACTACATGGCCTTCTGCAGAGGGCACGGTCGCTGTGTGCTCACTTCCGCCATTCACATCCCGCAGCTCAGCGACTTACATCTCTACAGAAGTCGTTGGGCCTGCCACTTCACCGGCTAAAATGCGATGTGCCAACACGGTGGAATTCAACTCTGCACATGTTGCAGCGACTGTGGCAGCACCGACAAGCCCTGGTGCAATACGTTCTGAGTTATAGCCTGGGCCAACGAGATCCAGAGGTGGGGCAAATCACGCTGGAGGAGTGGTCTCAGATCAGGGACCTATGCACCCTTCTACACAGTTTAGAAATGGCCACGAAGATGTTTAGTGCTGACGATGCCATTATCAGCATGACTATTCTGGTGATTTACATGCTGGAGCACATGTTAAACAGAATTCGGAGTCAGGTGGTGGGACAAGAGGAGGTGGAGGAAGTAGAGGAGGAGGAGTTGTATGCGGAAGGGCTAACATCTGCAAGGCCCAGACTGTCAGCAGCACCAAGGCAGCAGGCATGGGAGGGTGGTGGAGAGGGATTAGCCAGGGCGCATGGTAGCAGCCAAACTAGTGAGGAAGGTGCAGGAGCCCAGGAAGAAGTGGAGGATGAACTGGCGATGGGCATGGAAGACTCATCAGATGAGGGAGACCTTGATCACATTTCTGTTGTGCGAAGTTGGGGGGAGAGGGCAGAGGAAGGAAGCATGATTCGTACCTCGCCACCAACGCAACAGGGACTTGGTGCTCCTGGATGCCCAAGACACAAGTGCCTTCTTGCTGCACTACCTGCAACATGACCCTCGAATTGTCAGAATTCGAAATAATCCTGACTACTGGGTAGCCACACTGTTAGATCCCCGGTACAAAAGTAAATTTGCCTAAATAATCCCTGCCATTGAAAGGGATTCACGCATGCAGGAGTATCAGCAGAGACTGTTGCAGAATCTTACATGTGCTTTTCCACAAAACACCAGTGGTGCACGTAGTGAATCTCACAGTTCTAACTTGCCAACCGTGGGACTGTCGAGTCTTCAGCACTCAAACCGTAACAGAAACACAGTATCTGCTGGTGTTCACAGCAATTTTGCGGAATCCTTTCACCAGTTTTTTAGCCCATCCTTTGCAAGGCCACAGGAGACAAGAATTCAGACGCATAGTCAACGCCTAGAGACGATGGTACAGGAGTATCTCCAACTGAACATCAAAGCCATGACTGTGTCACTGGACCCTTGCTCTTTTTGGGCTTCCAATCTGGGTAAATGGCCAGGGATCTTGTCATGCCCCGCAGCCAGCGTTCTCTCTGAACGTGTGTTCAGCGCTGCTGGTGGTGTGCTGACAGATAAGCGCACGCGGCTGTCCACTGAGAATATAGACAGACACACGTTCATAAAGATGAACAAATCATGGATCCGCAAGAACTTTTCTACCCCTGTGTCATCCTGGGGAGAGTAAAAGTTTGAGGATTTGGTAAAATCACATCACCAACCGTTTTAAGCTTTCAAATTACTAATAATTTTTAGCTGCATCTAGGCCGGAAAATAATTTTAGCCCTGTAGCAGTGTGTGGTACTCATTGTATTAGGCCATCTATACTAAGCTCCACCAGCTTTCAAATTAATAATAATTTTTAGCTGCATCTTGCCTGGAAAATAACTTTGGGCCTGTAGCAGTGTGTGGTACTCATTGTATTAGACCATCTATACTAAGCTCCAACAGCTTTCAAATTAATAATTTTTATCTGCATCTTGCCTGGACAATAATTTTGGGCCTGTAGCAGTGTGTGGTACTAATTCTATTAGGCCATCTATACTAAGCTCCACCAGCTTTCAAATTAATAATAATTTTTGTTCTCTCTAAACATGTGTTCAGCGCTGCTGGTGGTGTGCTGAGTCTGACAGATAAGCGGACGCGGCTGTCCACTGAGAATGTAGACAGACTCACGTTCATAAAGATGAACAAATCATGGATCCGCAAGGACTTTTCTACCCCTGTGTCATCCTGGGGAGAGTAAAAGCTTGAGGATTTGTTAAAATCACCTCACCAACCATTTTAAGCAACTCTGGGGCGATTGATGCTACTTTAGTGGTGTCTGTGCCCCAAATTTTTGGAAAAAATGGAGACTCTTTTTGGAGTCCCATTGCTGTTTTTTACGTGACGTTGGCATCGTCAATTACAGGTGGATTGGGTTTTTCCCCACCCCCCTTTTAACCGTAAGAAACTACATACACTATGGCTTGGGGTAACACACATGGTTGAGTTTGAAGAGCTGTTTACTCATACTATAGCCTGGGAATCAGAGTTCTGCTCCAAAGCTTGAGTGTTTGCTAGTCAGCGGAGTAGCCACCGGCTGTAGATCTAATTACAAATTTTTAACTGCATCTAGCCCAGACAATAATTTTGGGCCTAGTAGCAGTGTCTGCTAGACAGCGGATTAACCCAGCTGTTAAGAAAGCTACACGACTTGTAGTTTGGACACTTAATTTTTTCAAAGGAAATGCTTCGGTCCCCCGGGACAATCAGTGAAGAGCATCGGGGAGGCACAAAAAGGCACAGGGGCTGTGAGTGGCGGTAGGACTCCTTGCGGTGGACCGCCAAGCTCGATTCTTATAAAAGCTTTTCAACTGCAGCAGCTTTACTGGACGCTACTGGAGCTGGAATTACCACTGCCGCTGGCATTAGACTTGCCCTCCAATAGATTCTTGTAAAAGGATTTAAAGTGTACTCATTCAAATTAGAGAGACAATTTAAATAAAAAAGATTAGACCTGCCTCCACCACAGGGGGGCTCGCTCGACCCACCAGCGGACAGGCACCAGTATTGGGAGAGGGGGGCTGGCCGTTAGGGTCCACCGCAGCTCTGGCACAAACTGGGCGACACGCAGGTCTGTTATGTTTCGGTAGCTGAGGAGTGCAGGTAAAAAAAAGGCAATACACCAGAGCAGTTGGAATCTATGGGATTGCAGTACCCTGACTAACCACCACAACTAGAGGCAGCCGTGGAGCGTTCCTACGTTGGTCCTAGACGCCTCGTCACAGCCTGAGAAACTAACTACACCTAAAGATAGAAATAGGAAAGCTATCTGCCCCGGAGCAGAACCCCAAAGATAATAGAAAGCCCCCAAACATGTAATGGCGGTTAGACAAGAGGAAATACTGACACAGAAAGAAAATAGAATGAGCAAACGCTGGGGCCCAAACTATCTAAAAAGAAAAGGACAGGAAGGGTACTTACTGCAATCCCAGAAAACCCTGAAAAACACCAACTCTACTAATTTCAAAATCACCTGAGATCACACGACCTCTACCACCTAAATTAGCTCTCTGGTGTAACAAAATCAAAACAGCAGCCACTGAAAAAACTGGAAAAAGCAAAAGAACAAAACTCAGTGGCTGAACTAAACTGAGAAGGCAGAAGCCCCCAGAGGGGACCAGAAGGCCCCCAAAGAAGTGCAGGACAAAATGCAAAAATATAGCAAAAACACAAAAGAAGAAAAATTCTTATCTGGTAGCAGGAGATGCAGACACGACACAGCAGGCTACAAGGGAAACTGGAATGAAGGATTCAGACCAGAACAATTGATCACCGGCAACCCTGATGGGAAAATGACTCCCTTATATAAGACCAGTCAGTAACACCTGATTCCCAGACCTCATAATCTTCACTAGTACCGCTTGTAACCACCAGAGGGAGCCTCTGCTCAGAACTCATCTCAAACCCATTCACAACAGTACCCCCCCTTGAGGAGGGGTCACCGAACCCTCATTTGAGCAACCAGGTCGGTCAGGATGAGTTCTATGATACGCACGGATAAGTCTCCTAGCATGGATGTCCGAAGCAAACACCCAAGAATTGTCTTCCTGACCATAACCTCTCCATTTAACCAAATACTGGAGTCTTCGTCTAGAAAAACGAGAATCCAATATTTTCTCAACCACATACTCCAGATTGCCCTCAACCAAAACAGGGTCAGGAGGCACAGTAGCAGGAACCACTGGCTCAACAAACCTCTTCAACAAGGACTTGTGGAACACGTTATGGATCTTAAATGTCCCTGGAAGAAGCAAACGAAAAGAAACAGGATTAATAATCTCCATGATCTTATAAGGTCCAATGAACCTAGGCTTAAATTTAGGAGATGCTACTCTCATAGGAATATTCTTTGAGGACAACCAGACCAAGTCCCCCACTTTAAACCGAGGACCATCAGTCCTATGCCGGTTAGCAAACCGCTGGGCCTTCTCCTGAGAGAGGGACAACCTCTCCACTACCTGGTCCCAAATCTGTTGCATACGCTCAACAACAGAGTCAACACCTGGACAGACAGAAGCCTCCGTCTGTCCTGAAGAAAATCGAGGGTGAAAACCGGAATTACAGAAAAACGGAGACATCAAAGTGGCAGAGCTAGCCCTATTATTAAGAGCAAACTCAGCCAAAGGCAAAAAAGAGACCCAGTCATCCTGATCAGCAGACACAAAGCATCTTAGATAAGTCTCTAATGTCTGGTTTGTTCTCTCAGTTTGACCATTGGTCTGAGGATGAAATGCCGAGGAGAAAGACAATTGAACACCCAGTTTAGAACAAAAAGTCCTCCAAAATCTGGAAACAAACTGGACTCCTCTGTCAGACACAATGTTCTCAGGAATGCCGTGTAAACGAACCACGTGCTGAAGAAACAACGGCACCAATTCAGAGGAGGAAGGCAACTTAGGTAATGGCTAAGATGTATCATTTTGGAAAACCTATCACAAATTACCCAGATGGTGGTCATTCTCTGAGAAACAGGAAGATCGGAAATGAAATCCATAGAGATATGGGTCCATGTCTCTTGGGCACAGGCAATGGCATCAACAAACCACTAGAGCGAGAGCAAGGCTTGGAGCGAGAGCAAGTCCCGCAGGACTGCACAAATTCCCTGACATCGCGAGACAAGGTAGGCCACCAAAAGGACCGACTAACCAAGTCTCTGGTACCAAAAATTCCGGGATGCCCAGCCAATGCGGAACAATGAATCTCAGACATCACACTCTTTTTCCATTGGTCCGGGACAAACAATTTTCCAACAGGGCAGCGCTCGGGCCTATGCTCCTGACACCCCTCCAGAGCAAGTCTCAAATTGGGCGAGATGGCGGAAAGAACTACACCCTCTTTCAAAATAACAGAAGGATCAGATAACTCAGGAGAGTCCGAAAGGAAACTCCTCGAGAGGGCATCCGCCTTAACATTCTTAGTGCCAGGAAGAAAGGAAACCACAAAATTAAAACGTGTGAAAAACAAGGCCCACCTGGCCTGTCTAGGATTGAGTCGCTTGGCAGATTCCAGATAGACCAGATTCTTATGGTCCGTAAGGACCACCACCTGATGTTTGGCTCCCTCCAGCCAATGTCTCCACTCTTCAAAAGCCCACTTCATGGCCAATAACTCCCGATTACCCACGTCATAATTACGTTCAGTAGGAGAAAATTTTCGAGAGAAAAAGGCACAAGGGTTACTTTTAGAGGTCTCTGGATCTTTTTGGGACAAAACGGCACCTGCCCCAATTTCAGAGGCATCAACCTCCACCTGAAATGGCAGAGAAACATCAGGCTGCCGTAGAACAGGAGCAGAAGTGAATCTTTGCTTAAGTTCCTGAAATGCAGAGACTGCCTCAGGAGGCCAATTCACCACATCAGAACCCTTTCTGGTCAAATCAGTTAATGGTTTAACAATAACCGAGAAATTACCAATAAATTTACGATAAAAATTGGCAAAACCCAAAAATCTCTGAAGAGCCTTTAATGAAGTAGGTTGGACCCAATCACAGATGGCCTGAACCTTGACCGGGTCCATTTCAATAACAGATGGGGACAAAATGAATCCCAGAAATGAGATCTTCTGTACGCCAAAAAGACACTTTGATCCCTTCACATACAGAGCATTATCCCTCAAAATCTGGAACACAGTCCGAACATGTTTCACATGAGAGTCCCAGTCATTAGAAAAAATCAAGATATCATCCAAATAAACAATCAGAAATTTGTCCACAAAATCCCTGAAAATGTCATTCATGAAGGACTGAAGACGGAAGGGGCATTAGTGAGCCCAAAGGGCATCACTAGGTACTCAAAATGCCCTTCAGGGGTATTGAATGCCGTCTTCCATTCATCCCCGTGCTTAATGCGAATAAGGTTATACGCCCCCCTGAGGTCAAGCTTGGTAAACCAAGTAGCGTTTTTCACCCTGGAAAACAGGTCAGAAATAGAGTTGAGCGATACTTTCCGATATCCTAAAGTATCGGAATCGGAATGGTATCGCCGATATCACTAAAATATCGGCGATACCCGATACCGATACCGGAAGTCCCATGTAAGTCTATGGGAACAAAATATCGCAACTAAAAAAACCCCATTCTTTCCTTGTAAACACAAAATACACACATAGAATACATATATATATATATATATACATGTCATTGTGACATATATATATACATATATGTATAGTTTATACACTTCTATATAGTAAAATATACTCTGATTCAATTGCCGGGTAAAGCCGGCTTCAGTGAAAAGACAGAAGCACCCGACATGAAATGACACTTGGTGTACATAGGGTTAACCATGTCTTTTCATGTCGTTTGCTATCTGATTTGCACAAACAATTAAATCAGTCTATGTGTGCAAAATTTCACACCTGTAGGGGTTAATTAAAGGTGTAAATTCGTTGTAAAAAAAACGGACTTTTTTGCTACGAATTTACACCTTTAATTAACCCCTACAGGTGTGAAATTTTGCACACATAGACTGATTTAATTGTTTGTGCAAATTAGATAGCAAAGGACATGAAAAGACATGGTTAACCCTATGTACACCAAGTGTCATTTCATGTCGGGTTCTGCATTTTCACAAAAGCCGGCAATTGAATTAGCGGCTATTATACTATGTAGAAGTGTATGAACTACAAATATAAATATATTATATATGTGTCACAAATTCAATGACATGTATATATATATATGAGGTGTAAAATTGCTGAAAAAAAATGCGTGGGCTCCCGCCCTATTTTCGCAACCAGACAGACAAAGCCAGTGAGTGGGGGCAGATAATAATAGCCCAGAGAGGGACCATTATTTTTGCCCCCCCCCGGCTACTAACATCTGCCCCAGACACCCAGGAAAGACAAATCTATAATTAGATTCGCCCTTTCTGGCACTTTGCCCGTCTATTCCCATTGCCCTGTAGCGGTGGCGAATGGGTTAATATGGGGTTATAGCCACCTTGCTATTGAAAGGTGACCTTAAGCCAGGTTAATAATTGAGAGCTGTCAATTAGACAACTATCAATTATTAATCCTATTGCATGAAATAAAAATAAAACACACACACTTTAATTAAAAATCATTTTAATGAAATAAAGACACATGTTTTTGACCATCTTTTATTTTACTGCAAAAACCATTTCCTGTAATAAAAATAAAATAAAAAAGCAAAATTATTCTTACCTATCCCATGCACAGTCAGGTCCCACGGTGTAATCCTTCAGAAAGGGTTAATGTTTACTGCAGGGACCGCAGCTAATGCTGCAGCCTCACAGTAAACCCCAAATGAATGAGTTCCTCTCCTGCCTGACAGGAGAGTAAAGGCTGGGTGTCACATAACGATACACCAGCGATCCCGACAACGATATGCACTTGTCAGGATCGCTGGTGTATCGCTACATGATCGCTGCTGAGCTGCCAAACAGGCAGCTCAGGCAGCGATCTGGGACAGCGACACTGCGGGTAACATCGCTTAAGGGC
Source organism: Oophaga sylvatica (assembly GCA_033576555.1). Lineage (NCBI taxonomy): Eukaryota > Metazoa > Chordata > Amphibia > Anura > Dendrobatidae > Oophaga > Oophaga sylvatica. Next base: position 354,224,544 of record JARQOD010000002.1, on the reverse strand, counting down.
CCGTCTCACATAGCGATATCGCTACCGAGATCGCTGCTGAGTCACTAGTTTTGTGATGCAGCAACGAGCTCACCAGCGATATCGCTGTGTGTGACATTCAGCGACGATCAGCCCCCCTGCCGGGTATCGCTGATCGTCGCAGAAATGTCAGGACCTTTTTTTGATCGCTGGTCTCCCGCTGACAGGCACGCATCGCTGCGTGTGACAGGCGGGAGACCAGCGATCCGCTGGTAACCAAGGTACACAGCGGGTTTCCAGGCACCGCGCAGCGCTTGGAAACCCGCTGTGTACCTTGGATACCAGCTCCCTGCATCAGGGCGCTGGTATACAAGGTACACAGCGGGTTTCTAGGCACAGCCCCGCGCCTGGAAACCCGCTGTGTACCTTGGTTACCAGCGGATCGCTGGTCTCCCGCCTGTCACACGCAGCGATGTGTGCCTGTCAGCGGGAAACCAGCGATCAAAAAAAGGTCCTGACATTTTAGCGACGATCAGCGATACCCGGCAGGGGGGCTGATCATCGCTGAATGTCACACACAGCGATATCGCTGGTGAGCTCGCTGCTGCGTCACAAAACTAGTGACTCAGCAGCGATCTCGGTAGCGATATCGCTATGTGAGACGGGCCCTTAAGTGGAAAGCTTAATTGATTGCTTTCCACTTTCACTTCAGGTCAGCCAGGGACACAATCAGTGACGTCAGAGGGAACTGATTAACAAAAATAGGGGTTCCCTTCGAAAAAAAAATGGCGTGGGGTCCCCCCTATTTTTGTTAACCAGCCAGATGAAGCAGACCGCTGAGGCCTGGATTTTCAGGCTGTTAAGGAGCCAAGATCCATGGACCTTGCCAGCCTGATAATACCAGGCCACAGCAGTCTGCATATCTTGGCTGATTAACAAAAATAGGGGATCCCCTCGAAAAAAATTGGCGTGGGGTCCCCCCTATTTTTGTTAACCAGCCAGATGAAGCAGACCGCTGAGGCCTGGATTTTCAGGCTGTTAAGGAGCCAAGATCCATGGACCTTGCCAGCCTGATAATACCAGGCCACAGCAGTCTGCATATCTTGGCTGATTAACAAAAATAGGGGATCCCCTCGAAAAAAATTGGCGTGGGGTCCCCCCTATTTTTGTTAACCAGCCAGATGAAGCAGACCGCTGAGGCCTGGTTTTTCAGGCTGGTAAGGATCCAATATCCATGGACCTTGCCAGCCTGATAATACCAGGCCACAGCAGTCTGCTTAGCTTGGCTGGTTAACAAAAATAGGGGATCCCCTCGAAAAAAAAACGGCGTAGGGGTCCCCCTATTTTTGTTAACCAGCCAAGTAAAATGCAGACTGCTGCGGCCTGGTATTAAAAGACTGTCAAGGCCCATGGATTTTGGCCCTCAACAGCCTGATAATACCAGGCTACAGCAGCCCCACATTTGGCGCATCAAAAGATAAAAAGTATTTTAATGAAATAAAAGAGACAACACAGTTTTCATTTTTTTTATTACTCTCTCATTCCTGCGACGCCATCGATCTCCTGTAAAAAAATAAGAAAAACAAACCAACAGTATACCACCTGTCCGACGCAGTCCATAACGACAGTCCCACGACGATCCAACTCTGCTACATCGCAATGACAGGCAGAGCCTGTCATCGCAACGCAGCACAGCTGATTACCTGCTTCCCCGGCGGTGACGTCATCGGACTGACTGCTTTACGGCCGCGATTACCCAGCAGTCACTGCAGTTATCGCGAGATACTGCATGTGACCGCCGGGGAAAGAAGATTGCGGCCATCAAGCAGTCCAGGGCGTGACCGCCGGAGATCTTCTGCCAGGTAAGTGCCGCTGACTCCTGACAGACCCGACCGACGGACACTGACAGTGACAGTGACAATCCCGATTCCGGTATCCGATATGACGAAAATATCGGAACTCGGAATCGGAATTCCGATACAGCCAATATCGGCCGATACCCGATATTTGCAGTATCGGAATGCTCAACCCTAGTCAGAAATCAAGGGTAACGGGTATTGATATTTCACAGTAATATTGTTCAAGAGACGATAATCAATACACGGCCTTAATGAACCATCTTTTTTGGCCACAAAGAAAAAACCGGCACCTAAGGGTGAAGAGGATGGTCTGATATGACCCTTCTCCAATGATTCCTTGATATAAGACCGCATAGCGTCATGTTCAGGTACAGACAAGTTAAAAAGGCGACCTTTAGGGAATTTACTACCCGCACTAATTCAATAGCGCAGTCATAGCTCCTATGGGGAGGCAAGGATGCAGATTTACTTTCGCTAAACACATCAGAAAAATCAATCAAAAAGTCAGGAACATCCTGAGCTTGGGGGGAGGCAGAAAAAACAGGAGTGTTGGTATTAACACATTGGCAGCCCCAACTGGTTACAGACACAGATTTCCAATCCAAAACAGGATTATGAGACTGTAACCAAGGGAAACCCAGCACGATAATGTCATGCAGATTATATAGAACCAAAAATTTGCAGCACTCCTGGTGATCAGGTTCAACCCTCATTATCACCTGAGTAGAAAACTGGGGTTTATTCTCAGCCAAAGGGGTAGAATCGATCCCCAGTAGGGGAATAGACTTCTGTAGGGGTATCAAGGGAAACCCACAACGTTTAGCAAAATCATAATCCATCAGGTTAATAGCTGCTCCAGAATCAACGAAAGCCTGAGCAGAAAATGAGGACAGAGAGCATATCAGAGTGACAGTTAATAAAAACTTAGTCTGAACACTACCCAAGACAACTGAGCGTGCAAAACGTCTTCCCCGCTTAGGGCAGACTGAAATAGCATGAGAGGCATCACCACAGTAGAAACATAACCTATTGCGCTTTCGAAACTCATGACGCTGTGCCCCAGACACCACTCCATCACACTGCATGGGCTCAGAAGCTGGCTCACAAGGCAACACCACTCCCCGCATACTTCTCCGCTCACGCAAACGTCTGTCAATTTGAATCGCTAATGACATAGAATCATTGAGACCAGAAGGGACAGGGAATCCCACCATAACATCCTTTACATTATCCGACAGACCCTTCCGGAAAAGGGCCGCCAAAGCGTCGTCATTCCATTTGGTCAGGACTGCCCACCTACGGAATCTCTGACAGTATAACTCAGCGTCATCAAGCCCCTGATTTAATGCCAACAAGGCTTTTTCAGCTTGATCAGTGACATTAGGCTCATCGTACAATAATACCAAAGCCTGAAAAAACGCATCAACATCACTCAAAACAGGATCCCCAGGTATCAGGGAAAAAGCCCAATCCTGAGGATCGCCGCGCAGGAGAGAGATGATAATTTGAACCTGCTGCGCTGCGTTTCCTGAGACTTAGATTTTAAGGCAAAAAACAATTTACAATTATTTTTGAAATTCTGAAACTTAGCTCGATCCCCTAAAAACAAATCTGGCATGGGGATCCTAGGTTCCACAACAGGCAACCCAGCAAGATAGATAGCAATACTCCGAACCTCAGTGGCAAGCTGATCCACACGGCCAGACAACTGTGCAAACTCCATTGGGAGAAAAGATCCTCCCCAGCACCCAGAGATACAGAGGGAAAAAAAAAAATGCAACAAACAGAAAAATATCTCTGACAACTCTGACAACCTTTTTTTCTATCACAATATTTTTTCCCTTCTGTGAGTACCATACAATTTTCAATTTTTAGGCCGGTGATACTGTTATGTTTCGGTAGCTGAGGAGTGCAGGTAAAAAAAAGGCAATACACCAGAGCAGTTGGAATCTATGGGATTGCAGTACCCTGACTAACCACCACAACTAGAGGCAGCCGTGGAGCGTTCCTACGTTGGTCCTAGACGCCTCGTCACAGCCTGAGAAACTAACTACACCTAAAGATAGAAATAGGAAAGCTATCTGCCCCGGAGCAGAACCCCAAAGATAATAGAAAGCCCCCAAACATGTAATGGCGGTTAGACAAGAGGAAATACTGACACAGAAAGAAAATAAAATGAGCAAACGCTGGGGCCCAAACTATCTAAATAGAAAAGGACAGGAAGGATACTTACTGCAATCCCAGAAAACCCTGAAAAACACCAACTTTACTAATTTCAAAATCACCTGAGATCACACGACCTCTACCACCTAAATTAGCTCTCTGGTGTAACAAAATCAAAACAGCAGCCACTGAAAAAACTGGAAAAAGCAAAAGAACAAAACTCAGTGGCTGAACTAAACTGAGAACGCAGAAGCCCCCGGAGGGACCAGAAGGCCCCCAAAGAAGTGCAGGACAAAATGCAAAAATATAGCAAAAACACAAAAGAAGAAAAATTCTTATCTGGTAGCAGGAGATGCAGACACGACACAGCAGGCTACAAGGGAAACTGGAATGAAGGATTCAGACCAGAACCATTGATCACCGGCAACCCTGATGGGAAAATGACTCCCTTATATAAAACCAGTCAGTAACACCTGATTCCCAGTCCTCACAATCTTCACTAGTACCGCTTGTAACCACCAGAGGGAGCCTCTGCTCAGAACTCATCTCAAACCCATTCACAACACAGGTCGCACGGGCAGGAACGGACTGGCCATGTCGGCTTGGCACATTTTTGGTTTTAGAAGGTGTAGGGATCCGCTCTGGTAGGCAGGGGCCGAGCAGCAGTAATGAGGCAAACACACAGGCTTCTAGTTCAAAATTCAGTGGTTTTAATAACGGGTTCAACAAAAAGTCCAGATAACAAAATCAAAACAGAACATAAATCACTCCAGTTTGGAGAACCACTGGTCACAGACTCACCCTTGCTTTTTGGCCACATGTTCTATCACACTTTTGTGGGGAGTTGGTTGGTTTTCCCAGGCCTCTTTAGCTATATCGAGTAAGCCACGGGGATGTCTGCCATATAATAGTTCAAAGGGCGAGAACCCCGTAGATGCCTGGGGCACCTCCCGCACTGCAAACATCAGGTATGGCAACAAGAGATCCCAGTCCTTACCATCTTTAGAGACTGCTTTTTTCAACATATTCTTCAGGGTTTTATTGAACCTTTCTACTAAACCGTCTGTTTGGGGATGATAGACCGATGTGCGCAACTGTTTAACACTTAACAAGTGGCAGAGTTCCTTATGATTTTTGACATAAAAGGCGTCCCCTGATCTGTTAAGATTTCTTGAGGGATTCCCACCCGAGAGAACATACCCATGAGTTCTTTTGCGATCAGTTTGGCTGAGGTGTGTCGCAGGGGAATAGCCTCAGGATACCTGGTAGCGTAATCTAGAACTACGAGGATGTGTTGGTGACCCCTTGCTGATTTATTAACCGGCCCCACCAGATCCATGGCTATTCTCTCAAACGGGACCTCTATAATTGGTAATGACACCAAGGGACTCCGAAAATGAGGCTGCGGACTGGTTACCTGGCACACGGGACAAGAGTTACAATACCGTTTAACTTCTTCATAGACCCCTAGCCAGTAAAACCGTTGTAGAATTCTGTCTAGGGTTTTCTTTTGGCCCAAATGTCCCCCTAGTACATGCGCATGCGCTAAGTCCATTACCAACCTCCGATATCACTGCGGTACCAGCAATTGCTCGACAATTTCCCATGTATTCTTTCAACCTGATACAGCAAATCTTGGTTCAGCTCGAATCGGGGAAATACTGTAGCTGCCCCGGGGTGTTGGGTTCCCCATTGACAACCAGTACATTTTCCCGGGCTCGAGCCAACGTAGGGTCCCGGAGTTGCGCCGTACCAAAATTGTCACCTGCCACATTTAAGTCTGACAATTCTGGTCCCGGTGGCAAATCTTCCATCTCCCCAGCTAACACTTCTATAGGAGAGGGGTTTTCCTCCTCCACCGAAGGTAAAGGTACTCCTACCGCCAGCACATCTTCCTCTGGGCCACCAGGTTCATGCCCGATTTCTGGAGAATGCAACCTGGTTGCCACTGGTGCCGACGACTGTTCTGTGGGAGGGGTAATTACAGGCCAAAGCACAGAAAATAACGGAAAATCTCTCCCCATTATTACCTCATAATGCAAATTAACCACCACCCCCACCTCGTGGCACCTCCTCCCCGCTGGCGTGTTTATCATCACCAGGGCGGTAGGATAATGTTTTAAGTCCCCATGTATACACAACACACCCATTTTCCAACCAGTATACTCGCTGATTTGGACGTGGCTGGCTCGTATTAGGGTCACGAGACTCCAGTAGAGCCACAGCAGGGTTACCCTCCACCTCCACTTTACACAAATGGTTCATATTGGGTCCCTCTGGTTTGCCCACTGCACACATGTGTTCTGCATAGTGAGACTGATAGTACCCAAAGTTGGTGTCCATGGGCTCAGTCAGGTGGGGGCAATCAGCTCTCACATGTCCTGGTTCTTGGCACCGCCAACAGATTATGGGGCCCCTTTCGTCCCCCGACCCGTCCTGGGCGGCCTTCCGAGTCTCTGCTCGCCGAGCTATGGGTGAAGGTTTGGGGAATTTACTCGGTACCTTCCGGGTAGTCTCTCCCTGTATCTCCTTGGTAGCCCCATATCTTTCAATGAGGTCTACCATCTGGAGGCCATCATTAGGGGCTGCCTGTCCAACCCAGGTTTGCAGGGTGTGGGGCAAAGTTCTCCAGAATTTATCAGTTACTATCCTATCCAGCATAGCGCTGGGTGACAACACCTCCGGCTGCAACCATTTCTCTACCAGATGTATCAAATCATAGTACTGGGACCGAGCTGGCTCGGAAGGGGAAAACTTCCACTGGTGTACCCGCTGGGCCCGGACCAAAACATTTACCCCAAGACGTGCAAGTATCTCACCCTTGACGATCTCATAGTCTCTCTGTTGCTCGGGGGTAGGTCCCTATAGGCTTTCGCGGGTCCTGGAGTCAAAAACGGAGCCACAATTTCTGCCCACTGGTCCCGGGGTAGTCTCTCCCTCTCAGTGACGCCTTCAAACATCTCCAGGTACACCTCGACGTCATCTGACTTTTCCATTTTCGGAATCGCTGTGCGTACCGCTTTCCGGACATCCTGACGTCCCGGGGCAGCTCCTGCTTTCTGCGGCGCTGTGATGTGCTGCATCAGTAGATTGTTGGTTTCCTGTTGCCGCTCCATAGCCTGCTGCTGTATAGCCTGCTGTTGCTGCTGTATAGCCTGCTGCTGCTGTATAGCCTGCTGCTGCTGCTGTATAGCCAGCTGCTGCTGTCGCATGGCCTCTACAAGCATTTTTACTGTGCTCTCCATCTCCGGACAGTTATCCACCGGGTTTTGCGTCACTTTCTTCACCCAGGACATTTACTGTCATGCAGAGAAAAAAAAACAGCCTGACCTCACTGCGTTGCCCGCATTCAAGCCACCAATTGTAGGGATCCGCTCTGGTAGGCAGGGGCCGAGCCGCAGTAATGAGGCAAACACACAGGCTTCTAGTTCAAAGTTCAGTGGTTTTAATAACGGGTTCAACAAAAAGTCCAGATAACAAAATCAAAACAGAACATAAATCACTCCAGTTTGGAGAACCACTGGTCCCAGACTCACCCTTTCTCGGGACAGGCTTAACTAAGCGGCTGCAGGTCAGCAGAGACCGCCAGGTGCCATTCTGGGTGGTCTGGTACTCGCTTCCTGGTGCACACTGACACACTGTAACAAAAACAATCTTCCAGGCTGACTCCAGCCCAAACTCCTTCCTTCCACACCCACCTACTACAACAGCTCCTTGTTTTATAGGCCTAGTCCACACCCTCAGGTGAGGTACACATCAGCTGACCTGATCACGTGACTATGACCTCATCACAGGTCCTTGAGATCAGGGAAAATCCTGACCAAACTCCAGTCTGCTAGGAGAAATATATCTCCCATCCATCAAGACCCCCTTTGGTGTACCACAAAGGGCATGACAAGCCTATATCTGTGTCTCCCCCTCCTTTTACTCATCCACCTCTTTTCTTTTCGCATGACTATATGTACTTGTCACTTTTGCATGTGTTAGTTGTGTCTTCTGAGCAATTTGTCAGCTTTTGGACACCTTTGAAGTGTTTTCTATGTGTTTTCTATGTGTTTCTATGTGTTTTTGTTCGCCTGCCATTGGTTTTAATGGTGTTTGACGGTGTTCGACGAACAGTTCAACGAACTGTTCGTCGAACACACGGCTGTTCGGCGAACCGAACCGAACTCGAACACCACAGGGTTGGCTCATCACTAATCATGAGCTGCAGTTGCAGCAGCAGCGGCTTGTGATTGGCAGCCGGAGTGTCGGTGGTTTGTGGCTGCAGCAGGAGCTGTGGCAGTGCCAGCAGGAGCTGGTGAGCTGTCATAAGGACAATAGAGGTCCAGCTCGTACAAACTCTTAAAGGGCCAGTGCAAGCTGAGACATATTGGTGTACTGTGCGAACTGGGGCCTGAGAGTGCTGTGGGGGAGTCCACGTTGTGTAGCTCAGAGATGGGTAGTGTCCCAAAAGGGGGCGGTAACCCAAACAGGGATGGTTGCCCAAAAAGGGGTGGAGTCCCAAAAGGAAGCAGTATCCCAAATAGGGATGGTTGTCCAAAAAGAGGTGGAGTCCCTAAAGGGGGCGATAACCCAAACAAGGATGGTGATCCAAAAGGGGGTGGAGTCCCAAAAAGGGGTGGTAACCCAAATAGGGTTGGTGGCAAAAAAATTTGAGGCGGCGGCGAATGCGTCATTGGACTGTAGCTGTGAGCAGCGAAGGTCATGCTACACAGATCTATGCTATAGTGTGGGTTGCTCGGCCAATGAACTGTCACGGCAGTGCCCCTTCTGGCTGGATGGTGTACGTGTGATAGAACTGATAGACCCAGGGAGTGGAGTGTCCTTACTAAGAGCCCCTCTGGAACACTCTAGGTCACCTGGGACAAAAGTAAGTGGCGTGTGTGAGGACATTAAAGAATGTCTGATAGCCTTCCTCTATATTGTCACGACTGAAGTTTCCATGTACCACGAGATGGGTGTAGTCTTGGACTTGTCGTATAATATGGTAATAGGTTGGGACTTGGAAGCACTGTGGGACTGTTGGTTAAATGGAGAAGTGTCTGTGGAATTAGTGTGCATGAGATGTAATAATGAGGAGAATGCAGCCCCTAGAGTTGACATTCCTAAGTTAGGTGTGACCAAGGAAAATGGTGGACGGACCCAACTTAGCGACATGACGGTAAAAACAATACAAGAAAGTATGACCACTAGAAGTGCGGAAGCTCAAGAGAAGGGGTCTGATACTAGCCTGAGTGACGGTGACTCCAATATAGGCATTCTCTCTCTGAGAATGGAGACAGTGCAGTGAGTAAGGAGGGCAATTCCTTCCGTCGCCGGAGACATAAAGGGTTCAAACAGCTTGAACAAGTTGCACCCTTTGAATTTATGACTGAAGAAAAAGCAGTGTTCTGTGCTTTTGTTCAAAATGTGGATTCTCTTAAAGACTGTACAAAGAAGGTGGATGAATTCATGTTGCCCATAGCAACCGCTAGCTTGGAATCTGATGATCGGTCTGTAGAGGGCGCTATAGGAGAAGGAATCCTGGCAAGCGCTGGTGGAGCGAGAATCCAGGAAGGTCACGGAGAACAGACCTGTAATAGACCCACATCTGCGGTGACAGAAAAAGGTGAAATGGCTGAGTATGGTGAAGGCTCCAGAGAACTGGATGCTGAGGAGCTGGAGTGCGTGGAATACCCTGAAGTTCCAGAGAATCAAGAGGTAGCTAAGGGTGACAGGGCAGGACCTCCTGAGAGGGTCAAAGTCACCACTACAGAGTCCCAAGAGGAAGCCAAAGGCACAAAGGTGGTGGAAGCCGATGAAGAGGTGACCTTTTACCAGATGACCCTTCAGAAGATGCAAGCTCAGCTGAACCTGCCAATGAAGGAACAGGTAGAACTCTGAAAGGGCAGAGTGTGGGTGGGCAAGCTGCCCCATCTGAAAATATAATTAAAGAAGTTAGGGTGCGACATGTGCCTGCAAAATGGGAACAGGATCACGAAATAGAGAGGCTTAAAGAGACAGTAAAAGAGCATGTCAAACAGAAAAGGTCCTGAGACAAGTGGCAGAGCGCAGAGTGGATGAGCTGGAGAAGGAAGTCTCTGAGCTCAGAGGTCGCCTGGCAGTAAGCCAGTCAATAAATAAGGCAGCCTGAGAGAAGATGGAGTAATAGGTGTCTATCCTGGCCAAACATGTGGATGTTGGTGACATTCAGAGGAAGTGGGCTGTGAAAGCTGAACCAGATGATTGTCTAATGACAGCAGGAGAGAAAGAGACTTCTCTGTTTAAATGCTTGCTAGACGTTCCTGAAGAGCTGAGAGAGGCATGTGCCAGGGAGTCTGTGCATGAAGAATTCAAGAAGGCTGTGGGGGCGTGTAAGATGTGCTGGACCCCGGAAAGTAAGCAGCTAGTGGTACTGTCCACAAATGATGTTACAGTGAGGAGAGTAGCTATCCTTAGCAACATGCACTTGAGATGTGAGCGTACGAAGTGGATTATCCAATTGAGGAATGAAGATGCTGCTAGGCAACTGGAGCTGATGAGGGAAGCTCCGAGTCTTGTGGAAGATATCATTCAGATGCCTATTCCTATGGTGAGGAAAGTCATTGGAAGAAATGGTCGAGCCTTGCCAGAGATGGTGAATAAGTCTGGAGTGGTGAGATTAAGAATTCCAGGTGACTATGAAGATCAGATACCCAGGGAAAAGGGTATGGTTCCATTCTTCATTTTGGGTATGGTTATGGTGGAGAGTCTTAAAGATATATGGACTCTGCTGGGTATCGTGTGGCGTACCTAAGGGAGATAGAGCAGCTAAGACGTGACAGACTGCAGATTAATAAACAGCTGCAGGAAATGAAAAGAAGATGGCGACCACTTTCAACCTGTGGTCGGGAGAAATGAAAAGATTCCCTAAAGAATGGAGGAGTTAGAATTACTGACTCTTCTGTTAGCTCAGTGCTGAGTTACCTAGGCGGGAGACACTGTAGCATACTAGATGGGTCTGATTCAGACCAGACAGTAAGCTCGACTGTAAGTGAGTCTCATGGCCGCACCAATTGTTGAAGGCAGTCATGGAAAGAGAGGTCAGGTAAAGAAGCAAACTTGAGAGATGTGGTGACTAAAAAGGGTCTGGTAACCTGTACAGATTATGACTCCATGGCTGAAGACCAATGCCAGACAGTACTTAGGTGTGCAAGGGAATTGTACCTGCATAGTGACCGCTGGGGGTGGAAGGCCCAACAAAGTTATGACTCCGAAACGTGAGGTGACAGAGTCTGACAGTACTTGGACTATGTTTTGGGGACTGACGCTCAAAACCGACTGAGAAGGCCCTCGTAACTGGTAGGACAAGGTGACATGGGTGCCCGGTCTCGGGGCTCCTGGTTTAGGACATGTGTCCACCCCCATAGGGTTGAACAAAGGGGGGAGGCATGTAGTACAGCAAAGGATATAGTGCTGGATGTTAGATATATTTCTCCCAGCAGGATAAAATTTGGCCTGGATTTTCCCTAAGATTAGGACCTGCAGTGATGTTACGATCACATGATCAGCCCATGGGATAGGAATTTCACCTGTGGGTGTGGTTATGGGTGATATAATGAGACTGTGGTCTGGTCACATGGACTGTGTTGGGAGGTCCTGGTAATGGACAGACTTCCTGAATAGCACGTGGTGAGACCGTGTACCAGCAGAGCCTGTGATGGCTACTGGGTTGGGGAAGCTACCATCCTTCTAAGGGTCTGGACTGTCTGGTGGGATGTTGCGGAACAAGTCACAGAACAGTGATCCTAGTAAGGTAGCTTCTCTGGAAGCCAGGACTGACAAGGTGTCAGCATGTGTAGCGGAGCTCCTGGAAGGTAACTCCAGACAAGGGGATTGTAATATATGGCAGAGAGGTACATAAATACATTGGTGGTCATGATATGTTCGTGGATGTAATGAAATGGACTTTACAGTATGCGGTTTAGGCGGAGTTAATAAACCAAATAGACTTTTTGTGAGAAATCGTTCCTGTGTGCTTTAATCCCGTTGCCAAGCGACTGTCACCCAACACACTCTGGGAGCGCTATCTTACATCCTTCATTGGAGTCCAGCTGTGTTTAATTAAACTGTTAGGACTTGATGTGTAAATGCACACACTTGTCTATATCAGACCTCACAGCTCACAGTGCATGTCAGAACAAATGAGAAACATGAGGTCAAAGGAACTGCCAAGAAGCTCAGAGACAGATTTGTGGCAAGGCACAGATCTGGACAAGGCTACAAAAGAATTTCTGCAGTACTCAAGGTTCCTAAGAGCACAGTTGCCTCCATAATCCTTAAATGGAAGAAGTTTGGGACCACCAGAAGTCTTACTAGACTTGGCCGTCCAGCCAAACTGAGCAATCATGGGAGAAAAGCCTTGATGAGAGAGGTAAAGAAGAACCCCAAGATCACTGTGGCTGAGCTCCACAGATGAAGTAGGGAGATAAGAGAAAGTTCCACAAAGTCAATTATCACTGCAGTCCTCCACCAGTCGGGCCTTTATGACAGAGTGGCCTGGCGGAAGTCTTTCCTCAGTGCCAGACATATGAAAACTCGCATAGAGTATGCTAAAAAAACACATGAAGGACTCCCAGACGTTTATGAGACCAAGATAGAAATATTTTGGTGATAATTCTATGTGGTATGTGTGGAGAAAACCAGGCACTGCTCATCACCTGCCCAATACAATCCCCACAGTGAAACATGGTAGTGGCAGCATCATGCTATGGGGGTGTTTTTCAGCTGCAGGGACAGGATGACTGGTTGCAATTGAAGTAAACATGAATGCAGCCAAGTACCGAGATATACTGAATGAAAACCTCTTCCAGAGTACTCTGGACCTCAGACTTGGCTGAAGGTTCCAACAAGACAATGACCCTAAGCACACAGCTAAAATAACAAAGGAGTGGCTTCAGAACAACTCTGTGACTATTCTTGACTGGCCCAGCCAGAGCCTTGACCTAAACCCAATTGAGCATCTCTGGAGAGACCTGAAAATGGCTATCAAGCAACATTCACCATCCAGCCTGATGGAACAGGAGAGGACCTGAAAGGAGGAATGGCAGAGGATCCCCTAATCCAGGTGTGAAAAACTTGTTGCATAATTCTCAAGAAGACTCATGGCTGTACTAGCTCAAGAGGGTGCTTCTACTCAATACTGAGCAAAGAGTCTAAATACTTTATGACCATGTGATATTTCAGTCTTTCTTTTTTAATAAATTTGCAAAATTTTCTACATTTCTGTATTTTTTTTTTAGTAAAGATGGGGTGCAGAGTGTACATTAATGAGAAAAAAATGAACTTTTTTGCATTTACCAAATGGCTGCAATGAGGCAAAGAGTGAAAATTAAAAGGGGTCTGAATACTTTCCCTACCCACGTATATATATTATATATATATATACATATATATACATATATATGTATATAGATATATAAATAAATATATATAGATAGATATAAACACACTGCCCCCCAAAAATAAAAGGAACAGCAGAATATAACTCCAAGTAAATCAAACTTCTGTGAAATCAAACTGTCCACTTAGGAAGCAACACTGATTGATAATCAATTTCACATGCTGTTGTGCAAATGGAATATACAACAGATGGACATTATTGGCAATTATCAAGACACCCTCAATAAAGGAGTGGTTCTGCAGGTGGGCACCACAGACCACATCTCAGTACCAATGCTTTCTGGCTGATGTTTTGGTCACTTTTGAATGTTGGTTGTGCTTTCCCACTCATGGCAGCATGAGATGGACTCTAAAACCCACACAAGTGGCTCAGGTAGTGCAGCTCATCCAGGATGGCTCATCAATGCGAGCTATGACAAGAAGGTTTGCTGTATCTGTCAGCGTCATGTCCAGAGGATGGAGGCGCTACCAGGAGACAGGCCAGTACACTAGGAGATGTGGAGGGGACCGTAGGAGGGCAGCAACCTCCGCCTTTGTGCTAGGAGGGACAGGAGGAGCACTGACAGAGACCTGCAAAATGACCTCCAGCAGGCCACAAATGTGCATGTGTCTGCACAAACGGTTAGAAACCGACTCCATGAGGATGGTCTGAGTGCCCAACGTCCACAGAGGGGAGCTGTACTCAAAGCCCAACACCGTGCAGGATGGTTGGCATTTGCCACAGAACACCAGGATTGGCAAATTCGCCACTGGAACCCTGTGCTCTTCTTAGATGAAAGCAGGTTCAGACATGACAGAGTCTGGAGTAGCTATGGAGAGCGATCTGCGGCCTGTAATACCCTTCAGCATGACCGGTTTGGCAGTAGGTCAGTAATGGTGTAGGGTGGCATTTCCTTCGAGGGCCGCACAGCCCTCCATGTGCTCGCCATAGGTATCCTGACTGCCCATAGGTACCGAGATGAGATCTTCAGACCCTTGTGAGACTAAATGCTGGTGCGGTTGGCCCTGGGTTCCTCCTAATACAGGACAATTCCAGACCTCTTGTGGCTGGAGTGTGTCAGCAGTTCCTGCAAGATGAAGGCATTGAAGCTATGGACTGGCCCGCCCATTCACAAGACCTGAATCCGATTGAGCACATCTGGGACATCATGTCTCGCTCCATCTACCAACGTCACTTGGAACCACAGACTGTCCAGGAGTTGGCGGGTGCTTTAGTTCAGGTCTGGGAGGAGATCCTGATCAGGAGCATGCCCAGGCATTGTAGGGAGGTCTGTTGTGAACGTTTTGGAGACGACTTCGGAGCTGAAGTTCCCTCTGGTGGTTGCTGAGGGTATTGAACCTATGTTGAATACCAAGAGTCCTACACCTGCAGATAACGAGTGGTTGTCAGGTGGTACTGACTGGCCTGATATAAGTGAGCTGACCTCCCATGATCCTCGTTGGTGATCAATTGTTCCTCCTGGTCTAGGTTGGAATTCAGCTTGCTTTCCTGCTGTCTGCTGCTTGCTTTCAGATAAGTCTATTTCAGTTTTTTTTTACTGTGGTTTGAATTCCTTGCTTTTTGCTGCATTGCTTTTTGTCTTCAGACGGGTCCCCTTTGGGGGGCTTTGGCTGGTCTCCGTTCATTTTTTGTATTTGTTCATTTGTTCAGTTCTTGTGATATTTTACTGCTGGGTTGCTAATTGTCCACACCAGAGATCTGATATAGGTGGTCGAGACCGTGTGGTCTCATTATTTTTGGATTCAGAAGTGTTGGAGTTTTTCCTAGGGTTTTTTGGGTTGCAGACAGTATTCTCTCCTTTGCTGTCCTATCTAGACAGGTTTGGGCCCCAGCGTTTGCTCAATCTATTTTCTGTCTGTGTTCGTATTTTCATCTTGTCTAACTGTCATTATAAGTCTGGGGGCTTACTATTCTTTTGGGGTCTACTACGGGGCAGTTAGCTTTCCTCTTTCCATCTTCAGGGATAGCTATCTCTCCGGCTGTGACGAGGCATCTGGGGCACCGTAGGAACGTCCCACAGCTACTTCTAGTTGTGCGGTTAGCTGAGGGGTCTGCAACCTATTAGTTTCCAACCTCTCTGGTGTTCGGCTGCCTATGCGGTTTTTTTGCTCCTGCCTCCTCAGCTACCTAAACATAACAGAGGTCATACAGGCACAGGGGGTCATACAGACACGTTGAGGCCACACACACTACTGAGCATCATTTTGACTTGTTTTAAGGACATTACATTCCACTTTAATTTTGTGTGTGACTCCTAATCCAGGCCTCTTTTGGTTAATAAATTTAATTTCCATTGATGATTTTTGTGTGATTTGTTTGTCAACACATTCAACTTTGTACAGAACAAAGTATTCAATGAGCATATTGCATTCATTCAGATGTAGGATGTGTTATATGAGTGTTCTCTTTATTTTTTTGAGCAGTGTATATACATACACACACATTACTCAACAGTGAAATTGAAACACCTAGAAGTTAAACTTGTAAAATTATGAAAATTGCCAGATCAATAGACTCGTTAGTGATGAATAGAGATGAGTGACTTTGCCTCCGTGAGGGTCGAGTCGGGTTTCGTACCACCCGACTATCACAAAAGTCGAGTCCAAGGAAATCGGCCGACTATCGGAAAACGTCGAAGGTCTGACTGAAACAAGAAACCCAATGCAAGTCAATGGGAAAGAAAAGTCGGCAGGGAGTGGAGGACAGTAAACACACCTACAGTGCCCATTTCAATGCCAACGACATCAATTCTTAGTACTTAAGCTTGTCAACCTTCATTATGTATACTAGTATAACAATTGAAATGGGGTTATTGCTAAAGTTGTGGGGGGGGGCTCCAGTTTCGTGGCCGCAAAGATCAGTGGCCCTTTAACACATACACAATTCATGATGCTCCGATACGGCAGAGAAATATAGGTATAGTACAATGCCAAACACTTCACTTCTTACATTACATGAGTGATATCTATTTCAAATTCTACAATAGCTCAAAAACCAGACAGTATATTCCTCCATACAGTATTATGGCCACCACATAGTGCGCCATACAGAATAATGAGCCCCATATAATGCTCCATAAACAATTGGTCCCATATAATGTTCCATACAGTATATAATGAGCTCCACATAATGCTCCAGTATATGATGGTCCCCATATAATGTGCCATACAGTATAGGATGGTCCCCATAAAGTATAATGAGCCCCACATATTGCTCCATACAGTATAATGAGTCGCATATAAAGCGCTATACAGTATATGATGTTCACCATATATTGCTCCATGCAGAATGGGCTCCATATAATACTCTATACAGAATAGGCCACATATGTGCTCCATATGATACTTCATACCCTAAATGATGCCCCATAAATAATGAACCCCATATGATGCACTAGTATATGATGGGCTCCATGGATGATGCTCCAGTGTATGATGGGCCTATATAATGCTCCATATATAATGGGCCCCATATTATGCTGTAGTGTATAATGGGCCCCGTATATGATGCTTCAGTGTATGATGGGCCCCATTTATATTGCTCCAGTGTATGATGGGCCCCATATGATGCTCCAGTGTATGATGGGACCCGTATATGATGCTCCAGTGTATGATGGGCCCCACTTATAATGCTCCAGTATATGATAGGCCCCAAGGATGATGCTCCAGTGTATGATGGGCCTATATAATGCTCCATATATAATGGGCCCCATATGATGCTCCTGTTTATGCTGGGCCCCATGGATGATGCTCCAGTATATGATGGGACTATATAATGCTCCATATATAATGGGCCCCATATGATGCTCCAGTGTATAATGGGCCCCGTATATGATGCTCCAGTGTATGATGGGCCCCATTTATAATGCTCCAGTGTATGATGAGACCCATATGATGCTCCAGTGTATATAATGGGCCCCGTATATGATGCTACAGTGTATGATGGGCCCCATTTATAATGCTCCAGTGTATGATGAGACCCATATGATGCTCCAGTGTATATAATGGGCCCCGTATATGATGCTACAGTGTATGATGGGCCCCATTTATAATGCTCCAGTGTATGATGGGCCTATATAATGCTCCATAAATAAAGGGCCCCATATGATGCTCCAGTGTATATGGGCCTATATAATGCTCCCTATATAATGTGCACCATATAATGCTCCAGTATATGATGGGCCCCATGGCTGATGTTCCAGTGTATGATGGGCCTATATAATGCTCTATATATAATGGGACTCATATGATGCTCCAGTATATGATGAGCCCCATGGCTGATGCTCTAGTGTATGATGGGCCTATATAATGCTCCATATATAATTGGCTCCATATGATGCTCCAGTATATGATGGGCCCCATGGCTGATGCTCCAGTGTATGATGGGCCTATATAATGCTCTATATATAATGGGCCCCATATGATGCTCCAGTGTATGATGGGCCCCATGGATGATGCTCCAGTGTATGATGGGCCCCATTTATAATGCTACAGTGTATGATGGGTCCCATATATAATGCTCTAGTTTATAATGGGCCCTATCTATGATGCTCAAGTGTATGAAGGGCCCCATATTTAATTCTCCAGTGTATAATGCTCCCCATATATTGCTCCAAACATTTAAAAAAGTGAAATACTTCTCCTCGCTGGTCACTGCTCTACTCTGGACTCCTCAGCGTCGCCATCTTCCAGCTCTCTGCACAGTGACTGTTCAGGCAAAGGGTGTAAAGACGTGACGTCATTGCGCTCTCTGACCTGAATGTCACTGTCAGGAATCGCGGAAGACGTCACAGCGGTGGAGCAGGGAGAGGTAATTATTGCAAGTGCTGGGGCCCTGAGCAAGCTGGGGGGCCCACTTGTGGGAGTCGGCACTGGCACAATGCCCCTCACTGTAAGGCTGTATCTCTGACGAAGAGTGGGCCCCCCCACCTGCTCAGGGCCTCGGCACTTGCCCGGGTGCGCCGGTGCTGACGCCGGCCCTGGGGGAGTACAGCCCAGCCAGGTAGGTGGTAAAACAGGCATATGTTGAGGTGTAGGCTGGACGTTCAGCAGCTGCAAATGGAGGAATTGGAGAAGTCGGAGGAAGAGAAGGACAAAGCGAGCCATTTTGCTGGCAACCTATGTGTCATCAGGGGAAGGTGGTACAAAATCCTTTGAAACCCAGGCATGGTTCATTTTAATGAAGGTGAGATCAGCAACATTTTGGGTCGACAGCGGGTCCTTCTTTCTGTTAGGATTGATCCAGCAGCACTGAAGACTCTTTCTGATAGCACACTACCAGCAGGCGAGCGAGCTCCTGTAAGGCATATTGTGCCAATTCAGGCCAGGTGTCCAGTTTACAGGCCCAGTAGTCAAAGGGGAATGACCTGTGAGGGAGAACATCAATAGGGGAGGAGAGGTAATTTTGAACCATAGTTGACAAATGCTGTCTCCTGTCTGTTGCAATCGATTCAGTATTAACAGTCGTGTGAGCGGTACTCGTGAAATCAGTCCACAACATGGTCATGAAACCCCTGTCTGCAACGCCACTTGGCTGTGTGTACCACGAACACCTCTTCTATTTGGCCCATTACGGCTTGTGGTAGGACCTGCACCGGTGCTGTATGCTGGGAATGCCTCTAACAAACTGTTTACCAGAGTTGCTTGTTTGTTCGCCAATATTAGCTCTAGGTTCTTCTGTGGCATGATGTTCTGTAATTTGACTTTATAGCGTGGATCGAGGATGCTAGCCAACCCGTAGTCATCATCCTTCATAATTTTGGCAATGCGAGGGACCCTTTTTAGGATCCGCAAGACATAATCACACATGTGGGCCAATGTTCCATGTGTCAATAATGCACTGCCAGTGGTGGGTGGAGGAGCACTTTCTGCCTAATCCACATCCCTCCAGTCACGCACAAACCCTGTACCTGACCTTGGCAAGCCAACATTTTTGCTTGCCCCCAGAGAAGCAGCCACCGCCCCAAAATAATCATCCCCCTCATCCTCCTCCTCCTCTTCCTCTTCTTCCTCCACCTTGTCCAGGACAGTTCCCTGAGCAGACAATGGCTGAAAGTCATTAGAGCTTCCCTCCTCCTCCTCCTCTTCCTCCTCCTTTGCAGACGCCTGATCCTTAATGTGCGTCAAAGTTTGCATGAGCAGACGCATAAGTGAGATGCTCATGCTTATGATGGCGTCGTCTGCGCTTACCAGCCATGTGCATTCCTCAAAACACTGAAGGACTTTACAGAGGTCTTTCAGCTTTGACCACTGCACACCCGACAACTCGATGTCTGCCCTCAAACTGCCTGCCCGTGTATCCTCCAACAAATGCATTACAGCCTGCCTCTATTCGCACAGCTTCTCAACCATGTGCATGGTGGAGTTCCACCTTGTTGCAACCTCTATGATTAGGCGGTGATTGGGGAGGTGGAGCGATCACTGCAGTCTCTGCTGTTATGATTTGGTAGCTGAGGAGTGCAGGTAAAAAGGGCAATACACCAGAGCAGTTGGAAACTATGAGATTGCAGTACCCTGACTAACCACCACAACTAGAGGCAGCCGTGGAGCGTTCCTACGTTGGTCCTAGACGCCTCATCACAGCCTGAGAAACTAACTATACCTAAAGATAGAAAGAGGAAAGCTATCTGCCCCGGAGCAGATCCCCAAAGAACATAGAAAGCCCCCAAACATGTAATGGCGGTTAGACAAGAGGAAATACTGACACAGACAGAAAATAGTATGAGCAAACGTTGGGGCCCAAACTAACTAAATAGAAAAGGATAGGAAGGGCACTTACTGCAAACCCAAAAAACCCTGAAAAGCACCAACTTTACTAATTTCAAAAACACCTGAGATAACACGACCTCTACCACCTAAATTAGTTCTCTGGTGTAACAAAATCAAAACAGCAGTGACTGAATAAAACTGAGAGGGCAAAAGCCCTGGAGGGGACCCTGAAGGCCCCCACAGAAGTGCAGGACAAAATGCAAAAATCAAGCACAAAAGTAAAAAGAAGAAAATGTCTTATCTGTTAGCAGGAGATGCCGACACGACACAGCAGGCTACAAAGGAAACAGGAATCAAGGATTGAGACCAGAACAATTGATCACCGGCAACCCTGATGGGAAGGTGACTCCCTTATATAAGACCAGTCAGTAACACCTGATTCCCAATCCTCACAATCTTCACTGGACAGTCCAGTACCGTTTGTAACCACCAGAGGGAGTCTCTGCTCAGAACTCATTTCAAGTCCATTCACAACAGTACCCCCCCTTGAGGAGGGGTCACCGAACCCTCACTTGAGCAACCAGGTCGGTCAGGATGAGTTCTATGATACGCACGGATGAGTCTCCTAGCATGGATGTCAGAAGCAAACACCCAAGAATTGTCTTCCTGACCATAACCTCTCCACTTAACCAAATACTGGAGTCTCCGTCTAGAAAAACGAGAATTCAAAATTTTCTCAACCACAAACTCCATATTGCCCTCAACCAGAACAGGGTCAGGAGGCAAAGCAGTAGGAACCACAGGCTCAACAAACCTCTTCAACAAGGACTTGTGGAACACATTATGGATCTTAAATGTTCCTGGAAGAAGCAAACGAAAAGAAACAGGATTAAGAATCTCCATGATCTTATAAGGTCCAATGAACCTAGGCTTAAATTTAGGAGATGCCACTCTCATAGGAATATTTTTTGAGGACAACCAGACCAAGTCCAGCACTTTAAACCAGGGACCATCAGTCCTATGCCGGTTAGCAAACCGCTGGGCCTTCTCCTGAGAGAGGGACAACTTCTGCACTACCTGGTCCCAAATCTGTTGCATACGCTCCACAACTGAGTCAACACCTGGACAGACAGAAGCCTCCGTCTGTCCAGAAGAAAATCGAGGGTGAAACCCAGAATTACAGAAAAATGGAGACATCAAAGTGGCAGAGCTAGCCCTATTATTAAGAGCAAACTCAGCCAAAGGCAAAAAAGAGACCCAGTCATCCTGATCAGCAGACACAAAGCATCTTAGGTAAGTCTCCAATGTCTGATTTATTCTCTCAGTTTGACCATTGGTCTGAGGATGAAACGCCGAGGAGAAAGACAATTGAACACCAAGTTTAGAACAAAAGGTCCTCCAAAATCTGGAAACAAACTGGACTCCTCTGTCAGACACAATGTTCTCAGGAATGCCGTGTAAACGAACCACGTGCTGAAGGAACAAAGGTACCAATTCAGAGGAGGAAGGCAACTTAGGTAATGGCACAAGATGTATCATCTTGGAAAACCTATCACAAATCACCCAGATGACGGTCATTCTCTGAGAAACAGGGAGGTCGGAAATGAAATCCATAGAGATATGGGTCCATGGTCTCTTGGGCACAGGCAATGGCATCAACAAACCACTAGAGCGAGAGCAAGGCTTGGAGCGAGAGCAAGTCCCGCAGGACTGCACAAACACTCCAGAGCCAGTCTCAAATTGGGCGAGATGGCGGAAAGAACTACACCCTCTTTCAAAATAACAGAAGGATGAGATAACTCAGGAGAGTCCGCAAGGAAACTCCTTGAAAGGGCATCCGCCTTAACATTCTTAGTGCCAGGAAGAAAGGAAACCACAAAATTAAAACGTGTGAAAAACAAGGCCCACCTGGCCTGTCTAGGATTAAGTCGCTTGGCAGATTCCAGGTAAACCAGATTCTTATGGTCAGTAAGGACCACCACCTGATGTTTGGCTCCCTCCAGCCAATGTCTCCACTCTTCAAAAGCCCACTTCATGGCCAATAACTCCCGATTACCCACGTCATAATTACGTTCAGTAGGAGAAAATTTTCGAGAGAAAAAGGCACAAGGGTTACTTTTAGAGGTCTCTGGATCTCTTTGGGACAAAACGGCACCTGCCCCAATTTCAGAGGCATCAACCTCCACCTGAAATGGCCGAGAAACATCAGGCTGCCGTAGAACAGGAGCAGAAGTGAATCTCTGCTTAAGTTCCTGAAATGCAGAGACTGCCTCAGGAGGCCAATTCACCACATCAGAACCCTTTTTGGTCAAATCAGTTAATGGTTTAACAATAACTGAGAAATTACCAATAAATTTACGCTAAAAATTGGCAAAACCCAAAAATCTTTGAAGAGCCTTTAATGAAGTAGGTTGGAACCAATCACAGATGGCTTGAACCTTGACCGGGTCCATTTCAATAACAGATGGGACAAAATAAATCCCAAAAATGAGATCCTCTGAACGCCAAAAAGACACTTTGATCCCTTCACATACAGAGCATTCTCTCTCAAAATCTGGAATACAGTTCGAACATGTTTCACATGAGAGTCCCAGTCATTGGAAAAAATCAAGATATCATCCAAATAAACAATCAGAAATTTATCCACAAAATCCCTGAAAATGTCATTCATGAAGGACTGGAAGACAGAAGGAGCATTAGTGAGCCCAAAGGGCATCACAAGGTACTCAAAATGCCCCTCAGGGGTGTTAAATGCCGTCTTCCATTCATCCCCGTGCTTAATGCTAATAAGGTTATATGCCCCCCTGAGGTCAAGCTTGGTAAACCAAGTAGCGTTTTTCACCCTGGAAAACAGGTCAGAAATCAAGGGTAACGGGTATTGATATTTCACAGTAATATTGTTCAAAAGACGATAATCAATACACGGCCTTAATGAACCATCCTTTTTGGCCACAAAGAAAAAACCGGCACCTAAGGGTGAAGAGGATGGTCTGATATGACCTTTCTCCAAAGACTCCTTGATATAAGACCGCATAGCGTCATGTTCAGGTACAGACAAGTTAAAAAGGCGACCTTTAGGGAATTTACTACCAGGCACTAATTCAATAGCGCAGCTCATAGCTCCTATGGGGGGCAAGGATGCAGATTTACTTTTGCTAAACACATCAGAAAAATCAATCAAAAAGTCAGGAACATCCTGAGCCTGGGGGAGGCAGAAAAAACAGGAGTGTTGGTATTAACACATTGGCAACCCCAACTGGTTACAGACACAGATTTCCAATCCAAAACAGGATTATGAGACTGTAACCAAGGGAAACCCAGCACGATAATGTCATGCAGATTATACAGAACCAAAAATTTGCAGCTCTCCTGATGATCAGGTTCAACCCTCATTATCACCTGAGTAGAGAACTGAGGTTTATTCTCAGCCAAAGGGGTAGAATCGATCCCCAGTAGGGGAATAGACTTCTGTAGGGGTATCAAGGGAAACCCACAACGTTTAGCGAAATCAAAATCCATCAGGTTAATAGCTGCTCCCGAATCAACGAAAGCCTGAGCAGAAAATGAGGACAAAGAGCATATCAGAGTAACAGTTAATAAAAACTTAGTCTGAACACTACAAAAGACAACTGAGCGTGCAAAACGTCTTCCCCGCTTAGGGCAGACTGAAATAGCATGAGAGGCGTCACCACAGTAGAAACATAACCCATTGCGCTCTCGAAACTCATGACGCTGTGCCCCAGAAACCACTCTATCACACTGCATGGGTTCAGAAGCAGGTTCACAAGGCAACACTATTCCACGCATACTTCTCTGCTCACGCAAACGTCTGTCAATTTGAATCGCTAATGACATAGAATCATTGAGACCAGAGGGGACAGGGAATCCCACCATAACATCCTTTACATTATCTGACAGACCCTTCCGAAAAAGGGCTGCCAAAGCGTCGTCATTCCAATTGGTCAGGACTGCCCACCTACGGAATCTCTGACAGTATAACTCAGCGTCATCAAGCCCCTGATTTAATGCCAACAAGGCTTTTTCAGCTTGATCAGTGACATTAGGCTCATCGTACAATAACCCCAAGGCCTGAAAAAATGCATCAACATCACTCAAAACAGGATCCCCAGGTGTCAGGGAAAAAGCCCAATTCTGAGGATCGCCGCGCAGGAGAGAGATGACAATTTGAACCTGCTGCGCTGCGCTCCCTGAGGACTTAGATTTTAAGGCAAAAAACAATTTACAATTATTTTTGAAATTCAGAAACTTGGCTCGATCCCCCAAAAACAAATCTGGCATGGGAATCCTAGGTTCCACAACAGGCAACCTAGCAAGATAGGTAGCAATACTCTGAACCTCAGTGGCAAGCTGATCCACACGGCCAGACAACTGTGCAAACTCCATTGAGAGAAAAAAAAAATCCTCCCCAGCACCCAGAGATACAGAGGGAAAAAAAATGCAACAAACAGAAAAAATATCTCTGACAACTCTGACAACCTTTTTTTTTTCTTTCACAATATTTTTCCCTTCTGCGAGTACCATATAATTTTCAGTTTGGCCGGTGATACTGTTATGATTTGGTAGCTGAGGAGTGCAGGTAAAAAGGGCAATACACCAGAGCAGTTGGAAACTATGAGATTGCAGTACCCTGACTAACCACCACAACTAGAGGCAGCCGTGGAGCGTTCCTACGTTGGTCCTAGACGCCTCGTCACAGCCTGAGAAACTAATTATACCTAAAGATAGAAAGAGGAAAGCTATCTGCCCCGGAGCAGATCCCCAAAGAACATAGAAAGCCCCCAAACATGTAATGGCGGTTAGACAAGAGGAAATACTGACACAGACAGAAAATAGTATGAGCAAACGTTGGGGCCCAAACTAACTAAATAGAAAAGGATAGGAAGGGCACTTACTGCAATCCCAAAAAACCCTGAAAAGCACCAACTTTACTAATTTCAAAAACACCTGAGATCACACGACCTCTACCACCTAAATTAGTTCTCTGGTGTAACAAAATCAAAACAGCAGCCACTGAAAAAACTGGAAAAAGCAAATGTACAAACATCAGTGACTGAACAAAACTGAGAGGGCAAAAGCCCCCGGAGGGGACCCTGAAGGCCCCCACAGAAGTGC
Organism: Oophaga sylvatica; assembly: GCA_033576555.1. Lineage (NCBI taxonomy): Eukaryota > Metazoa > Chordata > Amphibia > Anura > Dendrobatidae > Oophaga > Oophaga sylvatica. The sequence goes on along the minus strand of JARQOD010000002.1, from coordinate 354,199,300 downwards.
AGGACAAAATGCAAAAATCAAGCACAAAAGCAAAAAGAAGAAAATGTCTTATCTGTTAGCAGGAGATGCAGACACGACACAGCAGGCTACAAAGGAAACAGGAATCAAGGATTGAGACCAGAACAATTGATCACCGGCAACCCTGATGGGAAGGTGACTCCCTTATATAAGACCAGTCAGTAACACCTGATTCCCAATCCTCACAATCTTCACTGGACAGTCCAGTACCGTTTGTAACCACCAGAGGGAGTCTCTGCTCAGAACTCATTTCAAGTCCATTCACAACACTCTGCATATGATTGGAGTCCAGGGGCGAGCGACGGATGTGCGAGCACAGTCTTTGCACCTTATGGAGCAGGGCTGGTAACTCTGGATAATTATTTATGAAGCACTGCACCACCAGGTTCAAGGTGTGAGCCAGGCAAGGTATGTGTCTGAGTTTTGCCAGGGCTATGGCCGCCACAAAATTACGTCCGTTATCACTGACTACCTTGCCAGGCTCAAGATGTAGACTGCCCAGCCATGACTCAGTTTCTCACTGCAAGTAGTTGGCCAGTACCTCCACGGTGTGTCTGTTGTTGCCCAAAGACATTATCTTTAAAACAGCCTGCTGACGCTTACCACTAGCTGTTCGATAGTGGGACACCTCGTGTGCAACACTGATAGCTGCGGATGGCATGCTCATGCGACTGCGCTCTGTCGATGAGATTTCGCTTCTGGAGGAGGAGGAGTGTCGAACACCTACAGTCAACTGTTGCCTATATCGTGGGCTAGGCAGCACTAGCCCACCGCCGCTGTCCCCTGTGGACCCTGCATCCACCACATTAACCCAGAGTGCAGTGATGGACATATAACGGCCCTGGACATGCCTACTGGCCCATGCATCTGTTGTGAGGTGCAACTTTGCACTCACTGATTATTTGAGTGCATGGACAATGCGGTCTTTCACATGCAGGTGGAGGGCGGGGATGTCTTTTCTTGAAAAGAAGTGCCGACCAGGTATGTCTTAGCGTGGGACAGCTTAGGCCATGAGGTCTCGGAACGCTGCACTTTCAACCAAACGGAAGGGCATCATCTCTAATGAGATAAGTTTGGCAATTTAGGCGTTCAAAGCCAGTGTACGGGGATGAGAGGATAAGTACTTTCTTGTCCTACTCAGAGTGTCTGCTAGTGTGAGCTGGACTTGAGAGCTGCATATGGGGGAACTAGCGGTGGACACGGCGGACTGAGAGGGGGTTGGTGATGGTCATGGTGGTGGTGATGGCCTAGATTCAGTCTTTCGTTGCCAAAACATTGTGATTCCCTGACTGCTTTGGCCTTGCGACGACACCTCAACATTTCTTGCTGGTGGTGTGCTAACCCGTGGGCTTACAATGGGGGAAGCGATGTAGCATTGCTGGCTACCTTCAGCCGGAGCAGGTGCGCATGTGCTACCTGAGGATTTGTAGTCCGTCTACGCTTGCAAGTGCATGTTCATTAAATGTCTAAGCATGCGACTAGTATTCATATTTCGGAGATTTTTCCCTTGGCTAAAGGACCTTTCGCACTTCTTACAGATAACCTTTGCCTCATCAATAGGATTTTGGTCAAAAAAGTGCCACATTGAACACTTCCTTCTATGGGATAAATTTTCAGGGCTTCCACGCTGTGCTAATTTGACCGTCTGGCCAAGCTTTCCTGCAACTCTTTTTGTTCTTTTAACATGTTTTTGGACTGCTACGGGCCTGCCAGATAACCGCAGCTGTGATGTCGAGGCCTGATGCGGATCCTCCTCCTCTTTTGAGCTATTGCCAGCAACACCATCTTCCCCCAAGGGATGCCAATCCTGGTCAACAACTGGGTCATTCATCACCTCCTCTTCAATTTCATCTGCACCTTCCTCTGTGCCACCGTGTAAGGTGGTATAGGATGCGGGAAGGGGCACCTGAGTTTCATCAGAGTCAGATTCTGGCTCAGTAGACTGCGAGGGCAATGTAGTGCTCTGGGTGAATGTACCAGCAGAATCATATAGCAGTGGCTGTGCATCAGTGCACTCCATGTCAGATTCATCTTGGACTGGGGAATTCAGGATTTGACTTGATAACCCAGGCATGGTATGTGAAAAGAGCTCCATGGAGTAATCTGAAGTGTGGCCTGCTGCATCCTTTACTTTTGGTGGGGATGAAGGACACAAGGAAAGGTGTTGTTCCTGACCAGGAGCCTGCACTGGAGGCTGTTTCGGCAATGTAAGCCAAAACCTATTCCTGATGCTCCTGCTTTAAAAGCGGTATACCTACTCCCAGAAAAGGGAGCATTCCAGGCCTTCTGGAGCCAGATGATGATGCAGGCTCAACACCTCCTGCCTTAGGTGCAATTGTGCTTTTGGCACTACCAGCAGATGCACCACCACCAACATCAGTACCAGCTGGTCTCCCCCGCCCACATCTGCGGCCTCTTCCACTATACTTCCTCATGTTTGGGAAAATGTACCAAAAATACCTGCAGATATATGGTACTGTATCAGAAGCGTACAGCTGTATATGGTGAAGGGTAAAATTTAAATCTCCGTATATATTTCCGGAGTCACACACCGACACTCACTCAGTACGGCTAAGACAAGAATATAATAAGCGGAAAAAGGGTACTGTATCAGAAGCGTACAGCTGTATACAGTATACAGTGTAGGGGAAAATGTAAATCTCCGTATATATTTTTGGAGTCACACACAGATGCTCACAGGCTCAGTATGAAATAGACCAGAATATAAAAAGCAGAAAAAGGGTACTGTATCAGAAGCGTACAGCTGTATACCGTGTAGGGTAAATTGTAAATCTCCGTATATATTTCCAGAGTCACACACAGACGCTCACAGACTCAGTATGGATTAGACCAGAATATAAAAAGAAGAAAATCGGTACTGTATCAGAAGTGTACAGCTGTATACAGTGTAGAGGTAATTGTAAATCTCCGTATATATTTCCGGAGTCACACACAGACGCTCTCAAAGTATGGATTTGACCGTAATAAAAAAGGCAGAAAAAAGATACTGTATCAGAAGATACCAGGTGTATATAGGATAGAGTAAAATTTAAATCTCGTATATATTTCCGGAGTCACACACAGACTCTCACAGGCTCAGTATGGATTAGACCAGAATATAAAAAGCAGTAAAAGGGTACTGTATCAGAAGCGTACAGCTGTATACAGTGAAGGGGTAATTTTAAATCTCCATATATATTTCTAGAGTCACACACAGACGCTCACTCAGTATGGATTAGACCAGAATATAAAAAGCAGAAAAAGGGTACTGTATCAGAAGTGTACAGCTGTATACAGTGTAGGGGAAATTGTAAATATCCGTATATATTTCCGGAGTCACACACAGATGCTCAAAGGCTCAGTATGGATTAGACCAGAAAATAAAAAGCAGAAAAACGGTACTGTATCAGTAGCGAACAGCTGTATACATTGTAGGAGTAATTGTAAATCTCCGTATATATTTCCGCAGTCACACACAGACGCTCTCTCTGTAAGGATTTGACCGTAATAAAAAAGGCAGAAAAAACGTACTGTATCAGAAGATACCAGGTGTATATAGTGTAGGATAAAATTTAAATCTCCGTATATATTTCCAGAGTCACACACAGACGCTCACAGGCTCAGTTGTTATGTTACGGTAGCTGAGGAGTGCAGGCAAAAAAGGAACTACACCAGAGCAGTTGGAATCTATGAGATTGCAGTACCCTGACTAACCACCGCAACTAGAGGCAGCCGTGGAGCGTTCCTACGTTGGTCCTAGACGCCTCGTCACAGCCTGAGAAACTAACTACACCTAAAGATAGAAATAGGAAAGCTATCTGCCCCGTAGCAGAACCCCAAAGATAATAGAAAGCCCCCAAACATGTAATGGCGGTTAGACAAGAGGAAATACTGACACAGAAAGAAAATAGTATGAGCAAACGCTGGGGCCCAAACTATCTAAATAGAAAAGGACAGGAAGGGTACTTACTGCAATCCCAGAAAACCCTGAAAAACACCAACTCTACTAATTTCAAAATCACCTGAGATCACACGACCTCTACCACCTAAATTAGTTCTCTGGTGTAACAAAAACAGCAGCCACTGAAAAAACTGGAAAAAGCAAAAGTACAAAACACAGTGGCTGGACTAAACTGAGAGGGCAAAAGCCCCCGGAGGGGACCCAGAAGGCCCCCACAGAAGTGCAGGACAAAATGCAAAAATATAGCAAAAACACAAAATAAGAAATTGTCTTATCTGATAGCAGGAGATGCAGACACGACACAGCAGGCTACAAGGGAAACTGGAAAGAAGGATTCAGACCAGAACAATTGATCACCGGCAACCCTGATGGGAAAATGATTCCCTTAAATAAGACCAATCAGTAACACCTGATTCCCAGTCCTCACAATCCTCACTAGTACCGCTTGTAACCACCAGAGGGAGCCTCTGCTCAGAAGTCATCTCAAACCCATTCACAACAGTACCCCCCCCTTGAGGAGGGGTCACCGAACCCTCATTTGAGCAACCAGGTCGGTCAGGATGAGTTCTATGATACGCACGGATAAGTCTCCTAGCATGGATGTCCGAAGCAAACACCCAAGAATTATCTTCCTGACCATAACCTCTCCATTTAACCAAATACTGGAGTCTTCGTCTAGAAAAACGAGAATCCAATATTTTCTCAACCACATACTCCAGATTGCCCTCAACCAAAACAGGGTCAGGAAGGGCACAGCAGCAGGAACCACTGGCTCAACAAACCTCTTCAACAAGGACTTGTGGAACACGTTATGGATCTTAAATGTCCCTGGAAGAAGCAAACGAAAAGAAACAGGATTAATAATCTCCATGATCTTATAAGGTCCAATGAACCTAGGCTTAAATTTAGGAGATGCTACTCTCATAGGAATATTCTTTGAGGACAACCAGACCAAGTCCCCCACTTTAAACCGAGGACCATCAGTCCTATGCCGGTTAGCAAACCGCTGGGCCTTCTCCTGAGAGAGGGACAACCTCTCCACTACCTGGTCCCAAATCTGCTGCATACGCTCAACAACAGAGTCAACACCTGGACAGACAGAAGCCTCCGTCTGTCCTGAAGAAAATCGAGGGTGAAACCCAGAATTACAGAAAAATGGAGACATCAAAGTGGCAGAGCTAGCCCTATTATTAAGAGCAAACTCAGCCAAAGGCAAAAAAGAGACCCAGTCATCCTGATCAGCAGACACAAAGCATCTTAGATAAGTCTCCAATGTCTGGTTTGTTCTCTCAGTTTGACCATTGGTCTGAGGATGAAATGCCGAGGAGAAAGACAATTGAACACCCAGTTTAGAACAAAAAGTCCTCCAAAATCTGGAAACAAACTGGACTCCTCTGTCAGACACAATGTTCTCAGGAATGCCGTGTAAACGAACCACGTGCTGAAGGAACAACGGCACCAATTCAGAGGAGGAAGGCAACTTAGGTAATGGCACAAGATGTATCATTTTGGAAAACCTATCACAAATTACCCAGATGGTGGTCATTCTCTGAGAAACAGGAAGATCGGAAATGAAATCCATAGAGATATGGGTCCATGGTCTCTTGGGCACAGGCAATGGCATCAACAAACCACTAGAGCGAGAGCAAGGCTTAGAGCGAGAGCAAGTCCCGAAGGACTGCACGAATTCCCTGATATCGCGAGACAAGGTAGGCCACCAAAAGGACCGACTAACCAAGTCTCTGGTACCAAAAATTCCGGGATGCCCAGCCAATGCGGAACAATGAATCTCAGACATCACACTCTTTTTCCATTGGTCCGGGACAAACAATTTTCCAACAGGGCAGCGCTCGGGCCTATCCTCCTGACACCCCTCCAGAGCAAGTCTCAAATTGGGCGAGATGGCGGAAAGAACTACACCCTCCTTCAAAATAACAGAGGGATCAGATAGCTCAGGAGAGTCCGCAAGGAAACTCCTCGAGAGGGCATCCGCCTTAATATTCTTAGTGCCAGGAAGAAAGGAAACCATAAAATTAAAACGTGTGAAAAACAAGGCCCACCTGGCCTGTCTAGGATTGAGTCGCTTGGCAGATTCCAGATAGACCAGATTCTTATGGTCCGTAAGGACCACCACCTGATGTTTGGCTCCCTCCAGCCAATGTCTCCACTCTTCAAAAGCCCACTTCATGGCCAATAACTCCCGATTACCCACGTCATAATTACGTTCAGTAGGAGAAAATTTTCGAGAGAAAAAGGCACAAGGGTTACTTTTAGAGGTCTCTGGATCTTTTTGGGACAAAACGGCACCTGCCCCAATTTCAGAGGCATCAACCTCCACCTGAAATGGCAGAGAAACATCAGGCTGCCGTAGAACAGGAGCAGAAGTGAATCTCTGCTTAAGTTCCTGAAACGCAGAGACTGCCTCAGGAGGCCAGTTCACCACATCAGAACCCTTTCTGGTCAAATCAGTTAATGGTTTAACAATAACAGAGAAATTACCAATAAATTTACGATAAAAATTGGCAAAACCCAAAAATCTCTGAAGAGCCTTTAATGAAGTAGGTTGGACCCAATCACAGATGGCCTGAACCTTGACCGGGTCCATTTCAATAACAGATGGGGACAAAATGAATCCCAGAAATGAGATCTTCTGTACGCCAAAAAGACACTTTGATCCCTTCACATACAGAGCATTCTCTCTCAAAATCTGGAATACAGTTCGAACATGTTTCACATGAGAGTCCCAGTCATTAGAAAAAATCAAGATATCATCCAAATAAACAATCAGAAACTTGTCCACAAAATCCCTGAAAATGTCATTCATGAAGGACTGGAAGACGGAAGGAGCATTAGTGAGCCCAAAGGGCATCACAAGGTACTCAAAATGCCCTTCAGGGGTGTTAAATGCCGTCTTCCATTCATCCCCGTGCTTAATGCGAATAAGGTTATACGCCCCCCTGAGGTCAAGCTTGGTAAACCAAGTAGCGTTTTTCACCCTGGAAAACAGGTCAGAAATCAAGGGTAACGGGTATTGATATTTCACAGTAATATTGTTCAAGAGACGATAATCAATACACGGCCTTAATGAACCATCTTTTTTGGCCACAAAGAAAAAACCGGCACCTAAGGGTGAAGAGGATGGTCTGATATGACCCTTCTCCAATGATTCCTTGATATAAGACCGCATAGCGTCATGTTCAGGTACAGACAAGTTAAAAAGGCGACCCTTAGGGAATTTACTACCTGGCACTAATTCAATAGCGCAGTCATAGCTCCTATGGGGAGGTAAGGATGCAGATTTACTTTCGCTAAACACATCAGAAAAATCAAACAAAAAGTCAGGAACATCCTCAGCCTGGGGGGAGGCAGAAAAAACAGGAGTGTTGGCACTAACACATTGGCAGCCCCAACTGGTTACAGACACAGATTTCCAATCCAAAACAGGATTATGAGACTGTAACCAAGGGAAACCCAGCACTATAATGTCATGCAGATTATATAGAACCAAAAATTTGCAGCACTCCTGGTGATCAGGTTCAACCCTCATTATCACCTGAGTAGAAAACTGGGGTTTATTCTCAGCCAAAGGGGTAGAATCGATCCCCAGTAAAGGAATAGACTTCTGTAGGGGTATCAAGGAAAACCCACAACGTTTAGCAAAATCATAATCCATCAGGTTAATAGCTGCTCCAGAATCAACGAAAGCCTGAGCAGAAAATGAGGACAGAGAGCATATCAGAGTGACAGTTAATAAAAACTTAGTCTGAACACTACCCAAGACAACTGAGCGTGCAAAATGTCTTCCCCGCTTAGGGCAGACTGAAATAGCATGAGAGGCATCACCACAGTAGAAACATAACCCATTGCGCTTTCGAAACTCATGACGCTGTGCCCCAGACACCACTCCATCACACTGCATGGGCTCAGCAGCTGGCTCACAAGGCAACACCCTCCACGCATACTTCTCCGCTCACGCAAACGTCTGTCAATTTGAATCGCCAATGACATAGAATCATTGAGACCAGAGGGGACAGGGAATCCCACCATAACATCCTTTACATTATCTGACAGACCCTTCCGGAAAAGGGCCGCCAAAGCGTCGTCATTCCATTTGGTCAGGACTGCCCACCTACGGAATCTCTGACAGTATAACTCAGCGTCATCAAGCCCCTGATTTAATGCCAACAAGGCTTTTTCAGCTTGATCAGTGACATTAGGCTCATCGTACAATAACCCCAAAGCCTGAAAAAATGCATCAACATCACTCAAAACAGGATCCCCAGGTATCAGGGAAAAAGCCCAATCCTGAGGATCGCCGCGCAGGAGAGAGATGATAATTTGAACCTGCTGCGCTGCGTTTCCTGAGGACTTAGATTTTAAGGCAAGAAACAATTTACAATTATTTTTGAAATTCTGAAACTTAGCTCGATCCCCTAAAAACAAATCTGGCATGGGGATCCTAGGTTCCACAACAGGCAACCTAGCAAGATATGCAGCAATACTCTGAACCTCAGTGGCAAGCTGATCCACACGGCCAGACAACTGTGCAAACTCCATTGGGAGAAAAGATCCTCCCCAGCACCCAGAGATACAGAGGGGAAAAAAAAAAAAATGCAACAAACAGAAAAATATCTCTGACAACTTTTCTTCCTTCAAAATATTTTTTCCCTTCTGTGAGTACCATAAAATTTTTAGGGCCGGTGATACTGTTATGTTACGGTAGCTGAGGAGTGCAGGCAAAAAAGGAAATACACCAGAGCAGTTGGAATCTATGAGATTGCAGTACCCTGACTAACCACCGCAACTAGAGGCAGCCGTGGAGCGTTCCTACGTTGGTCCTAGACGCCTCGTCACAGCCTGAGAAACTAACTACACCTAAAGATAGAAATAGGAAAGCTATCTGCCCCGTAGCAGAACCCCAAAGATAATAGAAAGCCCCCAAACATGTAATGGCGGTTAGACAAGAGGAAATACTGACACAGAAAGAAAATAGTATGAGCAAACGCTGGGGCCCAAACTATCTAAATAGAAAAGGACAGGAAGGGTACTTACTGCAATCCCAGAAAACCCTGAAAAACACCAACTCTACTAATTTCAAAATCACCTGAGATCACACGACCTCTACCACCTAAATTAGTTCTCTGGTGTAACAAAAACAGCAGCCACTGAAAAAACTGGAAAAAGCAAAAGTACAAAACACAGTGGCTGGACTAAACTGAGAGGGCAAAAGCCCCCGGAGGGGACCCAGAAGGCCCCCACAGAAGTGCAGGACAAAATGCAAAAATATAGCAAAAACACAAAATAAGAAATTGTCTTATCTGATAGCAGGAGATGCAGACACGACACAGCAGGCTACAAGGGAAACTGGAAAGAAGGATTCAGACCAGAACAATTGATCACCGGCAACCCTGATGGGAAAATGATTCCCTTAAATAAGACCAATCAGTAACACCTGATTCCCAGTCCTCACAATCCTCACTAGTACCGCTTGTAACCACCAGAGGGAGCCTCTGCTCAGAACTCATCTCAAACCCATTCACAACACTCAGTATGCATTAGACCAGAATAAAAAACAGAAAAATGGTACTTTATCAGAAGCGTACAGCTGTATACAGTGTAGTGGTAATTGTAAACCTCCGTATATATTTCCGGAGTCACACACAGACGCTCACTCAGTATGGATTTGACCAGAATACAAAAAGCAGAAAAAAGTTACTGTATCAGAAGATACCAGGTGCATATAGTATAGGGTAAAATTTAAATCTCCCTATATATTTCCGGAGTCACACACAAACTCTCTCTCAGTATGGATTTGACCGTAATAAAAAAGGCAGAAATACGGTACTGTATCAGAAGATACCAGGTGTATACAGTGTAGGGGAAATTTTAAATCTCCGTATATATTTCTGGAGTAACACACAGACGCTCAGTCAGTATGGATTTGACCAGAATACAAAAAGCAGAAAAACTGTGCTGTATCAGAAGCGTACAGCTGTATACAGTGTGGGAGAAATTTTAAATCTCCGCTTATATTTCCGGAGTCACACACAGATAGTCAGCATGTATTTGTCCGTGATACCAGCCGGTACACGGTAGTGTGTGAGGAGCGTACAGCTCTATACGGTGTGGGAAAAAATGAACGCTTGGTAACTGTGCAGAAACAAAGAATAAAAGTATTAGTGCTGTGTAAAAAGCAGTCTGCACAGCAGTGTACACACAGCAATCCAGCTATCAAGCAGCCGAATAACCAGCGCTGCTGCACACAAGAAAATCCTCAACTGTCACTGGCCGGCAGCGTAATAACCAGCACTGCTGCACACAAGAAAATCTTACACCTGTCACTGCACACTAACTGTACAGCACAATTGCTATCAGCACAAGCACATAAGAACTTCTCTTTCCAGCCCTAACTCTCTCCCTACTGATAAACAGCGTAAGCAACCTCTCCCTACTGTTAAGATCGGCAGAAGTAAAATGGCGGTCGGCGGTCAGGGCTTTTATAGACACTATGACGGGGAGGAAGCCAATCACTGCAATGCCCTTCTCTAAGATGGTGGTGGATGCTGCTGATGTCATCTCGTTGCCCACAGTGTACGTCCTTGCTCATTGGATGAAAAAATGCGCCTGGAAAAACTCACTTTGGCGATCGGGTCGACGACTGCACGGCCGACCTCACGCTATTTTAGGGTTTCGCTCGGCGAAACCCGACTTTGGCGAAAGTCGGTGACTTATGAATCTGACCGACCTGTTTCGCTCAACTCTAGTGATTAATAAAATTACAAATTAGAAAAAATTTTTAGAACATTTCATTCTATTCAGTTTTGAGAATGGGCACTATACAAAGAAATATACATACTGTCATTTAGGTTATTAATTGTTTTCAGAATGTTCTGCAACACTGAATACACTTGGGTACTTAAATCATCAGATAATCAGCTCTCTTTGCTATTGGAAACCAGTGAAGTTCCATATGCGCTTGATGGGAGAAATGTCCAGAGCGGCTGCAAGTCATGGTAGCACATTTGGGAAATGCAGGCTACTTACAGTAGTGCCAGCAACATGCGGCCTTTTGTTGTCATGTTGAAAAACGGCTGTAATGACACATTAGTACCCTATTGTCCACAAGTTTGGATAATAAAAGATGGTAATAAAAATATTACTTACCCAGGTTTATGGTGGAGATGCTGCTGCTGCCACCACTAACTCTAATGCCTTTCACACGAGCTTCCTCAGGTTTTTATGTTCATCTCACTATTCCTGTGTAAAACTTTTTCTTTTATTAATTTTTTGCTTCCACATTATAATATTAGTATATTTGTTTGCTATATTGCTTTCACATGTCCATTTTTGGTTCATGGTGCTCATGTTCCTGAGCTTCCCAATTTTAATTTGTATTCGTTTTTAATTTTGTCTTATTTCATGTTCTTATATTGTCTGGTCAAATTGGTGTTTCTATGATAAAGTACTAATTTGCCAAACCCCTTTTGGGTTATTTAATGACTTCTCCAAGCAGTATTTAGGGTTTATTGTTTATCAGTGTGTCAGAGGCTGCAGACAGTCGCACAGTATCTGGTTGCAAAAGGTCTCTGCGGTTGGCTTTGTAGACGCCTTCCTTGCCCTTCTGACTCTTGCTCCCAGTGGCAACCTCCCCCCGGCTCTAATTGACATACCTGGACTGGGTGTTTATAGACTTCCTGTCTGCTTCTGAGTATCATCTGTGATATTTCCATTTTCCACTGTTGAGGCTTGGAGCCATAGCAGTTGGCTATCTTCATCTTTGGTGCTGTAGGAGGACGTCTGTGTTACCACTCGGAGTCTACTCAATATAAGTATTGTTTGTCTATCCCAGCTGTCTTTATTAGAAATGAGCATATTTGTTTGGATTTTGGCCTCGAATCTAACTTTGACATATTTGGGCCATATTCTAACACTATTCGTGCCGAATGTATGTGTTATGATCAGTTCGGAACAAATTCAGTAATTTTTGCTCCCATTCACTCTAATGACGTTCGGATGTATTCTATGAATACTGCAAAAACAATATTCTAGTCCGATCGTATTTGGAACTGAATCCAAACAAATGCGCTCATCTCTAGTCTTTAGTTGTAGTGGGTATTGAGTAGTGTTCATTCTGTCCTTCCCTAAGCAGGGCTTATTGCAAGGGTCAGGTTGGGATTAGGTTCCTGCTTGGCAATAGGTGCAGAACCTATATATGGATGTTTAGGGCAGACAGGGTGACTTTAGATCTGCCTAGGTGTCCTGACTGCCCCCCTCCCTAATGTTGGGCTCCCTTCCCCTCATCCAGAAGTGACAGAAGCTACTTCAGAATTTGTAAAATGCTGTGCTGTTAGCCATTCTTGGATGCTTTTAGTTGTGCATTTTTTGGTCATTATCATATTGGAGGACCCATGACATTTGACTCAAGACCAATCTTTCTGACTCTGGACGACATATTTTACTCCAGAAGCATTGGTTAGTCTTTAGATTTCATTGTATCCTGCACAGATAAACTCTATGCCAGATGCAGCAAAGCAACTCCAAAACATAACTGAGCTTCCTCCATGTTTCACAGTTAGTACAATGCTTTTATCTTTGTTTGCTTCAATTTTGCATCTGTGAATATAAAGCTGATCTGCCAAAAATCTCCAGTTTTGTCTCTTCTGTTTGAAGGACATTATCACAATAGCTTTGAAGATTGTCAATATGCATTTTGGACAATTCCAGTATTGTTTTGTTATGATTTGTTTTCAACACTGTTTTCCACCTCAGTCATCTTTTATTAAGTCCATCCTGGCCAAGACAGCTATGCATGGTGCAATCTGACACTGCTGTACATTGACTTTGTAGTTCACCGCTAATATCTTTGAAAGTTGTTCTTTGCTCTTAGATTACCATTTGTATTTTCTGTCTCTTCAATTTGTCATCAAATTTCCTCTTGCAGTCAGTGCATGGCTCTTAGCCATTATTTTATATCCACTTACATCTCTAAGTTTGCTTACTATCTGTTTGGTGGACCTGCAGCAGCTGCCGTTTTGTTTTAAAGCTAATATAAGTGTTGTGACTTTCACAACCCCTCAGGTGAGTAAATCCCAATCTACTCCTTCCTTTGTAATCTGAATTAGACCCTATTTCGCTTTTTGCCATTACAGGTTTTAACTAGGTCTAAATGGTAACATTTCTCCTTGTGGAGAGTGGTATACCGGCTCTGGTAAGATAAGGAGGTTTATTCGTCGTGCAATGCTCCTTCAGCGAAATTTAATATGCAAATTGCGCTTCAGAGAAGAAGAGAACTTTAACTCTATAACGCCTCCTGTTGGAAGCAGCAATCCTACAAATCACTCTTTACCCCTTATTGAGTCTTGCAAAATGACTTCACATGAAAAGCCAAATCAGAATCTCAATTTGCAGACACGGTGTTTCGGGCTATTGGCTCTCATCAGTGCAAATTATGAGAACTGATTTGGCTAGGTGAGAGGCTCTGGACTGAGGTCTAATGGGTAATGTTTGTCCTTTTGGATTCTCCTTGTGGAGAGTGACATAACGGCTCTGGCAAGGTAAGGAGGCTTATTCGCTGTGAAATGCTCCTCTGGGAAATTTAACATGCAAATCGCCTCTTCAGATAGGAAGAAGACTTGAACTCTATAGCGCCATCTGTTGGAATCAGCAATCAAATCAGAGTCTCAATTTGCAGACATGGCATTTTAGGCTATTGGCCCTCGTCAGTGCAAAGTATGAAAACTGATTTGGCTATAGAGTTCATGTCCTCTTCCTCTCCGAAGAGGCAATTTGCATATTAAATTTGCCATAGAAGCATTACACGGCAAATAAGCCTCCTTACTTTGGCATGCCAGAGCCGGAATGTCACTCTCCACAAGGAGAAACGTTATCCCTTAGACCTCAGTCCAGAGCCTCTCATTAAGCCAAATCAGTTCTCATACTTTGCACTGATGAGAGCCAATACCTTAAAACACTGGGTCTGCAAATTGAGATTCTGATTTGGCTTTTATCCTATGTCATATTGCAAGACTTGTTAAAGGCTCAATAGTGACTTGTAGGATTGCTGCTTCCAATGGGTGGCACTATAGAGTTCAAGTCTTCTTTCTTTCTGAAGAGGAAGATTTTATCTAAACACTCTTAGACATTCTTGGATGTTTTTAGCTGTGTGGAGGACTCAAGAGCTTCGATTCAATACACCCTGTGCCAGACACAGCAGCATGGTAGCTCAATGGTTAGCACTGCTGCTTTGCAGTGCTGTAGTCCTGGGTTCATACTCCATCAAGGACAACATCTGCAAGGAGTTTGTATGTTCTCCCTGTGCTTGAATGGGTCTCCTTTGGGTACTCCGGTTTTCTCCCACACTCCAAGACATACTGATAGTAAATTTAGATTGTGAGCCCCAATGGGGACAGCTGTAATAATATATGTAAAGCACTGTGGAATATTATAGCGCTATGTAATCAAAGCATAATAAATATTCAGTAAAGCAGCCCCAAAAGTTAACCAAGTCTTCTATTTTTTGCAGTAAGTACAATGTTCTTTTCTTTGTATCCTTCATTGTTGTCTCTCTGAATATAGAGCTGATGTGACTTGCTAAAAAGCTCAAACTTTGTCTTATCTGTCCAAAGGACATTCTCCTAGAAGCTTTGTGGCTTGTCAATATGATAAATTTGCAAATTCCGGTGTCACTTTTTTATGATTTGCTTTCAACAGTGGTGTCCTCCTCTGTCGTATTCCATAATGTCTATTTTGGACTCAAGACAGCAATGGATGGTGCAATCTGACATTAATGTGCCTTAAATTTGGAGTTCACTTCTTATCTCTTTGGAAGTTATGAGCTTATTGTTTAGCATTTGCATTATTTGTCTCCAACTTTTCATCAATTTTCCTCTTGCGGCCAAGTCCAGGGGTACTGGCTTCAGTCTCATAGACTATAAATTTCTGACTAATATGTGCATCTTCAATAACAGGAAGTTGAAGCCTCATTTGTGGAAGACAATGACTATCCATAAACACGATGATGAAGGGGGAGAACATTATATGACTCCATGCTGGCACATTGAAAATGGTGTGGACTAATGTGTCTTCGAACAGGTTGACCAATGGGCATAAGGTGTTGTTTTGGATGGCAACACAGGGTGGAGTGCCCGTTCAGTCATTCATGCACTCCCATAACCTGTGCACGACCCAGTATTACCTAAGATGCTCCTTCATGAAAGAAACATCTCCACACATCTTTTGGGATTGCTATCTTGAACAGCGCTTGTTGGTTGCCCTGGAGGATGACCTGAGGAACTCTGTCCCCAGAGCAAGCCTATTTTATTATTCTGTACTTTAGAGACTTTTTCTTGGGGTTTATACTGTCGGAGCCATAAAGGAAGCGTGGCGCCTTATGAACTGTTTTAAGGATGCCATTTGGGTCGCCAGGAACAGGCTCATCTTAAGCAGGGAGAGCCTAATCCATCTTAGACGGTCTAGATGCTGATGATGAGTACAAGGAATAAACGCCTTTTCTTCTGTATCTGCCCTCCATGTGTGTTGTCTTTCAATAAAGTTTCAGCCATGTGATTTCCCTTTCCCTAACTCCACCTTCTCTTTACCCTTACTGTATCATTGTTCATCATTCTTTATTGATGACTTGTTTTTTTTTCCAAGTTGCGTGTTTTCTGTAGCAAAATAATTTAATGTAAAATGTAGGTGTACCTGAGCTGTACGTTATATTCTTATGCCAGTGTTCCTCAACTCCAGTCCTCAAGAGCCACCAACAGGTCATGTTTTCAGGATTTCTTTATTATTTCCCAGGTGATAATTTCAGTACCTGCACAGTCAATAATATTATCACCTGTGCAATGCTAATGAAATCCTGAAACCATAACCTGTTGTTGGCGCTTGAGGACAGAAGATGGGGAACACTTGTATAATAATTAGTGATGGGCGAGCACTAAAATGCTCGGGTGCTCATTGCTCGGGTCGACCAAATTGAAATACTCGGGGACACGGACAGAACATGTAAGTCTATGGGAGACCCGAGCATTTTTACCGCAATCCCCCCGGGGGTCCTTTTAAGGTCTAAAAACATCTGAAAATGATGGAAATACTGCTCAAATGACACGGGGACATCATGGGGATCGCCCCTGGAAGCATTTCTGACTCCTAGGTCACAGCTTTAAACAATGTTGTCAGAGTTTCATGCCATTTTTACCGGTGCACCAAAAAACATATCAAAACGAAACCAAAACGGATTTTGCTTGGAAATATGTAAAGGTACATCCTTTCCAGGTTAATGACTTGTATATAAGGCAAAATAGTTAACCCCAGACCAAAATGTTTCTCCCCCACTTGGGCTATGTTCAGACGTAGCGCTTTTGAAGCGTTTTTCAACTTTAACATTGCTTTCAACCAATAAAAATGCATTTACTTGGAAATATCATTGTAACAACCCTAGCTGGCCATGTGGTGTGTGACACATAAGCAGACACGTCTTGTTTCATTTATGAAGGAGGGACTCAAAGTCACAGAGCCTATTTTTACCGGGGCATCAGGTGGCATTAATCTTCTTAAAGGGCCATTATTAAACAGTGAGATACCTAAACTGTTATTGCCTATGCAGTGAGTGGATGGGCTGCCAAGAATTACGACTCACCACAAGACCCCTTTCACGAGAGGTACAGGAGGGCTTCCAGAAAAAATTTTGCATTGAATGCAAGGCCTAGCTTGCCCCAAAGTTACATGCACCCCAATAAGCTTAAAAAGCATCGTACTGGATGGCCATCGGAAAATCCACTTCACATTATTCATTTTGTACTCCCATTATGTTTTCTTATGCATTGACTGCAAAGCCTGCCTTGCTACCAAGTCATATGCACCCAAATAAGCCTTTGAACCCACATACTGGATGGGCATAGGAAAATCCACTTCACATTATTCATTTTGTACTCCCATTCTGTTTTCTTATGCATTAACTGCAAGGCCTTCCCTGCTACCAAGTCATATGCACCCTAATAACCCCAATCCCCCCTTGGAAGAAACATGTAAGAGGGCCTCTTAACAAAAAATATCCCATTAAAAAGGAGCGGGTCTCCTAGACTTGGAATGGCCATACACTAAGTGTTTTGGGCTAACAAACAATTTCCCCTGTGGGGTACATCTCAACCTTTTCCATAACAAGCATTTACCGCCCACCAAAAACCCCCACCCTTGTTAGGATTTCGACACTGGTTGTAGCAGCATGGAATACATTAACGCTGCTGATCTAGTGGCAGTGGATGATGAGACTTGGAGGAAGGCCTGATTAAAAAATAGGCCCGATTTCTAGGAGCGGGTCTCCTAGACTTGGAATGTCCATACACTTAGTGTATGGGCTGTCAAACATTTTCCTCTTTGCGGTACACCTCAAACGTTTTCAGAACAAGTATTTTACGCACAGCATAACCACCCACCTTGTTAATAATTCGACACTGGCTGTAGCTGCATGTTACACGTAAACCCTTTTGATCTAGTGTCAGTGGATAATGAGACTTGGAGGAAAGCCTGATTAAAAAATAGGACCAATTTCTAGGAGCGGGTCTCCTAGACTTGGAATGCCCATACACATAGTGTATGGGCTGGTAAACATTTCCCCTTGGGGTTTACATATTTTTTGTATTTTGGTGATGTGCATCTTAACACCCTTGCCAAAACATAGAGTGGCTGGAGCATGACTGAATACATTCACCCTGGTGTTCTAGTAGTAGTGGACGGTGAGGATGAGGGGAAGGAGGAGGAGGACACCAACTAGCCAAAATTAGGAAGCGTATATCCATGTTTGGTTGTGAAGACGTGCATGGGAATGCACCTCCTAAAAAACCACTACATTGGAATTTAGGCTTCGCTGTAATCCTTTGGTGGTGTCGAGAACTCAGGCCCAATCCATCCTTTGTTCATTTTTATAAGAGTCAGCATATCTGAATTTTCCGTAGATAGACGAATGAGCTTATCTGTGATAATGCCACCAGCAGCACTAAAAACCCGCTCGGTCAAAACGCTAATGGCAGGGCAGGCCAGGACCTCCAAGGCGTAGAGAGCCAGCTCATGCCACATGTCTGACAAAAAAAAAAAAATCTACTCAACCGTACTACATAAAAATTAAATATTTCTCTGCACACTCAAAAGGGATGTTTGGGACCCCTTTAAAATTGCTGGATTTTCACGCTGTGCTAGGAAAAGGATCTGGCTGTATTGTGCACTGTCAAAAAGCAAATGAAGGAAAAAAAAGGGCTCTGGATTGCTTTGCAAAAAAAGCTCTATTAGCCCTGGCCAAAAAAATTTTCAAATCCAATTACACCTGGGGCTTGGTATATACGGTCAATATATCCTATAGGCAGCAGCAGCAGCACCAGAACACAGGAAGGGAATGGACCCTCTTGATGTATGCAATGATCTATATACACACATAGAGTGCCTGCAGGCCTTGCACTGATGTGTATAGAGCTACGTACAATCCCCTTCCTACCTAACACTGGAACCTATATACTCCGTAATTAGTCCTTAGAAGGACTGTTGGTTTATCTGGATTTGAGTAGTTTACGATGGTGGACCCCACACTAACTAATCCCCAATTCTGACCCTATCTCGGCAGCAACTCTACCTACACTATCTAAATCCGGAGCTGAATGTGCCGAGCAGTGCTGCGTCCGGTCTCTTATACCCCTGATGATGCTGTGCGGCCAGCCAATCACTGCACGACCACAACAAAGATGGCTGTGTGTGTTTCATTGCTGGCAGACAATCCCTGCCTCGTGATTGGGTCTGTAAAGTCCACCAAAAAAGCTGGATGGAGACACGAGTTCCCACCGAGTAATCCCGGAAATGCTCGGTGCTCGCCTAGTACGAGTACCGTGATACTTCGGGTGAGTAATGAGTAGTGGCGAGCATGTTCGCTCGTCACTAATAGGAATATAACGTACAGCGCAGGTACACCTACATTTTACATTAAACTCTTATGCTACAGACAGCACGCAAGCTGGAAGAAAAAACAAGTCATCAATAAATAGAGCGGTAAGGGGCACAATAAGGCACAAAAAGAAAGCGTTTAGGGAATTAAAGCAAGTAGGTAGTGATGAGGAATTAAATAAATACAGAAGACTGAATAAATTCTGTAAAAAGCAAATCAAGACAGCAAAGATTGAGGCAGAGAGACTCATTGCCAGAGAAAGTAAAAATAATCCCAAAATATTCTTTAACTACATAAATAGCAAGAAACTAAAAAATTATAGTATTGGTCCCCTTAAAAATAGTCTGGGTGAAATGGTGGATGAGGATGAGGAAAAAGCCAATATGCTAAATGACTTTTTTCAACTGTATTTACACAAGAAAATCCCATGACAGATAACATGATCAGTGATAAAAAAATTTCTCTACTAAATGTCACCTGCTTAACCCAGCAGGAAGTACGGCGGCGTCTAAAAATCACTAAAGTTGACAAATCCCTGGGCCCGGATGGGCTACACCCCCGAGTACTGCAGGAATTAAGTACAGTCATAGATAGACCATTATTTTTAATCTTTAAAGATTCCATAATAACGGGGTCTGTACCACAGGACTGGCGTATAGCAAATGTGGTGCCAATATTCAAAAAGGGGACAAAGACTGAACTGGGAAATTATAGGTCAGTGAGCTTAACATCTACTGTGGGTAAAATCCTGGAGGGTTTTTTAATGGATACTATATTGGAGTATCTGAGGCTGAATAACCTCATGACACAGTATTAGCATGGGTTTACGAGGGACCGTTCTTGTCAGACTAATCTGATAAGCTTTTATGAAGGGGAAAGTTCAGGACTGGACCATGGGAATGCAGTGGACGTGGTGTTCATGGACTTCTCAAAAGCTTTTGATACAGTGCCACACAAAAGGTTGATACATAAAATGAGAACAATGGGGATAGGGGAAAATATGTGTAAGTGGGTTAAGAACTGGCTCATGGATAGAAAACAAAGGGTGGTTATTAATGGAGCACACTCGGACTGGGTCACGGTTAGCAGTGGGGTACCACAGGGGTCAGTATTGGGGCCGCTTCTCTTTAACATATTTATTAATGACCTTGTAGGGGGCATACAGAGTAGTATTTCAATATTTGCAGATGACACTAAACTC
Organism: Oophaga sylvatica; assembly: GCA_033576555.1. Taxonomy (NCBI): domain Eukaryota; kingdom Metazoa; phylum Chordata; class Amphibia; order Anura; family Dendrobatidae; genus Oophaga; species Oophaga sylvatica. The sequence continues at coordinate 354,179,191 of JARQOD010000002.1, read as the reverse complement.
TGCAGGGTAATAAATACAGAGGAGGACAATTTTATATTACAGGAGAATTTATGTAAACTAGAAGCTTGGGCTGATAAATGGCAAATGAGCTTTAATGGAGATAAATGTAAGGTCATGCACTTGGGTACAACAAACAGGATGTATAATTATGTGCTTAATTGTAAAACACTGGGCAAAACTGTCACTGAAAAAGACCTGGGTGTATGGGTGGACGACAAACTCACATTTAGTGGCCAATGTCAGGCAGCTGCTGCCAAGGCAAATAAAATAATGGGATGCATTAAAAGAGGCATAGATGCTCATGAGGAGAACATAATTTTACCTCTATACAAGTCACTGGTGCGACCACACTTAGAATAGTGTGTGCAGTTCTGGTCTCCGGTGTATAAGAAAGACATAGCTGAACTGGAGCGGGTGCAGAGAAGAGCGACCAAGGTTATTAGAGAACAGGGGGGTCTGCAATACCAAGACAGGTTATTACACTTGGGGTTATTTAGTTTGGAAAAACGAAGGCTTAGGGGTGATCTTATTACAATCTAATATATAAAGCTGAATGTATGTATGTGTGTATGTATGTGGGTATGTTTGTCCGGGATTGGAATCCGCACCGTCGCACTTACGGGCATGAAATTTTGCACGCCCGCACGTCTCGACCCCGAAAGCGTCCTAGGCTATGTTTTGAATGGAAATTTTAACCCCGCGCGTTCCAAATCGCCAAACAATTTTGGCCCTATCTACATAATGGGGAGAAAGCTGAATGCTTGTGTGTATGTCCGGCATAGGAATCTGCATTTACAGGCATGAAATTTTGCACACCCGCACGTCTCGACCCCGGGAGCGTCATAGGCTAGGTTTTGAGTCGAAATTTTAACCCGCGCGATTCCAAATCGGCAGATAATTTTGGCCCGGGATAGGAATCTGCACCGTTTTACTTACGGGCATGAAATTTTGCATGCCCGCACATCTCAACCCCAGGAGCATCATAGGCTATGTGTTGAATGGAAATTTTAACCCCCGCACGTTCCAAATCGCCAAACAATTTTGGCCCTATCTACATAATGGGAGAAAGCTGAATGCTTGTGTGTATGTCCGGCATAGGAATCTGCATTTACGGGCATGAAATTTTGCACACCGCCACGTCTCGACCCCGGGAGCGTCATAGGCTAGGTTTTGAGTCAAAATTTTAACCCCGCGCATTCCAAATCGGCAAATAATTTTGGCCCGGGATAGGAATCTGCACCGTTGTACTTACGGGCATGAAATTTTGCATGCCCGCACATCTCAACCCCAGGAGCATCATAGGCTATGTGTTGAATGGAAATTTTAACCCCTGCACGTTCCAAATCGCCAAACAATTTTGGCCCTATCTACATAATGGGGAGAAAGCTGAATGCTTGTGTGTATGTCCGGCATAGGAATCTGCATTTACGGGCATGAAATTTTGCACACCCGCACGTCTCGACCCCGGGAGCGTCATAGGCTAGGTTTTGAGTCGAAATTTTAACCCCGCGCATTCCAAATCGGCAAATAATTTTGGCCCGGGATAGGAATCTGCACCGTTGTACTTACGGGCATGAAATTTTGCATGCCCGCACATCTCAACCCCAGGAGCATCATAGGCTATGTGTTGAATGGAAATTTTAACCCCCGCACGTTCCAAATCGCCAAACAATTTTGGCCCTATCTACATAATGGGGAGAAAGCTGAATGCTTGTGTGTATGTCCGGCATAGGAATCTGCATTTACGGGCATGAAATTTTGCACACCCGCACGTCTCGACCCCGGGAGCATCATAGGCTGTGTTTTGAGTCGACATTTTAACCCCACGTGTTCAAAATTGCGCGCATTAAAAACACACACACGTCTGGTATTTTTATCTTTTAAAAATAAATATCTGATTAATAACCAGCCAAACTACAAGACCAATTTGTTATAAATTTGCCATATAGGGAAATAAGACAGATGTCAGTCACATGAGCTGTATATTATTTGTATGTGTGAGGTAATATATACTGCCAGAGGGGAATGTTTTCTGTTGGCTGGAGAATTATCAGGCTGCCTATAGCAACCAATCACAGCTCAGCTTCTATTTTGCGACAGGACATTAATATGAGCTCTGTTTGGTTACTATAGGCAACAGAGGACATTGTCAGTATAAGAAAGCTTGTGTGAGGTAATAGGATTTCAGTTACTATGCTTGGCCAATGTTGGTGTAATGACTGATGTAAGTCACATCACCTGTATGTGGGAGGATATATATATAGTAGCAACCACAGCTTTGTCCTTCTATGCTGCTATCCTGATGAGGGCACAGTTAAGAACATTAACCCGGGCGAAGCCGGGTACTACAGCTAGTGTATAAATATATGAGGGGACAGTACAAAGACCTTTCTAATGATCTTTTTACTCTTAGACCTGTGACGGGGACAAGGTGGCATCCTCTACGTCTGGAGGAAAGAAGGTTTAGCCATAATCACAGACGCAGATTCTTTACTGTAAGAGCAGTGAGACTATGGAACTCTCTGCCGTCTAATGTTGTAATGAGTGATTCCTTACTAAAATTTAAGAAGGGACTGGATGCCTTTCTTGAAAAGTATAATATTACAGGCTATATTCACTAGTTTCCTAGATATTGTGTTGATCCAGCGAGTTAGTCTGATTGCCATATGTGGAGTCGGGAAGGAATTTTTTTTCCCCAATGTGAAGCTTACTGTTTGCCACTTGGGTTTTTTTTTGCCTTCCTTTGGATCAACATGTTAGGGCAGGTTAGGATAGGATATGGGTAGAGTTGAGCGATACTTTCCGATATCCAAAAGTATCGGAATCGGAATGGTATCGCCGATACCATTAAAATATCGGCGATACCCGATACCGATACCGGAAGTCCCATGTAAGTCTATGGGAACAAAATATCGTAACTAAAAAAAACCCATTCTTTCCTTGTAAACACTAAATATACACACTTAGAATACATATATATATATATATATATATATATATATATACATGTCATTGTGACATATATATATACATATATGTATAGTTTATACACTTCTACATAGTAAAATATCCTCTGATTCAATTGCCGGGTAAAAGCCGGCTTCTGTGAAAAGACAGAAGCACCCGTCATGAAATGACACTTGGTGTACATAGGGTTAACCATGTCTTTTCATGTCGTTTGCTATCTGATTTGCACAAACAATTAAATCAGTCTATGTGTGCAAAATTTCACACCTGTAGGGGTTAATTAAAGGTGTAAATTCGTTGTAAAAAAAACGGACTTTTTTGCTACGAATTTACACCTTTAATTAACCCCTAGAGGTGTGAAATTTTGCACACATAGACTGATGTAATTGTTTGTGCAAATCAGATAGCAAAGGACATGGTTAACCCTATGTACACCAAGTGTCATTTCATGTCGGGTTCTGCATTTTCACAAAAGCCGGCAATTGAATTAGCGGCTATTATACTATGTAGAAGTGTATGAACTACAAATATAAATATATATATATGTGTCACAAATTCAATGACATGTATATATATATATATATATATATGAGGTGTAAAATTGCTGAAAAAAAATGCGTGGGCTCCCGCCCTATTTTCGCAACCAGACAGACAAAGCCAGTGAGTGGGGGCAGATAATAATAGCCCAGAGAGGGACCATTATTTTTGGCCCCCCCCGGCTACTAACATCTGCCCCCAGACACCCAGGAAAGACAAATCTATAATTAGATTCGCCCTTTCTGGCACTTTGCCCGTCTATTCCCATTGCCCTGTAGCGGTGGCGAATGGGTTAATATGGGGTTAAAGCCACCTTGCTATTGAAAGGTGACCTTAAGCCAGGTTAATAATTGAGAGCTGTCAATTAGACAACTATCAATTATTAATCCTATTGCATGAAATAAAAATAAAACACACACACTTTAATTAAAAATCATTTTAATGAAATAAAGACACATGTTTTTGACCATCTTTTATTTTACTGCAAAAACCATTTCCTGTAATAAAAATAAAATAAAAAAGCAAAATTATTCTTACCTATCCCATGCACAGTCAGGTCCCACGGTGTAATCCTTCAGAAAGGGTTAATGTTTACTGCAGGGACCGCAGCTATTGCTGCAGCCTCACAGTAAACCCCCAAATGAATGAGTTCCTCTCCTGGCTGACAGGAGAGTAAAGGCTGGGTGTCACATAACGATACACCAGCGATCCCGACAACGATATGCACTTGTCAGGATCGCTGGTGTATCGCTACATGATCGCTGCTGAGCTGCCAAACAGGCAGCTCAGGCAGCGATCTGGGACAGCGACACTGCGGGTAACATCGCTTAAGGGCCCGTCTCACATAGCGATATCGCTACCGAGATCGCTGCTGAGTCACTAGTTTTGTGACGCAGCAGCGAGCTCACCAGCGATATCGCTGTGTGTGACATTCAGCGACGATCAGCCCCCCTGCCGGGTATCGCTGATCGTCGCAGAAATGTCAGGACCTTTTTTTGATCGCTGGTTTCCCTCTGACAGGCACGCATCGCTGCGTGTGACAGGCGGGAGACCAGCGATCCGCTGGTAACCAAGGTACACAGCGTGTTTCCAGGCACCGCGCAGCGCTTGGAAACCCGCTGTGTACCTTGGATACCAGCTCCCTGCATCAGGGCGCTGGTATCCAAGGTACACAGCGGGTTTCTAGGCACAGCCCCGCGCCTGGAAACCCGCTGTGTACCTTGGTTACCAGCGGATCGCTGGTCTCCCGCCTGTCACACGCAGCGATGCGTGCCTGTCAGCGGGAAACCAGCGATCAAAAAAAGGTCCTGACATTTCAGCGACGATCAGCGATACCCGGCAGGGGGGCTGATCGTCGCTGAATGTCACACACAGCGATATCGCTGGTGAGCTCGCTGCTGCGTCACAAAACTAGTGACTCAGCAGCGATCTCGGTAGCGATATCGCTATGTGAGACGGGCCCTTAAGTGGAAAGCTTAATTGATTGCTTTCCACTTTCACTTCAGGTCAGCCAGGGACACAATCAGTGACGTCAGAGGGAACTGATTAACAAAAATAGGGGTTCCCTTCGAAAAAAAAATGGCGTGGGGTCCCCCCTATTTTTGTTAACCAGCCAGATGAAGCAGACCTGAGGCCTGGATTTTCAGGCTGTTAAGGAGCCAAGATCCATGGACCTTGCCAGCCTGATAATACCAGGCCACAGCAGTCTGCATATCTTGGCTGATTAACAAAAATAGGGGATCCCCTCGAAAAAAATTGGCATGGGGTCCCCCCTATTTTTGTTAACCAGCCAGATGAAGCAGACCGCTGAGGCCTGGATTTTCAGGCTGTTAAGGAGCCAAGATCCATGGACCTTGCCAGCCTGATAATACCAGGCCACAGCAGTCTGCATATCTTGGCTGATTAACAAAAATAGGGGATCCCTCGAAAAAAATTGGCGTGGGGTCCCCCCTATTTTTGTTAACCAGCCAGATGAAGCAGACCGATGAGGCCTGGATTTTCAGGCTGTTAAGGAGCCAAGATCCATGGACCTTGCCAGCCTAATAATACCAGGCCACAGCAGTCTGCATATCTTGGCTGATTAACAAAAATAGGGGATCCCCTCGAAAAAAATTGGCGTGCGGTCCCCCCTATTTTTGTTAACCAGCCAGATGAAGCAGACCGCTGAGGCCTGGATTTTCAGGCTGTTAAGGAGCCAAGATAAATGGACCTTGCCAGCCTGATAATACCAGGCCACAGCAGTCTGCATATCTTGGCTGATTAACAAAAATAGGGGATCCCCTCGAAAAAAATTGGCGTGGGGTCCCCCCTATTTTTGTTAACCAGCCAGATGAAGCAGACCGCTGAGGCCTGGATTTTCAGGCTGTTAAGGAGCCAAGATCCATGGACCTTGCCAGCCTGATAATACCAGGCCACAGCAGTCTGCATATCTTGGCTGATTAACAAAAATAGGGGATCCCCTCGAAAAAAATTGGCGTGGGGTCCCCCCTATTTTTGTTAACCAGCCAGATGAAGCAGACCGCTGAGGCCTGGTTTTTCAGGCTGGTAAGGATCCAATATCCATGGACCTTGCCAGCCTGATAATACCAGGCCACAGCAGTCTGCTTAGCTTGGCTGGTTAACAAAAATAGGGGATCCCCTCGAAAAAAAAACGGCGTGGGGATCCCCCTATTTTTGTTAACCAGCCAAGTAAAATGCAGACTGCTGCGGCCTGGTATTAAAAGACTGTCAAGGCCCATGGATTTTGGCCCTCAACAGCCTGATAATACCAGGCTACAGCAGCCCCACATTTGGCGCATCAAAAGATGTGCCAATTGTGGCACTTTACCCGGCTCTTCCCACTTGCCCTGTAGCGGTGGCAAGCGGGGTAATAAGGGGTTAATGTCACCGTTGATTGCACGGTGACAATAAGCCCGGTTAATAATGGAGAGGTGTCAATAAGACACCGATCCATTATTAATCCCAAAGTTTTTAAATGTTTAAAAAAAAGACACAGCAAGAAAAAAGTCTTTTAATGAAATAAAAGAGACAACACAGTTTTGATTAATTTTATTATACTCTCATTCCTGCGACGCCATCGATCTCCTGTAAAAAAAGAAAAAAAACAAACCAACAGTATACCACCTGCCCGACGCAGTCCATAACGACAGTCCCACGATGATCCAGCTCTGCTACATCGCAATGACAGGCAGAACCTGTCATCGCAACGCAGCACAGCTGATTACCTGCTTCCCCGGCGGTGACGTCATCGGACTGACTGCTTTACGGCCGGGATTACCCAGCAGTCACTGCAGTTATCGTGAGAAACTGCATGTGACCACCGGGGAAAGAAGATTGCGGCCATGAAGCAGTCCAGCCCGTGACCGCCGGAGATCTTCTGCCAGGTAAGTGCCGCTGACTCCTGACAGACCCGACCGACGGACACTGACAGTGACAGTGACAACCCCGATTCCGGTATCCGATATGACGAAAATATCGGAACTCGGAATCGGAATTCCGATACAGCGAATATCGGCCGATACCCGATATTTGCAGTATCGGAATGCTCAACCCTAGATATGGGTTGAACTAGATGGACTTAAAGTCTTCCTTCAACCTTAATAACTATGTTACTATGTTAAAGTATGATGAACAATGATAGAGGAATATTTAGCTTCATGTAATATGTGTTTCATTTTACCAATGATATTGCATTAAATTTTGGTTCCCCATTGAATTTGACATATATCTCTGAATTAGGTAATTGACGTTTGATTTCAGTAACATAATCATGAGTATCCATGATGACGACAGCACCACCCTTGCCCACAGACTTGATGGTGAATATGACATCATGGACCAATTCACACAATGCTGCATTTTCCTCACGTGTGAGATTTGGACATTTAAATAATTCTTTGGTACAGTTCTGTCTGGATGCATTAACATCTTCTTTCTCAGCAGTTATAAAGGCATCAATAACTGGAACATTGATAACAGGTACAAAATTACTGCTCTTAGAGAATGAAACTTGTAAAGTAGAATCCGATCTACCTGGTGCAGCTACAGTACAATTTTTTGAGTACCAATATTTTAATTTTATAGATCTAAGGAACTAATCTAGTTTAGTCTCAAGTTTAAACCAATTTAAGTGACTCTTAGGACTAAAAGAAAAGCCCTTACTCAACACAAACATATGATAATAAAAGACTTTTAGAAGAAAGATTTACCATAATTTTTACTACTTTTTCTTCAACATTGCCTCAGGGAAGTGCACGTCCCTTCTGCTGTTTCTGTCTTTTGTCAGCGGTAATGTTTTCTTCACCTTTTTTAGTCCTCTTGTGTCCTTTTCTGATGAACTCAATAGTGCGTCTAAAACAAATATATCATCAGTAATTAAGTCATTAGAAAAAATATCAGTTCTTTTCCTTGAACAATATCCACCAGCACCTGATTGATATTTCTTATCTTTCATAGAGTAAGGGCCTCGTCAAACATAGCGACACACCAGCGATCCCGACAACGATATGCACTTGTCAGGATCGCTGGTGTGTCACTACATGATCGCTGCTGAGCTGCCAAACAGGCAGCTCAGGCAGCGATCAGGACAGCGACACTGCGGGTAACGTCGCTTAGTTACCCGCAGTGTACGTTGGATACCAGCCCGCTGGTGCAGGGAGCTAGTAACCAAGGTACACATCGGGTTTCCAGGCCCTGCGCGGCACCTGGAAACCCGATGTGTACCTTGGTTACCAGCTGATCGCTGGTCTCCTGCCTGCCACACGCAACGATGCGTGCTGGCCAGCAGGAGACCAAAGATCAAAAAAATGTCCAGAACATTCAGCGACGATCAGCGATACCCGCAGGGGGGCTGATCGTCGCTGAATGCACACAAAGCGATATCGCTGGGGAGATCGCTGTTGCGTCACAAAACTAGTGACTCAGCAGCGATCTCGCTAGAGAGATCGCTGTGTGTGACAGGGGCTTTAGACCCTTCTTTTTGCCAACTGCAAACATTTCTTAGAAGATAATCTTCAGCGTATCTTATATTTTCCAACTCCTCCATTGTTTTCCTTAATAGTATGGTGATCTAATATTTATATTTTTCCTACTCATCAGGTTTCAAAATTTCTCTCAAGTTGTTTTCACTCTCCTCAAAACTTTTATTTAGGGCCTGAATTTTTTGTTGCAAAAATTCCATATTTAGCAGTAAAATTCAACAAAATTCTGAGGCAAATGTGCATATCAATTAAAATTATACATAGTGTGAATGGAGAGTAAAACTATCCAATTGGTGCACAAATGGACGAGATCAAAGGAAAAGAGGACAAATCGGAGATTGAAATAATCTACTACGAAAAAATCAGAGAAAAATGCCCAATATTTAAAAGAAAATAAATATTTTATTATTCACAAAATTAAATTACATATAAAAAGTGGTGGGAACACAAATACGGAAAAGGAAAAAGGTACTAGGAATCAATATAGCACCACTATATTGCATATAGATGTTATATGGCTGTATATAATCATAAGCCAAAATGTCAAAAGATAAAGGTATAAGTAAATAAGCCACAAAGGTAGATAAATAATATCCGAAAATAATGTGCCAATATATATATAATAAAGTGCCAAGATGCAAGAAAATATTACATAAACCGGGACATATGTCAATCCACAATACAGTACAAATTCAAATATAAAGTGCAGCTACAAATAAACAGCAGCATCAAAGAATAAAATGTATATATAGTTGGAAAGTGCCAATGTAATTAAAGGGCTTGGACATGTCCCCATAAAAAATGCCAAAAATAAATAAAAAACAATGTATAATATTTTATGGACTCAAATATCAAATAGGGCTCAGTGGCCGCTAAATTAAACATTGGTACATTGCGCTAAAGGCAAGATACATATTAATACATGTCCAAAGAAATGCCCAATCATTACCTGATGCCCGTGGTGCAGGATTCCTAGGAGGCGCGCGACCCCGACTCGCGTTTCGGCATCTGCCTTCATCAGGGGGTGACCCTGACCACCTCCCCAGGTGAGTATAATATAACTCGTTTTTCTTATCTTTCAGGTTACATCGGGGGCTTATCTACAACATTACAGAATGCTGTAGATAAGCCCCTGATGGCGGTGGCTGCAGCTTATATACGAAAAAATAGGTGACAGATTACCTTTAAGCTGTGAATATCTGATCGCTTGTGCTTTATCTAGCACTATTATGTATATCTAAATCACAGAATCCTATGAAAGCCAGCTACAGGCTGGCTTTCACATGAGAATTGTCAGGACAAGCACATGGGCCATCAGGAGAATTCTGGCAGTCATGGTAACCCATCAGTGCCCCGTGTGCATATTGTGGGCACGTCGATGGACTTGTGGAATGATGTGCTCCCTGCCAGCACATGTTAAATTCCACTGTCAGAGATTGACAATGGCATTTAACAGGTTAACAGTCATGGATGGTGCTCCTATCAATTTGCAGCTTTTATTGATGGCTGATAATATCTGATGAGGGCTTGGTGTGCGAGCCTGCATCAAATGCAGGGACAAGACATATGATGTACATGTGAGTCATATGTCATGAAGGGGTTAAAATTTATAAAATACATTTTCATTTCTTTTCTTTCATTAATGAAATTTCAACAACGAAACATTGATGGTAAAAACTGACACTTGACCAAACACTAATGAAAATTGTTTCCAAAAAGTACAGTATGTATAATATCACAGATGCATGAATGAGGCCTAATAGACAGATATCGTGAAAAAAACAGCATAATAAATATATGTCACAGACATCACTCAAATTAGGGAGAGTTTTTACTACTTTACTACTTTTACTTTAATGTGCCTGGACTCTAAAAGGTCACGTTAACAGGGAAAGTATTTTAACCCCTTAGTGACAGAGCCATTTTGCAGCTTAATGACCGGGCCAATTTTTACAATTCTGACCACTGTCACTTTATGAGGTTATAACTCTGGAACTCTTTAACGAATCCCGCTGATTCTGAGATTGTTTTTTCGTGACATATTGTACTTCACGTTAGTGGTAAAAAATTTTTTATATGACTTGTGTTTATTTATGAAAAAACGGAAATATGGCAAAAATTTAGAAAATTTAGCAATTTTCAAATTTTAAATTTTTATGCCCTTAAATCAGAGAGATATGTCACACAAATTTCTTAATAAATAACATTTCCCACATGTCTACTTTACAACAGCACAATTTTGGGAACAACATTTTTTTTGTTACGAAGTTATAAGGGTTAAAAGTTGACCAGCGATTTCTCATTTTTACAACACCATTTTGTTTTTTTAGGGACCACATCACATTTGAAGTCACTTTGAGGAGTCTATATGATAGAAAATACCCAAAAGTGACACCATTCTAAAAACTGCACCCCGCAAGGTGCTCAAAACCACATTCAAGAAGTTTATTAACCCTTTACGTGCTTCACAGGAACTGAAGCAATGTGGATGGAAAAAATTAACATTTAACTTTTTTTGCATGTGAATACATGAAAAACTACAAACAAGGATGAGTCTACACAGACATACAATCAGGAATGAAATGGACACGCCTGTGGGAAAACATTTCTCTGGAACTGGACATTGTATGACAGACTTAAAAGTCTTAATACTAAAAGGTCATTTTAAGGGTGACAGGGAGAGAAAAATATGGGAATTCAAACTTATTAGGATGTTCAATACTTTGACACTAGGACTCAACTTAACACCGGGTTTTATGACTCACTACATAAACACAGTTCACACCTTCACCAGAAGGACTCCAGATAGCTAAGAACACATTCCCACTAGCTCTCCATTTGTAAGAAAATGCTAATTCGATTTCCTTTGCTTATCTTTTGAAGGCATCACACCTCCCAGGTCTTGAACAAATTTCCTACTATAGTAAGCATCTAATATGTCTTTCTTATTATTCCAAATGTAATCTCGCCTGAAGAAGGAGCCTTTGAGCTCTGAAAGCATGCGAACATATAATTTTCTGGTTAGCCAATAAAGGTATCACTTTAAGAATGCTCTTGTCATCATTGGATGGAAAAGTATTCACATCGATTTTTCTGGCTAACACGGTACCACAATATAATTTATTATTGTACACCAACTTTTTTTGCAAAAACTTTAATTCGGAATCAATTTTTTTTATTTTCACAAGTGTTAAAAGAAAAATGAACCACAAAATTTGTTGTGCAATTTCTCCTGAATACGCCGATACCCCATATGTGGGGGTAAACCACTTTTTGGGCGCACGGCAGAAGTTGCAAGGGAAGGAGCGCCGTTTGACTTTTTCAGTGCAGAATTGGCTGGATGCCATGTCGCGTTTGTAGAGGCCCTGATGTGTCTAAACAGTGGACACCCCCACAAGTGACCCCATTTTGGAAACTAGACCCCCTAAAGAACTTATCTAGATGTGTGGTGAGCACTTTGAACCTCCAAGTGCTTCAAAGAAGTTTTATAACATAGAACTGTGAAAATAAAAAATCATATTTTTTCCACAAAAATGATCATTTCACCCCAATTTTTATCTTCCCAAGGGTAAAAATACCCCAAAATTTTTTGTGCAATTTGTCCTGAGCATGCTGATACCCCATATGTGGGGGTAAACCACTGTTTGGGTGCATGGCAGAGTTTGGAAGGGAAGGAGCGCCGTTTGACTTTTTCAACTCAGAATAGGCTGGACGCCATGTCGCGTTTGTAGAGGCCCTGATGTGTCTAAACAGTGGAAACCCCCACAAGTGACACCATTTTTGAAACTAGACCCCTTAAGGAACTTATCTAGATGTGTGGTGAGCACTTTGAACCCCCAAGTGCTTCACAGAAGTTTATAACGTAGAGCCGTGAAAATAAAAAATCATTTTTTTCCTCAAAAATGATTCTTTAGCCGGCTATTTTTTTATTTTCCCAAGGGTAACAGGAGAAATTGGACCCCAAAAGTTGTTGTGCAATTTTTCCTGAGTATGCTGATACCACATATGTGGGGTGAAACCACTGTTTGGGCGCATGGGAGAGCTTGGAAGGGAAGGAGCGCCATTTTGTAATGCAGACTTTGATGGAATGTTCTGTGGGCGTCATGTTGTGTTTGCAGAGCCCTTGATGTGCCTAAACAGTAGAACCCTTCTGCAAGTGACACCATTTTGGAAACTAGACCCCCCAAGGAGCTTATCTAGATGTGTGGTGAGCACTTTGAACCCCCAAGTGCTTCACAGAAATTTATAAACGCAGAGCCGTGAAAATAAAAAATCATTTTTTTCCTCAAAAATTATTTTTTTGGCCAGCTATTTTTGATTTTCCCAAGGGTAACAGGAGAAATTAGAACCCCAAAATTGGTGTGCAATTTGTCCTGAGTATGCTGATTCCCATATGTTGTTGTAAACCACTGTTTGGGCGCACGGTAGGGCTCGGAAGGGAGGGAGCGCCATTTGACTTTTCGAACGCCACGTCGTGTTTGGAGACCCCCTGATGTGTCTAAACAGTGGAAACTCCCCAAAAGTGACCCCATTTTGGAAACTAGACCCCTTAAGGAACTTATCTAGATGTGTGTGAGCACTTTGAACCCCCAAGTGTTTCACAGAAATTTATAAACGCAGAGCTGTGAAAATAAAAAATCATTTTTTTCCTCAAAAAAGATTTTTTTAGCCAGCTATTTTTTATTTGTGGAAATGGAAGATGTGACAAATGGATTTTGTTCAACTTTGGAGCTATGATGGGAGCTATATCATAGGAAGGTTAGTGGTGCCTTTCTCTTGATTAAGATTGACGGTACGCTCACACTAGTGTAGCGAGTGTATTTTCTTGTGCGTGAGAATTGGACGCGATACGCCAAGGACCATCGGCTTAAACTCTGCTGCCAGCGTGACCCGAGTGTCATTGCACTGTGATCTGATTCTCTCATATGCCAGAATCGAAGCACAGGTGTGGGGAAAATGGAGAACTTATTTTTTCCATCTTTTTCATTTTATGAGTTGGCGTATATCGGACTGCACTTGGATGAATTATAGGATTTCTGCAGGACTCACAGACAAAATTTAAGAGGAAGAATAAAAACTTTAGATGAGATAGATCTTGAAATATACAGACCTCTTCAGTCAGAAACAGTGGACACCACTGTACCTTTAGGAAGAATGGGAACTTGTTCTTCGGGAAAGTGTGTTGGGTTTTATGATTTTAGTACCAGGGCTTGCCTGTGGCTGAGTCTTTTGGCTGACCCAACTTTATGTTTGGTACCTTCTAGAAAATGACACCAATCCTCGAAGGCCCACCTAATTGCTAACAATTCAGGATTACTGCTATCATAGTTTCTTTCTGCAGTCAAAATTTCTTGTGAAAAGTATAGACAATGATGAGTAAGAGTTGCTGTATGTTGTAATACCACTGCATCAACCCCAACCTCTGATGCATCACCCTCCACTACACATAGATGTTCTAATAACAATGGAAAAAGAACGATCAAAGAGTCCAAAAAAAAAGTATAAAAAGATTTTTTATTAAACATCAATTGATAAAAGAGCAGGGAGAAACAGTGATAAGGACTGCCGCCAAAAAGCACAAGTGGGCAAATAGGACACACACAGGTGGAGAATTGGCCAAATTACATGATTACAACACTGCAAGTGCAGAGATTGTATTTAAATATAAGTATAAATACTGGCCAAAACAATCATGATGTTATAGATGTATGAACAGAATTGCATATAACAGTGATGTCCTAGAAGATTAGTATAGCCACATATTCTGGACAAGAAATTACATCAAAATATCTAGGACATCTCTGCTATCTAATCACTTAAGCATCGCAAAAATTTGCAGTAGTAGCATAGATGGTAATAGTATACCTGTTTAGGTAGAGAACTGACACCAGGTGCGTCCACCCCGACGCGCGTTTCAGCTATTGTGCCTTCCTCAAGGGGTGAAGGGGAAGTGGAAGTGAGGGGTATAAAAGCAACATACCACCAATCACGTGTGGGCTTGCACATCTGTCTCATAATATCACATTAGAGATAATATCCCTTAAAACCAGCGAAGATTAACAAGTAGTGTTGAGCGATACGATACCGCAAGTATCGGGTATCGGCCGATATTAGCTGTTTCGGCCTTTCGATACTTAGTTCCGATATTTTCCATATATCGTATACCGGAATCGGAAGTTCCCATAATTCTTTGAGAGGCAATGTGATTTTAGTCAGCCAATGAGGAATCCTAAGAAGTGTGGGCACATCCTGTACTGCTGCGGTCATGTTAACTAATGGCATGGCTGTGATTGGATGCTGAAATGATGTCAGAATGCACTATAAAAGGCGCCGCCGCCATTTTAGCGTCACTGTGCTGTGAATTCAGTAAGGGACAGAACGCTGCTGTGCTGACTCTGAGGGACAGTTAGAGATTGCGATTTAGTGTACTGTGCTGTAGGCAGGCTAGCACCAACCGCTGTGTAAAGCTTCCTTTTGCCTGCAGTGTTGTTTTAACAGCTCTGCAAGGTGCGTGTGTGAGTGTAAGTGATGCTGCAGTTTGCTCTGCATGCAACGCTGTCTGTAGGCATCTGCACGTGTCACTCACAGACTCTTTTTTTTTTCTTCAGTGTAATTCTTGCAGCTCCATGCAATTTAACTATTAGTGTGACGTGCTTCCATCCGTATCCAATACATTGGTTGCAAACACTATAGAAGTAAACAAAGGAGTAGCCTTTCACAGATTGTGAACAGTTGTGTTTCAGTGTTCACTTCAGTCTGTGTTTTTTATTTTTTGAGTGCACATCACGCTCCAGTTACTTGTTCAAGCACTGCTGCTTGTACTCTGCTGAGCGTGTCTCAGTGCCTCATCCTTTTCATTTATCTCCAATTGGTTCTGCTTAGTGTTGAGCGATATTGCTCGATATCTAAAAATATCGTATCGAAATTGTATCGCCGATAGCACTAAATATCGTCGATATCCGATTTCGATAGCGGAAGTCCCATGTAAGTCTATGGGAACAAAATATCGAAATTAAAAAAAACCTTTATTTCCTTGTAAACACTAAATATACACACATAGAATACATATATATATATATATATATATATATATATATATACATGTCATTGTGACATATATATATACATATATGTATAGTTTATACACTTCTACATAGTAAAATATACTCTGATTCAATTGCCGGGTAAAGCCGGCTTCTGTGAAAAGACAAGCACCCGACATGAAATGACACTTGGTGTACATAGGGTTAACCATGTCTTTTCATGTCGTTTGCAATCTGATTTGCACAAACAATTACATCAGTCTATGTGTGCAAAATTTCACACCTGTAGGGGTTAATTAAAGGTGTAAATTCGTTGTAAAAAAACTGACTTTTTTGCTACGAATTTACACCTTTAATTAACCCCTACAGGTGTGAAATTTTGCACACTAAAGGTACTGCCACACTATACAATCCCGCTAGCGATCACAATAACGACGCATACTAATGCGATCGCTAGCGGGATTGTTTCTATATCGCTAAATGCGGCCACATTTAGCGATATAGTTAACGACGCTATCGCCGTTAGCGATCTTCTTAACGACTTTAGCGGTACAAAAGTACCGCTAAATCGCTAAGAAAAGGTGCCACACAGCGATTAGATACTTACCCAGCGGGAGCGCTAGCGATGAATAGGGTCTGGAACGATTCAGCGACGAGCGAGATCACAGCAGGAAGCTCGTCGCTGGAAGCTGCGCACTGAACAACATCGCTAACGGGATCGCTAAATAGTGACGTTTTTAGCGATCCCGTTAGCGATATTGTTTAGAGTGGCATACCCTTTACACTCATGTAATTGTTTGTGCAAATCAGATATCAAACTACATGAAAAGACATGGTTAACTCTATGTAAACCAAGTGTCATTTCATGTCGGGTTCTGCATTTTCACAAAAGCCGGCAATTGAATTAGCGGCTATTATACTATGTAGAAGTGTATGAACTATAAATATAAATATATATATATGTGTCACAAATTCAATGACATGTATATATATTATATATATATATATGAGGTGTAAAATTGCTGAAAAAAAATGTGTGGGCTCCCGCCCTATTTTCGCAACCAGACAGACAAAGCCAGTGAGTGGGGGCAGATAATAATAGCCCAGAGAGGGACCATTATTTTTGCCCCCCCCCCGGCTACTAAAATCTGCCCCCAGACACCCCAGAAAAGACAAATCTATAATTAGATTCGCCCTTTCTGGCACTTTGCCCGTTTATTCCCATTGCCCTGTAGCGGTGGCGAATGGGTTAATAAAGGGTTAAAATGACCTTGCAATTGAAAGGTCACTTTAAGCCAGGTTAATAATTGAGAGCTGTCAATCAGACAACTATCAATTATTAATCCTATTGTATGAAAGAAAAATCAAACACACACACTTTAATAAAAAAGAAGTTTAATGAAATAATCACACAGTTTTTGACCATATTTTATTTACCTGCTAAAACCATTTCCTGTAATAAAAATAAAATAATAAAGCAAAATTATTCTTACCAATCCGATGTACAGTCAGGTCCCACGGTGTAATCCATCAGAAAGGGTTAATGTTTACTGCAGGGACCGCAGCTAATGCTGCAGCCTCACAGTAAACCCCCAAATGAATGAGTTCCTCTCCTGGCTGACAGGAGAGGAAGTGGAAAGCTTAATTGATTGCTTTCCACTTTCACTTCAGGTCAGCCAGGGACACAATCAGTGTCGTCAGAGGGAACTGGTTAACAAAAATAGGGGATCCCCTCGAAAAAAAATGGCGTGGGGTCCCCCCTATTTTTGTTAACCAGCCAGATGAAGCAGACCGCTGAGGCCTGGATTTCAGGCTGTTAAGGAGCCAAGATCCATGGACCTTGCCAGCCTGATAATACCAGGCCACAGCAGTCTGCATATCTTGGCTGATTAAGAAAAATAGGGGATCCCCTCGAAAAAAATTGGCGTGGGGTCCCCCCTATTTTTGTTAACCAGCCAGATGAAGCAGACCGCTGAGGCCTGGTTTTTCAGGCTGGTAAGGATCCAATATCCATGGACCTTGCAAGCCTGATAATACCAGGCCACAGCAGTCTGCTTAGCTTGGCTGGTTAACAAAAATAGGGGATCCCCTCGAAAAAAAAAACGGCGTAGGGGTCCCCCTATTTTTGTTAACCAGCCAAGTAAAATGCAGACTGCTGCGGCCTGGTATTAAAAGACTGTCAAGGCCCATTGATTTTGGCCCTCAACAGCCTGATAATACCAGGCTACAGCAGCCCCACATTTGGCGCATCAAAAGATGTGCCAATTGTGGCACTTTACCCGGCTCTTCCCACTTGCCCTGTAGCGGTGGCAAGCGGGGTAATAAGGGGTTAATGTCACCGTTGATTGCACGGTGACAATAAACCCGGTTAATAATGGAGAGGCGTCAATAAGACAACGATCCATTATTAATCCCAAAGTTATTAAATGCATAAAAAAAAGACAAAGCAAGAAAAAAGTATTTTAATGAAATAAAAGAGACAACACAGTTTTCATTTCTTTTATTGTACTCTCATTCCTGCGACGCCATCGATCTCCTGTAAAAAAAGAAAAAAACAAACCAACAGTATACCACCTGTCCGACGCAGTCCATAGTAACGACAGTCCCACGACGATCCAGCTCTGCTACATCGCAATGACAGGCAGAGCCTGTCATCGCTACGCAGCATAGCTGATTACCTGCTTCCCCGGCGGTGACGTCATCGGACTGACTGCTTTACGGCCGGGATTACCCAGCAGTCACTGCAGTTATCGCGAGAAACTGCATGTGACCGCCGGGGAGAAGAGGATGGCGGCCATGAAGCAGTCCAGGACGTGACCGCCGGAGATCTTCTGCCAGGTAAGTGCCGCTGACTCCTGACAGACCCGACCGACGGACACTGACAGTGACAGACCCGACCGACCGACACAGACAGTGACAGTGACAAATCCGATTACGGTATTCGATATGACGAAAATATCGAAACGAATTATCGAAAGGCCGATAGAGCTAATATCGGCCGATAGCCGATATTTGCATTATCGTATCGCTCAACACTAGTTCTGCTCCATTCCATTTAAAATATAATCTATTAGTGTGACGCGCTTCCATCCTTATCCAATACATTGGTTGCAAACACTATAGAAGTAGACAAAGGAGTAGCCTTTCACAGATTGTGAACAGTTGTGTTTCAGTGTTCACTTCAGTCTGTGTTTTTTCATTTTTTGAGTGCACATCACGCTCCAGTTACTTGTTCAAGCACTGCTGCTTGTACTCTGCTGAGCGTGTCTCAGTGCCTCATCCTTTTCATTTATCTCCAATTGGTTCTGCTCCATTCCATTTAAAATATAATCTATTAGTGTGACGCGCTTCCATCCGTATCCAATACATTGGTTGCAAACACTATAGAAGTAGACAAAGGAGTAGCCTTTCACAGATTGTGAACAGTTGTGTTTCAGTGTTCACTTCAGTCTGTGTTTTTTATTTTTTGAGTGCACATCACGCTCCAGTTACTTGTTCAAGCACTGCTGCTTGTACTCTGCTGAGCGTGTCTCAGTGCCTCATCCTTTTCATTTATCTCCAATTGGTTCTGCTCCATTCCATTTAAAATATAATCTATTAGTGTGACGCGCTTCCATCCGTATCCAATACATTGGTTGCAAACACTATAGAAGTAGACAAAGGAGTAGCCTTTCACAGATTGTGAACAGTTGTGTTTCAGTGTTCACTTCAGTCTGTGTTTTTTATTTTTTGAGTGCACATCACGCTCCAGTTACTTGTTCAAGCACTGCTGCTTGTATTCTGCTGAGCGTGTCTCAGTGCCTCATCCTTTTCATTTATCTCCAATTGGTTCTGCTCCATTCCATTTAAATTATAATCTATTAGTGTGACGCGCTTCCATCCGTATCCAATACATTGGTTGCAAACACTATAGAAGTAGACAAAGGAGTAGCCTTTCACAGATTGTGAACAGTTGTGTTTCAGTGTTCACTTCAGTCTGTGTTTTTTATTTTTTGAGTGCACATCACGCTCCAGTTACTTGTTCAAGCACTGCTGCTTGTACTCTGCTGAGCGTGTCTCAGTGCCTCATCCTTTTCATTTATCTCCAATTGGTTCTGCTCCATTCCATTTAAAATATAATCTATTAGTGTGACGCGCTTCCATCCGTATCCAATACATTGGTTGCAAACACTATAGAAGTAGACAAAGGAGTAGCCTTTCACAGATTGTGAACAGTTGTGTTTCAGTGTTCACTTCAGTCTGTGTTTTTTATTTTTTGAGTGCACATCACGCTCCAGTTACTTGTTCAAGCACTGCTGCTTGTACTCTGCTGAGCGTGTCTCAGTGCCTCATCCTTTTCATTTATCTCCAATTGGTTCTGCTCCATTCCATTTAAAATATAATCTATTAGTGTGACGCGCTTCCATCCGTATCCAATACATTGGTTGCAAACACTATAGAAGTAGACAAAGGAGTAGCCTTTCACAGATTGTGAACAGTTGTGTTTCAGTGTTCACTTCAGTCTGTGTTTTTTATTTTTTGAGTGCACATCACGCTCCAGTTACTTGTTCAAGCACTGCTGCTTGTACTCTGCTGAGCGTGTCTTAGTGCCTCATCCTTTTCATTTATCTCCAATTGGTTCTGCTCCATTCCATTTAAAATATAATCTATTAGTGTGACGCGCTTCCATCCGTATCCAATACATTGGTTGCAAACACTATAGAAGTAGACAAAGGAGTAGCCTTTCACAGATTGTGAACAGTTGTGTTTCAGTGTTCACTTCAGTCTCTGCATAATAACCACACTTAGGCCTTATAACTTTTCTGACTTTCTTTATCAATCTACTAAGATGAAGAAGTCAGTGAGTAAGGCACGTGGTCGTGGCCGTGGAGTTTCAGCAGGGAGAGGACGTGGGGATTCTGTGGCTGCTGCCGCCCTCAGTGACACAGCATCCACCAGTTTTACCCATGAGCGTTCCTTTATGCGCACTTTGGTAGGAGCTCGGCGTGCCCCCCTGCTGCGGGAAGAACAAATTGAAGCCGTTGTTGGTTGGATGGCAGCCAATGCATCGACTTCAATTCCTTCCACCTCCTCTCAGGAACACAACACTGTTGAGCAACCATCTGTCTGTTCACCGCCTGTCAAATTGCCCAGGCAGTCAGAGAGTTCTGTACAGGAGCCAACTGAGTCTCTGCTTCTGTTCTCAGAATCTGTTGGCTCGCAAACACGGGCACAGGCAAGCAGCATTCTGCAATTTGAAGAAGAGGGAGTATGCAGTGATGCGCAACAGCTGTGTCTCTCTCAATCTGAAGAGGCGGGTGAGCCAGTGCCGATGGACAGCACACCGCAGAACGCATCTTATGATGATGATGAGACTCAGGTGCCAGGTTTTGTGGAGCATGGTGCTGCCCAGACCATCCAACAGCAGCAGGTGTTGGAAGAGGGTAGTGGAGATGATGAAGTCCGAGACCCAACATGGCGTGAGCAACAGGAAGGTGGTGGGAGCAGCTCTGAGGAAGAGATTGTCCCAACGGTACAAAGAGGAGGGAGAGGTAGGCTGCAGACTCGCTTGCCTGTAGCCTCCAGTTTGGCACCTGTTGGGAGCAGTTCTCTTAGAAATGTCAAAATTGGCGCTCCATGACTTGCACTGCGTGGTCCTTTTTTGACAGACTTGTAGATGATATTTGCTATGTTCAATGCAAGCTGTGTAAGCAAAAAGTTAAAAGAGGTAAAAATATCAGTAACCTGAATACCACAAATATGTGGAAACATGTACGGACAAAGCACGTAGCTGAGTTACAAAGACACACTGGAGATGTAGGCCAACCTACAGTAGCACCTACATCTTCAGGTCGTGTTGGAGCCTCTACCTCCAGCTCACACACACCTGGTTCGGCTTCCTCACAGGATCTCCATGGAAGAACCTCGGTCACTGTTGTCCATAGACAAACTGTTATTCCACCCACAGCAGCAAGTTCACAGTCATCGTCACACTACCAGACCACAAAACAGCCATCGGTACCACAGGCATGGGATAAAAGACGGCCATACTCGGCAAACCATCCACGAGCACAGGCTCTGAATGCTGGCATTGCAAAACTCCTGTCCCTTGAAATGCTGTCATTCAGGCTGGTGGAGACTGACAGTTTCAGGAACTGTCCACAATATAATGTGCCAAGCCGATTTTATTTCAGCAGGCAAGCTGTCCCTGCTCTGCAAAAACATGTCGAGGGAAATATTAAACATGCGCTACTAAACGCCGTCAGTAGCAGGGTCCACCTGACCACCGATGCGTGGACCAGTACCCATGGCCAGGGACGATACCTTTCCCTCACTGCCCATTGGGTCAATGTTGTGGAGCCGGGTACAGATCTTGCCAGTGGCGCTGTACGTGTTCTGCCAACTCCAAGGATTGCAGGAATCCAGTCTGTACACATTGATTCCTCCTCCTACTCCAATTCCTCAGAATCATCGCTGCACGAGCCGTCACGGTATACCTCCACATGGACCCGTGAACGCTTACCTGTTGCGACCGATATGAGCACAGCCGTGGCCAAACGTCAACAGGCCTTCCTGAAATTAATTTCCATGGGGAATCGAAGCCACACAGCGCAGGAGCTCTGGGATGCTATCAAGCAGGAGAGCGACGTGTGGTTTTTGTCAGCTAATCTCCAGCCAGGCTTGGTAGTGTGTGACAATGGCCGAAATCTGGTGGCAGCTCTGGGCCTTGACAACCTCACTCACATACCATGTCTGGCACATGTGCTCAACTTGGTCGTGCAGAGTTTTTTGAGGGACTATCCGGATCTTGATGCACTGCTGCACAAGGTCCGCCTAGAGTGCGCTCACTTGCGACGTTCCAGCATGGCCAGATCGCGCATTGCAGCTCTGCAAGTCAGATTTCGCCTTCCTGAACATCGCATCATATGTGACGTACCCACCAGGTGGAATTCCACGTTACATATGTTGGAGCGGCTGTGTGAGCAGCAGCCAGCAGTAATGGAGTATCAGCTGCAACAGGCGCAATCAACTCGCAATTTGCGCCGTTCACACTTCACCACTACTGAGTGGGCCTCTATGAAGGACATCTGCGACGTTTTGCGTGCGTTTGATGTCTCAACGCGGATGGCGAGTGCAGATGATGCACTAGTCAGCATGACTGTCCCCCTTATCTGCCTGCTTCAGAAATCACTGAAAGCACTAAAGGAAGAGGTTTTGGAAGAGGTGGAGGATGAGGAGTCACAAATTCAATTACCTTCAGGACAGTCATCGCAACGTGGTTCCTCACAAAGGGCTGGGCAGGGCTCACTTTGTGAGGAGGATGAGGAGGAGGAGGAGTCAATGGAGGAGGAAGAAATCCCTACAGAGGGAGGTACACAACGCTCTAGTCAGTATGTAGAGCGAGGGTGGGGTGATGCAGAGGAGGCAGAGATGACGCCTCTTCCAGAGGACAGCCTTTGTTGGCCAGTTGGGAGTCTGCAGCACATGGTTGATTTCATGCTTCAGTGCCTGAGAAACGACCGCCGCATCGCCCACATTCTCACCACGTCAGATTATTGGGTGTACACCCTCCTAGACCCTCGCTACCGGGACAACTTACAAACCCTCATCACACCGGTGAACCGGGACCGTAAAATGCAGGAGTACCAAGACACACTGGTGCAATCCATACTGCTGTACATTCCAGCCGAGAGAGCTGCTGCTGCTGCTACTGCTTTACAAAGCAGCTCTGTGCGTCGAGGCAGTGTAGACACCTCTACAACAAGAGGGAGCAGAAGCAGCGCCTCTGCACAGGGCAAGAGCTGTATGTTACAAATGTGGCAAAGTTTTGTGACAGCGCCAGCAAGGTCTACACCATCCGAGACGGCTCCAGTCACCAGGAAGAAACGTTTCCGTAAGATGGTGACAGACTACTTGGCTTTCCCTCTAAGTGTACTCCCAGATGCCTCTTCCCCTTTCAAATTTTGGGTCTCTAAGTTGGATACATGGCCAGAGCTTAGCCAGTATGCATTGGAGGTGCTGGCTTGCCCTGCTGCCAGTGTATTATCTGAGCGTGTCTTTAGTGCTGCAGGTGGTGTAGTAACAGACCGTCGCATGCGACTATCCTCAGAGAATGTAGACCGGCTTACTTTTCTGAAAATGAACAAGGCATGGATCTCACCTGAATTTGCCTGTCCGTTTTCAGATTAAATAACTGTTTGGCAACGTTTTCCATGTCTCCTGTTATGTTCATCTTTCTACCACCTGAACTCTACTCCCTGGGCTACAACACCGCCATTTGTTGCTCGTAAGTAATTGGCAGGGGTACTGACTCCTGGCCAGCCTGGTTACAGCACGACAGCTGTTTCCTAGCAGTGTGAACGTCAATTATCCTCCAATAAGTTGTGCTGTCGTGTTGCATTCGGGTTAGCCGACTCTATGTTGCCTGTAGTTTAGGTGATTCCTATGTGTGCTGTGGGATATGTAAATAAAGGCGGTTTCCATTGTGACAATAGGACAAGCACCCACTGTAGGACTGTGTGATTCGGTAACTGCGGACGGCTTGCGTCCTGTCAACTTACATTTTCATGGGTGCGTTCTTCTACCCGTCCGGGGTCCAGTACCGTCAACTGGTTCTCCCCAGTGCCTTTGGCCTAGTGCCTCCATCTCCGTATCCGAGTTCCACCAACGTCTGCTGGTCCTTGGTAGTGCTTTGGAGCACAGGTACCTCCTGCTTAGTAACCGTGTCACAGTAACGTCAGCTGGTACTCGGTTGTGACATTGCCTCTTTTCCTTCTGCTACCCGTCCGGGGTCCAGTACCGTCAACTGGTTCTCCCCAGTGCCTTTGGCCTAGGTGCCTCCATCTCCGTATCCGAGTTCCACCAACGTCTGCTGGTCCTTGGTAGTGCTTTGGAGCACAGGTACCTCCTGCTTAGTAACCGTGTCACAGTAACGTCAGCTGGTACTCGGTTGTGACATTGCCTCTTTTCCTTCTGCTACCCGTCCGGGGTCCAGTACCGTCAACTGGTTCTCCCCAGTGCCTTTGGCCTAGGTGCCTCCATCTCCGTATCCGAGTTCCACCAACGTCTGCTGGTCCTTGGTAGTGCTTTGGAGCACAGGTACCTCCTGCTTAGTAACCGTGTCACAGTAACGTCAGCTGGTACTCGGTTGTGACATTGCCTCTTTTCCTTCTGCTGTCCCTCCGGGTTCCAGCACAGTCAGCTGGTCCTCATTACTTCCATTGTCTCTTGCTCCATCTAGATACCCGTCAGTGTTCCAGTAACTCAGCTGGTTCTCGGAAATTAGACTACCTTAAAGACCACCCAGAAGAAGATGACGACAACAAGGACGACGAGCATGAAGCCAACCAGCCTGAACACCATCACAAAGAAAAAATAAAAGATTACCCAGAAGAAGATCACCAACAGGACAAAGAAGGTTAAGACAAACTACAAGATACAGAACAAGAGACAGCAGAACAATAAGCAGAAGATCAAAAAGCAGAAGAACATGAAGTATAAGACCAAAATGAAGAGCAAAATATATGCTCTAAATTCTAAGCAGAAGAAGACTAAGCAGTGTATGGGGGTGAGTCCGTTCCTCCTCGTGGTGCCCCTGGAAAATGCCTGCTGCTGCAGGCTAAACTGAACACGGACAAATACTTTTGTAATTTAAATCTTTTGTGACAGCAAGAACGGAAGGATGAACAATTCATACTTTTACAGATTACAAGTACAGGAATCTCTGTCACAAATAAGAATATGATGAAGAAGATGAAGAGGAAGAAGATGAAGAATTTGAATATGAAGAAGATTAATTAGTTTAATAATAACAATATGAGTAATGTAAACAAAAACATGAATAGCAAGAAATTTAAGAAGAAGATTAAGAAGGTGAAGATGAAGAATAATTTGATGAGAAAGATGATGCTGCTGAAGATTATGAAGGAGAAAGTGTGGCACTGGCAAAAGTTAAAAAGGTGAAGAGCATGGAAGTTGTGAAACATACATATTTGCCAAAATAGAATAAAGGTTAACAACATTGTCAATTTGTTAGTCAATCCAAACGTATTTCCAAAAAAATATATATTAATGCTATTCCAATGCATTGGGTTAAACATGTATGCCTTTATTGTCTCCTCAACCTCCCCCAATACATTCTACATTAGTCTTTGTTGTTTTCCTTCATGTACAATTAACCAACAAGGCAAGAATGTTTTTTTTTAATGTCGATATTTGGTTCCCATAGACTTACATAGGACTTCCAGTATCGGAATCGGATATCGACGATATTTAGTGATATCGGCGATACCATTCCGATCCGATATTTTTAGATATCGAGCAGTATCGCTCAACACTATTAACAAGTGCTGATGCAGTTAGTCATATAGATGCCCGCATGAAAAAACACCGATAACTCACACTAAAAATTCCACTGCTATCAAGCGTTTTATTGTATACATGTCCAAGGCACAAGATCGTCATCAGTGTGCGCTTGGAGCGGCCTCTATGACGTGCCCGTTGTCCCGACAACCGAGGACGCATGACGGCGTCGGCGTCAGGCGCCAGGTGACGTCACATCACGTGACCTATCACCATGGCGCCGGGTGACGCCGAGAACCGCCAGGCATATCCGATCCACGGGAGAAGGCGCGTACCAGCCGTAAGTATGATAGAAAATTTGGCAGACATGTGGATTATCAAACAGTGGGACAACTATATGTCATACAGCAGACAAAATTAGCTAAATAGCAGAGAATTAATTAGCAGGAAAGGATATAATATTATGTATGATCCATTGATAATGACAAATATACAAATTGTAAATATAGACACAACGGTTTTAAAAAACATGACAAATTAGATAATACAGATATTAAATGAATAATAGAAGACAGAGCAATAGTCATGTTATCAATTGATTTGCCAATGGATGTGGATGATATCATCTGATGGAATGAAGATATCTAGATCGTAATCAAATATTGTGCCTCAATAACATGAAGGTGGAAGAAAACTGCAAAAAATATAAAAACAATTAAAATCAAAGAAACCACCACATATGCTTAAAACAGAGGATCAGTACAGACCATGAAAAATCTTAGAGAAAAGAAGAGAAGCTTAGGGTCTCATTAAGACCCTTTGGATGGACAGTATCTAGGACCCAGATCCATCTAGTTTCTTTCTGAACAATCTCTGACTCAAATTACCACCACGGATGCCTGGAATTAACATATCAATACCTTTAACTCTGAGTAGAGAGCTGTCACAATTGTGGTGTAATTTGAAGTGACGAGGTAAAGTCCTAAGTGTGGCTGGATCCCCGTGACCGGCCGCCGCCTGAATGCCCAAAACATGTTCCCCGGTGCGCACCTTCAGTTGACGAGTCGTCATGCCAACGTAAATAAGGTTGCAGGGACATGTGGCAAAATAAACCACATAACGAGAATTACATGAAATGTTTTTTCGAATCCCGTAGATTCTTGTACCTGCAGAGTTGGAGAAGGTGGCACTGCGGTCAATGTTAGGGCAGGCGACGCACCGACCACACGGAAAACAGCCACACCTAGGACGTCCAGCCTGAAAAATACCGTGATCGGTGTCAACATGGTAGTGGCTGTGTACTAGTTGGTCGCTGAGATTCATGGATCGTCTGAATGTGATACTGGGTCTATCAGAAATAATCTGATTTAATATAGGGTCAGTTTGGAGAATGGGCCATGCCTTTTGGAGACAATTCCTCATGCGAGTGGCTTGGGAATGGAAGCCCGTTATAAATCTAATAGTCTTGGAGGAGTTGCTGTTTCTTTCCCTGTTATATAACAGGGAATGACGGGTAGAGTGTTTTGCCCGATTATAGGCTCTTTTAAGAAACCCGTCTGCTGTATCCCCTCTCTTTGAACCGTTGGAATAATTCATGGGCTTCTTTTTCAAATTCATGGTCACTAGAACAAATCCTGCGGATACGCAAGAATTGTCCTATTGGGATTGAATTAATAAGAGGTTTGGGATGAGCGGAAGTGGCATGCAATAACATGTTGGTTGAAGTCTCCTTTCTGTGGACACCAGTTTGCAAAACATCATTCTCATCTCTTGTCACTGTGACATCAAGAAAATCAATGGTATTGACATGGAAATTGGATGTGATATGAATATTCCTGTCATTCAAATTGATGTCAGACACAAATTTGCCAAGGGAAGTTGAATCACCCTGCCAGATCAAAAATATGTCATCAATGTACCGCACCCAAAAGGGGATGCGGTCCATTGATGACATACGATCCGGCAGGGAAAAGTCCCTCTCCCACAGCCCCAGGAACAAGTTGGCATAGGATGGGGCAAAGGAGGCACCCATGGTGTCCCCTGGAGCTGCAGGTAGAAGGACCCTTTAAAAGTGAAGAAGTTATGAGTCAAGGAGAATTCCAAGAGCTCCAAGACGAGCTGAATGATACCTGATGGTAGATTTGACATGTCCAAAAAATATTTGGTAGCGAAGATGCCATCGGAATGTTTTATGCTAGTTAGTGTTGAGCGATACTGCTCGATATCTAAAAATATCGTATCGAAATGGTATCGCCGATATCACTAAATATCGTCGATATCCGATTTCGATACCGGAAGTCCAATGTAAGTCTATGGGAACAAAATATCGCAACTAAAAAAAACCTTTATTTCCTTGTAAACACTAAATATACACACATAGAATACATATATATATATATATATATACATGTCATTGTGACATATATATATATATATATACATATATGTATAGTTTATACACTTCTACATAGTAAAATATACTCTGATTCAATTGCCGGGTAAAGCCGGCTTCTGTGAAAAGACAGAAGCACCCGACATGAAATGACACTTGGTGTACATAGGGTTAACCATGTCTTTTCATGTCGTTTGCAATCTGATTTGCACAAACAATTACATCAGTCTATGTGTGCAAAATTTCACACCTGTAGGGGTTAATTAAAGGTGTAAATTCGTTGTAAAAAAAAACGGACTTTTTTGCTACGAATTTACACCTTTAATTAACCCCTACAGGTGTGAAATTTTGCACACTTACACTCATGTAATTGTTTGTGCAAATCAGATATCAAACTACATGAAAAGACATGGTTAACTCTATGTAAACCAAGTGTCATTTCATGTCGGGTTCTGCATTTTCACAAAAGCCAGCAATTGAATTAGCGGCTATTATACTATGTAGAAGTGTATGAACTATAAATATAAATATATATATATGTGTCACAAATTCAATGACATGTATATATATATATGAGGTGTAAAATTGCTGAAAAAAAATGCGTGGGCTCCCGCCCTATTTTCGCAACCAGACAGACAAAGCCAGTGAGTGGAGGCAGATAATAATAGCCCAGAGAGGGACCATTATTTTTGGCCCCCCCGGCTACTAACATCTGCCCCCAGACACCCCAGAAAGGGCAAATCTCTAATTAGATTTGCCCTTTCTGGCACTTTGCCCGTCTATTCCCATTGCCCTGTAGCGGTGGCGAATGGGTAATAAGGGGTTAAAATGACCTTGCAATTGAAAGGTCACTTTAAGCCAGGTTAATAATTGAGAGCTGTCAATCAGACAACTATCAATTATTAATCCTATTGTATGAAAGAAAAATCAAACACACACACTTTAATAAAAAAGTTTAATGAAATAATCACACAGTTTTTGACCATATTTTATTTACCTGCTAAAACCATTTCCTGTAATAAAAATAAAATAATAAAGCAAAATTATTCTTACCAATCCGATGTACAGTCAGGTCCCAAGGTGTAATCCATCAGAAAGGGTTAATGTTTACTGCAGGGACCGCAGCTAATGCTGCAGCCTCACAGTAAACCCCCAAATGAATGAGTTCCTCTACTGGCTGACAGGAGAGGAAGTGGAAAGCTTAATTGATTGCTTTCCACTTTCACTTCAGGTCAGCCAGGGACACAATCAGTGACGTCAGAGGGAACTGGTTAACAAAAATAGGGGATCCCCTCGAAAAAAATAGGCGTAGGGTCCCCCCTATTTTTGTTAACCAGCCAGATGAAGCAGACCGCTGAGGCCTGGATTTTCAGGCTGTTAAGGAGCCAAGATCCATGGACCTTGCCAGCCTGATAATACCAGGCCACAGCAGTCTGCATATCTTGGCTGATTAACAAAAATAGGGGATCCCCTCGAAAAAAATTCGCGTGGGGTCCCCCCTATTTTTGTTAACCAGCCAGATGAAGCAGACCGCTGAGGCCTGGTTTTTCAGGCTGGTAAGGATCCAATATCCATGGACCTTGCAAGCCTGATAATACCAGGCCACAGCAGTCTGCTTAGCTTGGCTGGTTAACAAAAATAGGGGATCCCCTCGAAAAAAAAACCGGCGTAGGGGTCCCCCTATTTTTGTTAACCAGCCAAGTAAAATGCAGACTGCTGCGGCCTGGTATTAAAAGACTGTCAAGGCCCATGGATTTTGGCCCCCAACAGCCTGATAATACCAGGCTACAGCAGCCCCACATTTGGCGCATCAAAAGATGTGCCAATTGTGGCACTTTACCCGGCTCTTCCCACTTGCCCTGTAGCGGTGGCAAGCGGGGTAATAAGGGGTTAATGTCACCGTTGATTGCACGGTGACAATAAGCCCGGTTAATAATGGAGAGGCGTCAATAAAACACCGATCCATTATTAATCCCAAAGTTATTAAATGCATAAAAAAAAGACAAAGCAAGAAAAAAGTATTTTAATGAAATAAAAGAGACAACACAGTTTTCATTTCTTTTATTGTACTCTCATCCTGCGACGCCATCGATCTCCTGTAAAAAAAGAAAAAAAACAAACCAACAGTATACCACCTGTCCGACGCAGTCCATAGTAACGACAGTCCCACGACGATCCAGCTCTGCAACATCGCAATGACAGGCAGAGCCTGTCATCGCGACGCAGCACAGCTGATTACCTGCTTCCCGCGGTGACGTCATCGGACTGACTGCTTTACGGCCGGGATTACCCAGCAGTCACTGCAGTTATCGCGAGAAACTGCATGTGACCGCCGGGGAGAAGAGGATGGCGGCCATGAAGCAGTCCAGGACGTGACCGCCGGAGATCTTCTGCCAGGTAAGTGCCGCTGACTCCTGACAGACCCGACAGACGGACACTGACAGTGACAGACCCGACCGACGGACACAGACAGTGACAGTGACAAATCCGATTCCGGTATTCGATATGACGAAAATATCGGTATTCGGAATCGAAAGGCCGATACAGCTAATATCGGCCGATATCCTATATTTGCAGTATCGTATCGCTCAACACTAATGCTAGTATATAGCGATTCTACATCCCCAGTTACCATTAATGTGTTGGGGCCAATATGAAGACCATCAACTCGTCTCAGAAACTCACTTGTGTCCACAAGAAAGGAGGGAAGACTTTCCACAAGGGATTGTAATTTAGAATCAATCCAGAGATTCACCTTCTCCAAATAATTACCAGAGCCGGATATGATTGGACGTCCTGGGGGCGTGTCCATATTCTTATGTATCTTCGGTAGGAGATACAAGGTTGAAATTGTGGGTTCTTGAACCTGCAGAGCTGAAGCCAGATCTTTAGTAATAACCCCATTAAGGACAGCAGTTTGAATGATTTTGACCAACTGTTCCTTAAATGATGAGAGGGGTTGTATGTAAGCCTCTTGTAACAAATTTTGTTGTTCAATTGTCTAAAGGCTTCCTTTTCATAAAGGGATTTAGGCCAGATAACAATATTGCCCCCTTTATCCGCTGGCTTCAGAACTACATCAGGTAGCGCCCGCAGGACGTCCAATCTCTTACGTTCTCTGTTGGTAAGATTATCTCTGGGAATCTTTTTGGAAATATTCATAAATCCCTGGTCACGACCTGCACAAAGAGGTCAATCGGAACACATGTGGTAAGAGGAGGAAACTTTTTGGATTTTATCCTAATGGACAAAGGGATCTTACCTCCCTCGCCCAGCTGATGCTCGGATGATAAATCTTCAAGATCTTGTAGAGCTATCTGTTCCTCCTCTGTGGGAAATAAATCATTTAATTGAGGATCAAAAAAGTGTCTTTTAAATAATAAGGATCTAGCAAAAAGATGCAAGTCCTTGATAGCTGTAAATTTATCAAAGCTAGATTCAGGGGAGAAGGAGAGACCCTTACTAAGTAAAAGGTAATCAGTATCAGATAATATATGTGAACTCAAATTAATTACCTTATTAGATTTCTTCGGATCAGGTGATATGGTCTGCATTCTCTTATAAGGATGAAAGTTAGTATCTCTTGTACGTTTGGATCTTTGTCCTGACCGTGTCGTCATTGAAGCGGCAGACCATTCAGATGAGTCACTTATATTTGAGAGTGAACTCACAGACGGAGCTCCAGACAATTTGTTAGACTGAGCATTAAATTTCCGCCAAAGATAAACACTTTTATTAGAGTAATCCCTCATATCTCGCTGAAATTTCAATGTTTGAGTTTCTTGAATCCTCTTAACACATGCGTCCAGACTTTTCTCGATGCGAGACTCATAGCCAGCAATTTTGTCAGCTGGACATTTTAACTTGAATTCGCATTCAGCGTCATCAATCAATTTGTCAAGACAAGAAATAGTTTTAACATTTAAATCCACCAATAATTGCATGAAGGTATAAGAACATGCATTGCATGCCTCTTCCCAAGCTTTAACAAAGTCACAATCCTCCACAGGGAAAGTGGGGGTTATTCTTATCCTTAAACCTCTGGGGATCATTTTGGATGTTAAATATTTCTCCAGAAAGGCCCGATTCCACCATAAACGAGTTCTTTTTAGCAGCCACTTTTCAATATCGAGGGCCTGGTTATCAATGGACTGATCAACTGGTGGCTGAGGATCATTACCACTTTTCCCAAATACCTGCTCAATCTGACCGAGCCATGTCTTATCTTTGGCTCGAAAATCCATATCCAATAAAGGAAAATAACCTGTGCAAAACACAGCAAACAAATAATAAATGACCTTATTGAAAAACATACCCATATATAATTTACTGATGATGTAATATATCAAGCTGTTTGGGCATACTTATGTGGATATAACTATGCAGACAATCGCAAAATTACTCATAACAATGGAAAAAGAACGATCAAAGAGTCCGAAATAAAGTATAAAAAGATTTTTTATTAAACATCAATTGATAAAAGAGCAGGGAGAAACAGTGATAAGGACTGCCGCCAAAAAGCACAAGTGGGCAAATAGGACACACACAGGTGGAGAATTGGCCAAATTACATGATTACAACACTGCAAGTGCAGAGATTGTATTTAAATATAAGTATAAATACTGGCCAAAACAATCATGATGTTATAGATGTATGAACAAAATTGCATATAACAGTGATGTCCTAGAAGATTAGTATAGCCACATATTCTGGACAAGAAATTACATCAAAATATCTAGGACATCTCTGCTACTTAAACACTTAAGCATCGCAAAAATTTGCAGTAGTAGCATAGATGGTAATAGTATACCTGTTTAGGTAGAGAACTGACACCAGGTGCGTCCACCTTGACGCGCGTTTTGGCTATTGTGCCTTCCTCAAGGGGTGAAGGGGAAGTGGAAGTGAGGGGTATAAAAGCAACCTACCACCAATCACGTGTGGGCTTGCACATCTGTCTCATAATATCACATTAGAGATAATATCCCTTAAAACCAGCGAAGATTAACAAGTGCTGATGCAGTTAGTCATATAGATGCCCGCATGAAAAAACACCGATAACTCACACTAAAAATTCCACTGCTATCAAGCGTTTTATTGTATACATGTCCAAGGCACAAGATCGTCATCAGTGTGCGCTTGGAGCGGCCTCTATGACGCGCCCGTTGTCCCGACAACCGAGGACGCATGACGGCGTCGGCGTCAGGCGCCAGGTGACGTCACATCACGTCAATTCTCCACCTGTGTGTGTCCTATTTGCCCACTTGTGCTTTTTGGCGGCAGTCCTTATCACTGTTTCTCCCTGCTCTTTTATCAATTGATGTTTAATAAAAAATCTTTTTATACTTTATTTCGGACTCTTTGATCGTTCTTTTTCCATTGTTATGAGTAATTTTGCGATTGTCTGCATAGTTATATCCACATAAGTATGCCCAAACAGCTTGATATATTACATCATCAGTAAATTATATATGGGTATGTTTTTCAATAAGGTCATTTATTACATAGATGTTCTAAGTCAGGCTGGAACAATCTAAGATCTGGTGAGAAGCATTCATTTAAAAGCGTGTTGTGCTGTCCCATTGGCCAAAGCAGAAAGCTTATTACTCCAGGTGAACAGCATACTCATACTGTCATACTAGACAGCAATACAGGTCCCAGCCACCATAGTATTTGTGGCTGGACGGAGCCTGCACCACCCAAAGCCTCTGGTCCCAACATCTTCTCGATTACTAGTGGCTCCCACAAAATGAATGTCGCAGCGCATGAAGACAATAGCAGATATCACAAAAGCAGGTCTAGGAGATGTGACAGTAAGTCCCATATGCATAGTTTTAAAGGGCCTTATTGTTCATTTGTATGCCTCTGATTTCATACCATAGCATACAGAATTTTTTTTTGTTTATTGGTCTGTGTAAAACCAACAGAAAAAAACATTGATTGAACCATGCTCCATCACATCCTGTAAAATACTTCACTATCTAAGAGAGAATGTCCTGCATAAGTTTCTGCTGCCCTGTCTTCATTTCAAATCCTATAAGAGTTAGGTGAGTTTCCACGGTCAGGAAACGCTGCGTGTTTGGCGCTGTGCGCTGGCGCAGCGCCAAACACGCAGCGTCCAGATGTTACAGCATAGTGGAGGGGATTTCAAGAAATCCCGTCTCCACTATGCGTAACAATACGCAGGTGGCAAACCTGCGTAAACGGACATGCGGCGCGTCTTTTTAGACCGCAGCATGTCCTCGCGTATTGCGGCGACGGTGCGTCGCCGCAACAGAATATTACACAGGGCTATGTAGCCCTGCGTTCTTTCCGGAGGTGTTCCGGAGGTGTCCTGAACACCTCCGGAAAGATCGCGCGTCAGAAAGGGGCGGGGCTTAGACGGAGCGGAATTTCCGCTCCGTCCAAAGCGCTATGGTTCCGGACCGTGGAACCATAGCCTAAGAGTATGTGCATACGTTGCGGATTTGCTTGTGGAATGTTCTGTGCAGATTATTCCTCTCTTGGCAGAAAATGCAGGTAAAAATCCGCGCAGATTTGATGCGTTTTTGATGCGGATTTTCATGCGGATTTGTATGCGTTTTTGTAAGTTAAATAAAGATCTATTATTTAACAAAATAAAAAAATTGTGATGTCATTTCTTTGTCCAACCTCTTTTTTTACATACTCCATTGAATACCATATCATCACATACCATGTTCACATATAATGTACACAAAACAAATATTAGTGAATATCTATAGCTAGATAGATAGATATATCAATAGATAGATAGATAGATAGATAGATATATCCATAGATAGATAGATATCCATCTATAGATCTTTCTTTAGATATATCTATCTAACTATAGATATATCTATCTATCTATCTCCTCCCTATCTGCAGCGTTTCTCACATGTAACTCTGCAGCAAAACCGCAGATCTTTTTAAACCTTCAGTTTTGCTGCAGATTTGACTGACTCAATGGAAGTTAATGGGTGCAGAAACTCTGCAGATCCGCAAAAAGAATTGACATGCTGCAGAAAATAAAACTCTGCAAATCCGTGTATTTTTCCGCAGCATGTGCATAACAATTCTGAATTTCCCATTGGCTAACATTGGTTGTGCACTACTCTGTGGATTTGATGCAAATCTCTGCGTCCAAAAACGCTGCGGATCCGCATCAAAATCCGCAACGTGTGCACATAACCTAAAAACGTATTTGATCAAAAAGTTATGTAAATATCAGAAGAAAGTAATAAAGCAGCTTTCAGACAAAAGAATGTGTGTGACTATGCATAAAATAAACTGAAATATCAAAACAGTATGCAAAGTAAGAATTTTTCATTAATTGGCAAGAGCTGGAAGATTTCTGAATGACCCTGGATTCTTTCTTCACTTCTGATACTGTATTTAGTTGTCAGAGCTCCCTTTGCATCTTATAATAAGCTCTATCTCAGAAAGTGCTTTGTGTAATTGAATCTTTTGTGTCCTGTTTACATGCCAAAATATATTACTCACCAATTACTGTCAAACTGACAATAGATTGAAGGAGCTGAGTGTTAAATTCATGCTTCAAAATAATGAGGATGTAATACATTTTTCAAAGTGCTCTTCTGGTAGAGAAGTGCAAACAGGTTTCAGTTCGAGACTCCTCATTAACCCACTGATTCCAAAAAATAATTTTCATTTACTATTACATTAATAAACGATTCTCCTCAGCTCTTTAAATTTTTCCACATAACTTAGTCATAGTTGCAGAGAACTTGTATAATATGTTTTTAACGTCTTCTCAACAAAGCGATATTTTGCCGTTGCACTTTTGTTTTAACCTACCCATTTTCAAATAGCCATAACTTTTTTATTTTTCTGTTATCATAGATAAATGAGGGCTTGTTTATTGCTTAATGATTAATGGTTTTGAGTAACATGATTGTTTTTTACATATACTGTATAGTACTGAACAAAGTGAAAAAATTCCAATTGAGTGAAATGGTTAAAAAATACAATTCTGACATTATTTTTTGGGTTTTGTTTTTACGGTGCTCATTATGCGATAAAAATAACCAGACAAAAAGCCTTTTTGTGGTCTGTACCATTACGATGATAAGCATATATATAATATATTATATAATATGTATAAAAAGGTATATGTTGTATATGGAATGTACTATAATTGCTGTGAAAGATGCGTAAAACTCTTTGAGGTCTACTAGGAATATATCTAAACCATTTAGCACAGTGACTCAGTGGTTAGCACTGCAGCGCTGGGGTTCTGGATTCAAATCCCACCAAGGACAACATCTGCAAGGAGTCTGTATGTTCTCCCTGTGTTTGCGTGGGTTTCCTCTGGGTTCTCCGGTTTCCCCCCACATTCCAAAGACATACTGATAGGGAATTTAGATTGTGATCCCCTTGGAGGACAGTGCCACTAATGTCTGTAAAGCGCTGTGGAATTAATAGTGCTATATAAATGAGTAAAATAAATAAATAAATCTCTTTATCACAAACATAGCCTTAGTATTGTCAAAGTGACATCACCATAGGAATGGAAGGTAACCTAGTAGTTAACAACAGCTGATTCAATAACACAGCACACAGACTTCATACTTTTTTTTAAATTCAAAAACATTTTAAAAAATCAGCCCAAGGACAAAAAGCCACGGATTTCCAACCTAGAGATGTAATATGCAAAGTGCATTTCTTCAAACTTGAAGAATCCATCATGATGGCAGCCAGGATGAAGGGAACAATTGCTTTTCAGAGCTAAACAATATTGAGGCTTCTTGTCCTTGAGAAATGCATGTTGCAGCTTCAGCAATCAATGAGACCTGTGCTTATTCAGCTAAAATTAAGGAGGTTACCTCAAGAGGGTTAGACTCTTCACCTCACTGCATATAAAGATGTGTAATTCGCCACATTGTTTCAACATGGAGACCTTCCCAAACTGCTATTGACTTTTGAGCTCCCAATGGTGGACTTCCTTGAGTGGCCAACAACCCCTAGTCTTTTGGATTCATCTCTTCAATTACAAGATTCTCCATGCCCCAAGAAACAGAACCACTCTACCATGGACACTTAAAATGTCTCTTATTGACTTTTTTTTATTTTTGCACTTATTCATTATCTCTGATTATAAGGTCATTAGGGGCTAATCTGGCCATAGGATCTGGTGGAATCATTTGCATATTATTATATTTCCATTATTATTTTTAGTTTTTTCCTTCTACTTTTCTACCTTCTCCTACACCAAATTTTTATTTTTTTCCCTCCACCACAAGGGGCATCTGGTGGGCCAACACCTTTGACTTTTTACTGTACTTTATTGCATTTTAGAGACTGTTCTAGGTAGGTAGGTAGCTGGAGATTGTACTTTGCTGTCGTCTTCATCTTCTTCGCTAATCTGGTGCCATTTGACCTTTTAATCTCTTCATTACTCTTGCTCACATGTTCTCTTGGGAATATTTATTTTCTTCCCTTTTTTACTTTTTATTTATTTTGCTTATTTTAGTTACAAAGAGCAAGTTCTAATTCTAATGTTGCAGTAGACTTACGAGTTCAAATTTGTTTTCTTATTGTATTTTTAAATATTATCCAACATGATTTCATAGTTTGAATCCTGATGCCAAATCTAAAGGAGTCTATGTGGCTTTTCACAAAACGTTTGCACCTACAGTCCTGAATTATTTGATTGCTTTGATTGGGTAAATATATACTCTTAGGCCGGGGTCACACACAACGTCTAAAAAATCGGACCGTTTTAGTCGGACGATTATCGCACAAAAGTTTCATGAACATTGATCCGTCTGTCATCCGATTGTACTGCGATGATGCGATTTAGTCGCATCTGAGCGTACGTTTCACATCTGATTGCCTTACGACTTGCGAGATTTTGTCGGTGGCTAGCAAAACCGACATATAATGGATTCAAATGAATAGTTTTTAAATAACAAAAGAAAGAATAGATATATACACATAGAATATGATACTCTCGTTCGCAGTCACTACATTCCACCTTCTGTAAATGCTTTTGGTTCTCGTGGCCCTACCGTTGGTTTCTTTCCTTGAGGCCACTGCCTTGCGTGCGCCAATACCCTACGTGCCCTGAACTTCTCGTCCTCCGGTGGTGACAAGATTTATGACATCCGCCAACGTATATCTTGCGGCAGCTCGAACGTTATCTATTATGCTACATGTGGCTGTCCGAAGATATATGTTGGCCTAACCACCAGGGAATAGAGAGTACGCATCAGGGAACACGTTAGGGACATTGGCGCAGCGAGATCCATTTCAGACCCTTCAGATCTAAAGACAATCCCGCGTCACTTTAAACACTATCATAATAGTGATGCTACATCTTTTAAGGTGCGCGGAATTGATATCCTACACCTCGGTGTTAGAGGTGGGGATTACAAGAAAATTTTGTCTCAAATGGAGGCGCGTTGGATAGTCCAACTTGACACAATGATGCCCAGCGGCCTCAATGAATCTTTAAATTTTGCCTCTTTTTTATAGAATTTCTCCTTCTGATATCCCCTCTCTGGTTCTATTTGATGCCTTCTCTTCTTTTAAATTAACCTTTTTTATTATTTTTTCTTTTAATTCTATTTTTCACAGTTATGTCTATTTCATCATTATTATGGGACCTTTGACCCTACTCTCACATGATTGGCGGATATGAGAAGTTGTGAAAAGTAAAGCGAGAATACAGCGACAGACGAAATGATATAATATATATGACTTTTGTATTTTGCATTATTGTATGTTTGTAATGAAGATAGTATGTTCTGTCTTTTAAATGCTTCGATCTGATCAAGTATGTCACGCTTTATTACGCAACTATATACTTTTCTATCTATTATGACTGTGCCTCATATCTTTATGTTGTCATAAATCCTCACGGAGTTTGGTGTGCGCGTGCCCCGTTGTTGCCTGGGTGATTCCCCATGTGGTGGGGCGTCTTTCTGTGTC
The DNA here is from genome assembly GCA_033576555.1 of Oophaga sylvatica. NCBI lineage: Eukaryota > Metazoa > Chordata > Amphibia > Anura > Dendrobatidae > Oophaga > Oophaga sylvatica. The sequence continues at coordinate 354,140,042 of JARQOD010000002.1, read as the reverse complement.
CGGACCGCGCTCTGACTCTATGCCTGTGCGTGTGTCCGGATGCATGACGCCGCCGTCACTGGGGGCCTCCCCGGCTCCAGCAGCGCATGCGCCGCTGTACCTTCTCCTATTCGTTAATGCACGACATGTGATCTGGATGTGGGAGGCATTTAAAGGTCCTTTGTACCAAGCATTGTTATCCCCTTGAGAAAGTGGCAGGTGTGCCACGAAACGTACGTCGGGGTGGCATCTTTTTTATGGGGTGATCCCTCCTAGTGCGGCTTAATACTTTACTTGGTGAGCATGGTTTTCCAACAGATCTGGCCAGCATTATACTTACTTTTACTGGCGGTTTTACCTAAGCACACTGCTCTGTGAAACATGCTCTATCCTGTGTGGTGGAATCTCCTGTAGCTCTGCTACTCTCTTACCTCTCTTTTTGGGGATCTATTTGATGTGTTATGAGCTATAATGTATTGTACTATTATTACTGCCACACTTGTATATTTGCCTAACCGCTGGGAGTTCTTTCTCCCTGTATCTGCACATGTCCTTTACATGTGATTTCATTGTTCATGTTATTTACTTCTGTGTCATTTATGCTATGTTATAAATAAATATTTACCTTTTTTATTATGAATTTTGGTCACCAGTGACTCTTCTCTTCCTCCTCTATATTATATATATGTATATATATATGTCATTGTGACATATATATATATATATATATACATATATTTATAGTTCATACACTTCTACATAGTATAATAGCCGCTAATTCAATTGCCGGCTTTTGCGAAATTACAGACCCAACAAGAAATGACACATGGTTTACATACAGTTAACCATGTCATTTCATGTAGTTTGATATATGGTTTTCACTTTCAATGACATGAGTGTATGTGTGCAAAATTTCATACATGTAGGGGTTAATTAAAGGTGTAAATTCATTGAAAAAATGTGTGGGCTCCCTTGCTATTTTCTCCACCAGACAGGCAAAGCCAGCGAGTGGGGGCAGATAATAATAGCCTAGGGAGGGTGCATTTATTTTGTGCCCCCCCTGGCTACTAACATCTGCCCCCAGCCACCGCAGAAAAGGAACATCTATGATTAGATGTGCCCTTTCTGGCACTTATCCCATCTATTCCCATTGCCATGTAGCGGTGGCTAATGTGTTAATAATGGGTTAAAGCCACCTTGCTATTGGAAGATGACTTTAAGCCAGGTTAATAATTGAGAGTTGTCAATTAGACAACTATCAATTATTAATCCTATTGTATGAAATAAAAAAAAACACGCACACATTAATTAAAAATCATTTTAATGAAATAAACACACAGTTTTTGACCATCTTTTATTGTACTGGTATTCCTTCGATTCCCTTGTTCTCCTGTAATAAAAATAAATAAAGCAACATTATTCTTACCTATCCGGTGCTCAGTCAGGTCCAACGTTGTAGTCCTTCACAAAAGGGTTAACTGGTTTACAGCAAGCAGCGCAGCTAATGCTGGCAGCTCAGCTGTAAGCCCCCGAACGAATGAGCTCCTCTCCCGGCTGACAGGAGAGGAAGTGATTAACTGAGAAGCTTAACTGATTGCTTCCCAGGGTAATCAGTTCACTTCAGGTCAGCCGGGGACTCCCTCTGACGTCACTGATGCTGTGTGGTGTCCCCGGCTGACCTGAACTGACATATATATATATATATATATATATATGTATTCTATGTGTATATATCTATTCTTTCTATTCTTTATTAAACCTGTCAGTGTGATTTTACAGTATAGCCGGGGATGAATTACCGGCTTTTCTAAAGGACACCGGTGCGATTTAATCGCAAGTCACAGGTGCGGTCCGTTTGTAATCCGATTTTTCATCGCACCCATAGACTTGCATTGGCGATTGTCGACCCACAATCAGTGCCAATCACAGCATGCTGCGATTTTACTCTCACGTATAAAACGGACGACAAAAAATCGGACGGTGGGAGCTACTCCATAGATTAACATTGGTCCGACTGCAATGCGATATTTCACCGCTTTGCAGTTGTCCGATTTTGTCGCCAGTGTGACCTCAGCCTTACAAGTGTCTTGAGAATTTTGTAATTGCCAATGTTTATTTCACTAATCAGGGCTAGCAGAGATTTGTCTGAGAATGCATTAAGCTCCTGATGGACTTTTCTGGTTCTTCTCCTATGATATTGAGTACTGACTTCTACTTTTCTATTAATCACTCTATTGATTTTTTTATACAGTATGTCTTCTATTTTTGTAGCATCACTGCAGGGAGTCAAGAGGCTCATTAACAACTTGTATGGTGAATGTCTGGAGGACCCTTCATCTGGTGAAAAACGACTATAGTTTTTATTCTGCAGCTCATTCATTATATAGCAGAATGGACTATTTTTTGTTTTTTTTACGCTCTCCTGGATCTTCAGGTGGAGGCAGAGGTGGGAACTTTATTGTTTTCAGATCATGCTCCCATATTTGTCTCAATGCAACTGGGAGACTACTTGAGGCCTAACTATATGGTTATGCCTATGTGGTATCCCAGTACCCATTCTACTGCTGCTGAATGATGCAGTTGTCGTGTGGCAGTAGATTTGTTCCAGTGTGTCAGAATTAGTTTGTGCACTGTGAGTTTGAAAATGTAATACATTGCATGGTATACCGACGACTTATAAATGGGCTTTGCTGTCATCTACTGTCCAATGTGTATATGAAAGTTAACCCCTTAACGACCGCCGATACGCCTTATAAAGGCGGTAGTTAAGGGTACTTAAACCACAGCGCCGTTAATTAACTGCGCTGTGGAGAAAGTGTATAGCACCCCCCAGAGTCAGATTTTCTCTGGGGTCTCGGCTACTGGGGTTTTGTACCGACCCCGCTTTTGCGATCGCTGTTATTAACCCTATAACGGCGACCGCAAAAAAAAAAGCCGTGATTCTCAATTTAATTTCTCTCTCCTCTGATGTGATCGCACATCAGAGGAGAGAGAAATAGGGTTCCTGGGACCCCCGATCTGTACCCCGTGCCTCCCGGTGTCCACCCATGTCTCCCACAGCTGCCCGCGACTTCTCCGGCAAAGAAAATGGAAGGCGCATGCGCAGTGCACCCGCCGAGTTGGATTTTCTCTGGGGTCTCGGCTACCAGGGGGCATAATTCAGGTCCCCCGCAGTCCCTCGCTTTTGCGATCGCCGTTACTAACCATATAACGGTGATCGCAAAAGAAAAAAAAAAGCAGCGATCCTGCATGTAATTTCTCCCCCCTCTGATGTGATCGCACATCAAGGGGAGAGAAATAGGGTCCCCGGGAGTTCTGATCCTCCCCGGTACCTCTCTGTGTCCCCCCTGTCCTCCCGCAGCTCTCAGGCTCCCAGCGTCTTCTTCGTGTAAAAGAAAATGGCGGGTGCATGCGCAGTGTGCCCGCCGAATCTGCCTTCCAGCAGATTCATTCATTCTGTGAAAGTACATTTTGATCACTGTGATAAATGCTATCACAGTGATCAAAATAAAAAAATAGTAAATAAACCCATCCTTTATCACCTCCTTAGTTAGGGACATATAATAAAATAAAGAAATTGTAATTATTTTCATTTTTCCATTAGGGTTAGGGTTAGGATTAGGGTTACAATTAGGGTTAGGGTTAGTGTTACAATTAGGGTTAGTGTTAGGATTACAATTAGGGATAGGGTTACAATTAGGGTTGGAATTAGGATTGGGATTAGAGTTAGGATTAGGGTTAGGGTTGGGATTAGGGTTAGGGTTGGGATTAGGGTTAGGGATGTGTTGGGGTTAGGGTTGGAGCTAGAATTGAGGGGTTTCCGCTATTTAGGCACATCAGGAGGTCTCCAAACACGACGTGGTGTTCAAAAAGTCAAATGGTGCTCCCTCTCTTCCGAGCCCTGCTGTGCGCCCAAACAGTGGTTTACCCCAACATATAGGGTATCAGCGTACTCAGGAAAAATTGCACAACAACATTTGTGGTCCAATTTCTCCTGTTACCTTTGGGAAAATAAAACAATATCGGGCTAAAAAAATAATTTTTGAGGAAAAAAATTATTTTATATTTTCACGGCTCTACGTTATAAACTTCTGTGAAGCACTTGGAGGTTCAAAGTGCTCACCACACATCTAGATAAGTTCCTTAAGGGGTCTATTTTCCGAAATGGGGTAGCTTGTTTGGGGTTTCTACTGTCTAGGCACATCAGGGGCTCTCCAAACGCGACATGGCGTCCAGCCAATTCTGCGTTGAAAAAGTCAAAAGGCGCTTCTTTCCTTGCAACCTAAGCCGTGCGCCCAAAAAGTGGTTTACAGCCACATATGGGGTATCAGTGTATTCAGCAGAAATTGCACAACAAATTTTATGGTTCATTTTTTCTTTTAACACTTGTGAAAATAAAAAAAATTGGTTCTGAATAATTTTTTTGCAAAACAACTTAAATGTTAATTTTTTCCTTCCACATTGCTTCAGTTCCTGTGAAGCACGTAAAGGGTTAATAAACTTCTTGAATGTGGGTTTTAGCACCTTGAGAGGTGCAGTTTATAGAATGGTGTCACTTCTGGGTATTTTCTATCATATAGACTTCTCAAGGTGACTTCAAATGTGATGTGGTCCCTAAAAAAAAATGGTGTTGTAAAAATGAGAAATCGCTGGTCAAATTTTAACCCTTATAACTTCGGAACAAAAAAAAATTTTGCTCCCAAAATTGTGCTGATTAGAGTTGAGCGAAACAGGTCGGTCAGATTCAAAAGTCGCCGACTTTCGCCAATGTCGGGTTTCGTTGGCCGAAACCCGACCATAGCGCCCAAGTCGACCCCAGCGCCCAAGTCGATTTTCCCATAATGCTTGCAGGCGCCTTTTTCAGCCAATAAGCAAAGACGTACACTGTGGGCAACGAGATGACATGTGCAGCGTTCACCACCATCTTAGAGAAGGGCATTGCAGTGATTGGCTTGCTTTGGGGGGCATCATAGTGTCTATAAAAGCCCTGACTGCCGACCTCCATTTTACTTCTGCTGATCTTAACAGTAGGGAGAGGTTGCTGATGCTGTTTATCAGTAGGGAGAGAGTTAGGGCTGGAAAGAGAAGTTCTTCTGTGCTTGTGCTGATAGCAATTGTGCTGTACAGTTAGTGTGCAGTGACAGGGGAGGATTTTCTTGTGTGCAGCAGTGCTGGTTATTAAGCTGCCTGATAGCTGTATTGCTGTGTGTACACTGCTGTGCAGACTGCTTTTTACACAACACTTATACTTTTATTCTTTTTTTTCTGCACACTTACCGACCGTTCATTTTTTCCCCACACCGTATAGGGCTGTACGCTCCTCACACACTATCGTGTACCGGCTGTTATCACGGACAAATACATGCAGACTATCTGTGTGTGACTCTGGAACTATATACGGAGATTGCAATTTTCCTCTACACCGTATAGAGCTGTACGCTCCTCACACACTACCGTACACCGGCTGGTATCACGGACAAATAATGACTAAGGGTGCTGCGACACCTGAAACGCGTTGATAACTCATTACTTGCTGCTACCTATGCTGATACTTTTATCCTCTATGCTTGAAATATCAAGCGATTAAAGAATTGTTTTTTTTTCACTTTATTGTGGAACTGGATTTTTTCTCCATTTTGCCATGTTTCACGTTTTGACACAACGGTTCCGTGCTCCGATTCCTGGGATGTCATACTGGTGAGCTGGACTTTATTTCATTTCTATATCACGGACAAATACATGCTGGCTATCTGTGTGTGACTCTGGAAATATATACGGAGATTGCAATTTCCCCTACACCTTATAGAGCTGTACGCTCCTCACACACTACCATGTACCGGCTGGTATCACGGGCAAATACATGCTGACTATCTGTGTGTGATTCCGGAAATATATATGGAGATTGCAATTTTCCCCTACAACGTATAGAGCTGTACGCTCCTCACACTACCGTGTACTGGCTGGTATCATGGACAAATACATGCTGACTATCTGTGTGTGACTCCGGAATTATACACTTCTGAGACAGTACCATATATCTGCTCTTGTATTACGGTCAAATCCATACTGAGTGAGCGTTTGTGTGTGACTCCGGAAATATTTACAGAGATTGCAATTTTCCCCTACACCGTATACAGCTGTATGCTTCTGAGACAGTACGGTATATCAGCTTTTTGTATTGCGTTCAAATCCATACTGACTGAGCGTCTGTGTGTGACTCCGGAAATATATACGGAGATTTAAATTTTCCCCTATGCCATATACAGCTGTACTCTCCTCATACAGTACCATATATCTGCTGGTATTTTTGGTACATTTTACCAAACATGAGGAAGTATGGTGGAAGAGGCCGCGGACGTGGGGGGGGGCAGCTGGGAATGATGGTGTTGGTGTTGGTAGATCTGCTGGTATTGCCAAAAGCCCAATAGCACATAAGGCAGGAGGTGTTGAGCCTGTGTCATCGTCTGGCTCCAGAAGGCCTGGAAGGCTCCCTTTTCTGGGAGTAGGTAAACTGCTTTTAAAGCCGGAGCATCAGAAACAAGTTTTGGACTACATTACCGAAACAGCCTCCAGCTCTATCGCCTCCTCTTCTGAACAATCAAAAAATGCAAGCACTGAGCCATCAGTGCAGGCTCCTGGTCAGGAACGACACCATTCCTTGTGTGCTTCACCCCCACCAAAAGTGAAGGATGCGGCAGGCCACACTTCAGATTACTCCATGGAGCTCTTTTCACATACCATGCCTGGGTTATCTAGTCAAATCCTGAATTCCCCAGTCCAAGATGACTCTGACATAGAGTGCACTGATGCACAGCCACTGCTAGATAATTCTGCTGGTACATTCACCCAGAGCACTACATTGCCCTCACATTCTACTGAGTCAGAATCTGACCCTGATGAAACTCAAGTGTCCCTTCACGCATACTCTAACACCTTACATGGTGACACAGAGGAAAGTGCAGATGAAATTGAAGAGGAGGTGATGGATGACCTATTTGTTGACCCGGATTGGCATCCATTGGGGGAAGAGGGTTACGCTGGCAATAGCTCAGAAGAGTATGATCCGCGGCATGCATCGACATCACAGCTGCAGTTATCTGGCAGGCCAGTAGCAGTCCAAAAATGTGTTAAAAAAAACGAAAAGAGTTGCAGGACAGCTTGGCCAGATGGTCAAATTAGCACTGCATGCAAGTACTGAAAATTTATCCCATAGTAGGAAAAGTGCATTGTGGCACTTTTTTGACCAAAATCCTATTGATGAGGCAAAGGTTATCTGTAAGAAGTGAGGAAGGACCTTTAGTCGAGGGAAAAATCTCCAAAAATTGAATACCAGTTGTGTTATGAATGTGCTGGAGATGGTTTCTGAGCAGAGGCTCCCTCTGGTGGTTGCAGACAGTACTGAACCTCACAGCGAGGAATGACAATCTGGGATCACGGACTGGACTGATATAAGGGAGGTTCCCTCCCATGATGGTCGCCGGTGATCAATTGTTCTTGTCTCAATTGTGGTTCCTGGTTCATTTGGAAGTTTGCTGAGTCTTGCCTGCATCTTCTGCTTTCAGATAAGATATTTTCTGCTTTTATTTTGTGCTTGCTTTTTGCATAGTTCCCTGCACTTCTGTGGAGGTCAGCCGGGTCCCTCCTGGGGGCCTGTGCTCCTCTCAGTTTATCTGAAGCCACTGTTATTTGTTCATTTGCTTTTTCCTGTTTTTTCAGTGGCTGCGGCTTAGTTTTGTTACACCAGAGATCTGATTTAGGTGGTAGAGATCATGTGATCGCAGGTGTTTTTGCAATCAGAAGAGTTGGTATTTTTTAGGGTTGTTTTGGATTGCAGTGAGAATCCTTTCCTGTACTTTTCTGTCTAGACAGATTGAGCCCCAGCGTTTGCTCATTCTATTTTCTGTCTGTGTTCGTGCTTCTTCTTGTCTAACCGCCATTACATGTTTGGGCTCTTAATATTTTCTTTGGGGATCTGCTTCGGGGCAGATAGCTTTCCTCTTTCTGCCTTTAGGTGTAGTTATCTCTCAGGCTGTGACGAGGCGTCTAGGATCAACGTAGGAACGCTCCACGGCTACCTCTAGTTGAGTGGATAGTTCAGGTTACTGCAATCCAATAGGATCCAGCCTCTCTGGTGTATTACTGTTTTTGCTTTTTCTCCTCAGCTACCTAAACATAACACAGTTGCATGCTTAGACATTTAAACACCATGCACTTGCAAGCGTGGACGGACTACAAAACCTCACTGGCTTAGAACGCCTACATTGCCAAACTGATCTCATTAGAGATGATGCCCTTCCGTTTGGTTGAAAGCGCAGCGTTCCGAGAGCTCATGGCCTACGCAGTCCTACGCTATGACCTATCCAGTCGGCACTTCTTTTCTAGAAAAGCCATCCCTGCCTTCCACCTGCATGTGAAAGACCACATTGTTAATGCACTCAAACAATCAGTGAGTGGAAAGGTGCACCTCACAACAGATGCATGGGCCAGTAGGCATGGCCAGGGCCGTTACGTGTCCAACACTGCGCACTGGGTTAATATGGTGGATGCAGGGTCCACAGGGGACAGCGGCAGTGGGATAGCGCTGACTAGCCCACGGTATAGGCAACGGTGTAGGCCTTCGACCCTCCTCCTCCTCCAGAAGCAAAAGCTCGTCGACAGAGCGCAGTTGCACGAGCACTCCATCCGCAGCTGCCAGTGTTGCACACGAGGTGTCCCACTATCGATCAGCTAGTGGTAAGCATCAGCAGGCTGTTTTAAAGATGATGTCTTTGGGCGACAACAGACACACCGCGGAGGTACTGGCCACCTACTTGCAGCGAGCAACTGAGTCATGGCTGGGCAGTCTACATCTTGAGCCAGGCAAGTTAGTCAGTGATAACAGCCGTAATTTTGTGGCAGCCATAGCCCTGGCAAAAATTAGACACATACCTTGCCTGGCTCACACCTTGAACCTGGTGGTGCAGTGCTTCATAAATAATTATCCGTAGTTACCAGCCCTGCTCCATAAGGTGCGAACACTGTGCTCGCACATCCGTCGCTCACCTGTAGACTCCAGTCATATGCAGAGGCTGCAGCGATCGCTCCACCTCGCCAAGCACTGCCTAATCATAGACGTTGCAACAAGGTGGAACTCCACCATGCACATGGTTGAGAGACTGTGCGAACAGAGGCAGTGTCACGATTGGCTGCAGCCGCCGATAAGCGGCCCAGCCCATAATCGCCCCCACGCTGACCGACCACCATGGCGGGGACGCAATATGGACCCTCCATACCGCAGAGGAGGTCCCGGGCCTACTCGAACTAGGGAAGGGCAGAGACCGGGGTTCTGTGGCAGCTGAGCATGTGGACAAGGAAGAGAAACGTAGAACTTGATTACACCGCACAACTTCAGGTATAGAGGAAGTAAAGTTTACTAAAGTAATAAAGTAAAGAAACACAGTACATAAATCAAACATGACTATGCCAGGCTCCCGATTCCACACCTCCCAGAAGGGTACCCCCCAGAGAACCCCAAGGCACCAACAGATCACCACGGCACACATAGGTGGGACAACAGGACACACGCATGACATCAGGGTACAAGAGGTCATCAGGATCACGAACTCAGGAACACGAACTCAGAACACGAACTGGACCTCAGGAACATGGACACAGGAACATGGAATCAGGAACATGGACCGGACATCAGGAACACGGACTGGATCCCAGGAACATGGACAGGATATCAGGAACATGGACCGGACATCAGGAACACGGACACAGGAACACGGACTGGATCTCAGGAACACGGACTCAGGAACATGGAATCAGGAACATGGACTGGACATCAGTAACACGGACCGGACATCAGGAACACGGAATCAGGAACACGGGCTGGACATCAGGAACACGGACACAGGATCACAGACTGGATCTCAAGAACACAGACTCAGGAACATGGAATAAGGAACAAGGACTGGACATCAGGAACACGAACTAGATCACAGGAACATGGACTGGATCACAGGAACATGAACTGGATTTCAGGAACATGGACCGGACATCAGGAACACGGACATAGGAACACGGACTCAAGAACATGAAATCAGGAACACGGACTGGATATCAGGAACACGGACACAGGAACACGGACTGGATCTCAGGAACCTCAGAACCTGGCATCAGACTCCAGACATCAGGCAACGATCGGCAGGCTCCGGGCATCAGGCAGGGATGGATAGGATCTGGACATCTGGAAGTGGTCCTCAGACATCGGATATCAGCCATGGTCATCAGGCTCCGGCAAGAGGCCACGGTCATCGGACTCCGGACATCTGGCAGCGACCTAAAAAAGAACCCAAGTGGTCTGGTGCAAGCCCCACCGGGTTGAACAGAGCCGGCTGGGGATAGCACCGAATAACATGCTGAGCACAGAGTAGCAGAAACTCAGCAGACACACCGCACTCCTACTTCCAAGATGAACCCAGGTTATATCACAGGAGGTCAGTTAGCAAAGAGTCACAGTCACTGGGCACAGGGTTCAGGACACAGAAGGACTTCCAGGAACATAACTCAGCAGACACAGTTCAGACAGCGTCAGGTACAGGACAGGTACAGGTCAAGGATTCAAGCCTGGAATTACCAACTCCAGGACAGGTGCAGGGATGGGTACAGGATCAGGGATTCAAGCCTGGAATTACCGCCTCCAGGACAGGTGCAGGGATGGTATAGGAACAAGGATTCAAGCTCGTAATTACCGCCTCCAGGACTGGTGAAGGGACGGGTACAGGATCAAGGATTCTAGCCCGGAATTACCGCCTACAGGACAGGCGAAGGGACGGGTACAGGATCAAGGATTCAAGCCTGGATATAACGCCTCCAGGATAGGTGCAAGGACAGGTACAGGAACACACAGCACACATGGCAAGATTCAGAAGCTATGTGAGTAGCTAAGGCAGGGCCGGCTCCAGGTTTTTATGGGCCCCGGGCGAAAGAGTCTCAGTGGGCCCCTTTAACACAGACCACGATTCATGATGCACAGATACTGCAGAGAAATATGGGTATAGTACAATGGTAAACACTTCACTTCTTCCATTACATGAGTGATATCCATTGTAAATTCTACAATAGCTCAAAAACCGCCAAATCCTCACAGCGCACAGTACAGACAGTACAGTACAGTCTCCATACAATATTATGGGCACCACATAGTCCTCCATACAGTATTATGGGCCAAATATAATGCTCCATAAAGAATATTGGACCCCAAATAATGCTCCATACAGGATACTGGTCCCCATATAATGCTCCATACAAAATATGGAGCTCTCCTCTGCACTTTGCTGTGTTCTGCGCTGTTACGGCTCAGGAATGGGCGCTGTGGAAAGACTCCCCATCATCATCATCATTGCTTCCCCACTATCATCATCATTGCCTCCCCATCATCATCATCATTGCCTCCCCGTCATCATCGACTCCCCATCATCATCTCCTCCCCATCATCATGATCATTGCGTCCCCATCATCATCGCCTCCCCATCATCATCATCGTTGCCTCCCCATCATCATCGCCTCCCCATCATCATCGCCTCCCCATCATCATCATCACTGCCTCCCCCCACCACCAACACACATACAGCACCACAGCACTCTCTCGCATACACACACAAAGCACAGCACTACACACACACACACACACACACCTCACATCACATCACATCTCACCTGTCCGGCGTTTGCGTTCTCTCTGCCACAGCCGGCCACTGAATGATGACGTTATTCAGCGCCGCTGCTGTGACAGGAAGCGCAGGCGCCCCCTGGAGCCCGGTGCTGCAGCAGCGGAGGCATAGGAAGAGGTAAGTTTTGTGCTGGCTACTGCCGGGGCCCTGAGCAAGCGGGGGGCCCAGTGGCGGCGCTGGTACTGCTCTCATACGCTAACGGGCGCCGGGGTGCCCGACAGCGAGTGGGCCCCCCCACTTGCCCGGGTATGCCGGGTGCTGACGCTGGCCCTGAGCTAAGGCCCTGCCCATAGGGCAGAGAGCCTTTATATAGGAGCTGCCCCTAAGCAATTGGCTGGGGACAGCATTTCAGGTACACACACTAACCCTGATAAAAGCAGAGTAGGTGTGGCCACGCATGCCTTTAGCAATCAGAAACCATTACACACAATCAGTGAAGGAACTGAGGCTCAGGGCACCTGGCAGTGGCTGCATACCCAGACACACGTGGAAAGTCATGCACCAGCTGCAAATGACCTCGCAACCCGCGGACAGATTCTACAGCGGCAACCAGGGACCGCACATGTGGATGGTCATGCACCAAAGCAAAGACCTAACACCACATGAACAGCTACGTAGCAGAGCAGGGAACTGAGCAGGCTCCATACAGGTAACAGCCAACAGCATCCCAGCTCAATTAGGGGGAAAGGAACAATGGGTTAAAGCAAAAACATGTATTGTCACGCCGACAACCAAGTACAGACAGAACAGCATGACATTTTCCCCTCCTAAATCCCCCTCTTATGAAGTCCCAAAAAAAAAACACAGAAACTTTTCTTGGGATAGGCGGTAAGTCCCAGTTCATATGCATCAGAGTTCATTGCTCCAGAAATCCAAACCGCTAACCAAGCGCAGGGTTGAGCAATCTACAGTCATGGCCAAAAGTTTTGAGAATGACACAAATATTATATTTTCACATGATCTGCTGCCCTCTGGTTTTTATGTGTGTTTGACAGATGTTTTTATCACAGACAAAAATATAATTGCAAACATATGAGTAACAAAAGCTTATATTGACAGTTAGAATGAGTTAATGCAGCAAGTCAATATTTGCAGTGTTGACCCTTCTACTTCAGGACCTCTGCAATTCTCCCTGGCATGCTCTCAATCAACTTCTGGACCAAATCCTGACTGATAGCAGTCCATTCTTGCACAATCAATGCTTTCATTTTGTCAGAATTTTTAGGTTTTTGCTTGTCTCTTGATGATTGACCACAAGCTCTCAATGGGATTAAGATCTGGGGAGTTTCCAGGCCATGGACCCAAAATCTCTATGTTTTGTTCCCTGAGCCATTTAGTTATCACCTTTGCTTTATGGCAAGGTGCTCCATCATGCTGGAAAAGGCATTGTTGATCGCCTAACTGCTCTTGGAGGGTTGGGAGAAGTTGCTCTTGGAGGACATTCTGGTACCATTCTTTATTCATGGCTGTGTTTTTAGGCAAGACTGTGAGAGAGCCGATTCCCTTGGCTGAGAAGCAACCCCACACATGAATGGTTTCAGGATGCTTAACAGTTGGCATGAGACAAGACTGGTGGTAGCGCTCACCTTGTCTTCTCCGAATGAGGCGTTTTCCTGATGTCCCAAACAATCGAAAAGGGGATCCATCAGAGAAAATAACTTTACCCCAGTCCTCAGCAGTCCACTGCCTGTACCTTTTGCAGAATATCAGTCTGTCCATGATGTTTTTTCTGGAGAGAAGTGGCTTCTTTGCTGCCCTCCCTGAGACCAGGCCTTGCTCCAAGAGTCTCCGCCTCACAGTGCGTGCAGATGCACTCACACCTGCCTGCTGCCATTCCTGAGCAAGCTCTGCACTGCAGGTAGCCCGATCCCGCAGCTGAAACACTTTTAAGAGACGGTCCTGGCGCATGCTGGTCTTTCTTGGGCGCCCTGGAGCCTTTTTGGCAACAATGGAACCTCTCTCCTTGAAGTTCTTGATGATGCGATAGATTGTTGACTGAGGTGCAATCTTTCTAGCTGCGATACTCTTCCCTGTTAGGCCATTTTTGTGCATTGCAATGATGACTGCACGTTTTTCTTTAGAGATAACCATGGTTAACAGAAGAGAAACAATGATGCCAAGCACCAGCCTCCTTTTAAAGTGTCCAGTGGTGTCATTCTTACTTAATCATGACAGATTGATCTCCAGCCATGTCCCCATCAACACCCACACCTGTGTTAATGGAGCAATCACTGAAAAGAGGTTAGCTGGTCCTTTTAAGGCAGGGCTGCAATGATGTTGAAATGTGTTTTGGGGATAAAGTTAATTTTCTAGCCAAATATTGACTTTGCAAGTAATTGCTGTTAAGCTGATCACTCTTTATAACATTCTGGAGTGTATGCAAATTGCCATTAGAAAAAGTGAAGCAGTAGACTTTGTAAAAATTAATATTTGTGTCATTCTCAAAACTTTTGTTCATGACTGTAGTCCACTACCAGCTGGGATCCGAGCCATCTCATCCGCCGGCCAAGCGGGGCTCGGAAAAAGTCCTACCATCCATACATTCTCAGCTGAGTCCAAGGCCTTAGCTTCTGTCACGATTGGCTGCAGCCGCCGAGAAGCAGCCCAGCCCATAATCGCCCCCACGCTGACCGATCACCACTGCGTGGGGCGGGCGTCCCCCTGGGGATGCAATATGTACCCTCCATACCGCAGAGGTGGACCCTGGCCTACCCGAACAAGGGAAGGGCAGAGACCGGGGTTTTGTGTCAGCTGAGCATGTGGACAAGGAAGAGACACGTAGAACGTGATTATACTGCACAACTTCAGGTTTAGAGGAAGTAAAGTTTACTAAACTAATAAAGTAAAGAAACACAGTACATAAATCAAACATGACTATGCCAGGCTCCCGATTCCACACCTCCCAGAAGGGTACCGCCCAGAGAACCCCAAGGCAGCAACGGATCACCGGGCACACATAGGTGGGACATCAGGACACAGGCATGACATCAGGGTACAAGAGGTCATCAGGATCACAAACTCAGGAACACGAACTCAGGAAAACGAACTGGACCTCAGGAACATGGACACAGGAACATGGAATCAGGAACATGAACCGGACATCAGGAACATGGACTGGATCACAGGAACATTGACTGGATCTCAGGAACATGGACCGGATCTCAGGAACACGGACACAGGAACACGGACTGGATCTCAGGAACACGGACTCAGGAACATGGACTCAGGAACACGGACTGGACATCAGGAACACGGACCAGACATCAGGAACACGGAATCAGGAACACGGACTGGACATCAGAAACACGGACACAGGAACACGGACTGGATTTCAGGAACACGGACTCAGGAACATGGAATCAGGAACAAGGACTGGACATCAGGAACACGGACTGGATCACAGGAACATGAACTGGATCTCTGGAACATGGACCAGACATCAGGAACACGGACTCAGGAACATGGAATCAGGAACACGGACTAACCATCAGGAACACAGACACAGGAACACGGACAGGATCTCAGGAACCTCAGAACACTGGCATCGGATTCCGGACATCAGGCAACGATCGGCAGGCTCCGGGCATCAGGCAGGGAAGGATAGGATCTGGACATCTGGAAGTGGTCCTCAGACATCGGACATCGACCGTGATCATCAGGCTCCGGCAAGAGGCAAGGTCATCGGACTCCGGACATCTGGCAGCGACCTAAAAAGGAACCCAAGCGGTCTGGTGCAAGCCCCACCGGGTTGAACAAGAGCTGGCTGGGGATAGCACCGAATAACAAGCTGAGCACAAAGTAGCAGAAACTCAGCAGACACACTGCACTCCTACTTCCAAGATGAACCCAGGTTATATCACAGGAGGTCAGTTAGCAAAGAGTCACAGTCACTGGGCACAGGGTTCAGGACACAGAAGGACTTCCAGGAACATAACTCAGCAGACAGTTCAGACAGAGTCAGGTACAGGACAGGTACAGGATCAAGGATTCAAGCCTGGAATTACCGCCTCCAGGACAGGCACAGGGGCAGGTACAGGATCAGGGATTCAAGCCTGGAATTACAGCCTCCAGAACAGGCGCAGGGTAGGGTACAGGAACAGGGATTCAAGCCTGAAATTAACGCCTCCAGGACAGGCGAAGGGACGGGTACAAGATCAAGGATTCAAGCTCGGAATTACCGCCTCCAGGACAGGCGAAGGGACGGGTACAGGATCAAGGATTCAAGCCCGGAATTACCGCCTCCAGGACAGGAGAAGGGACGGGTACAGGATCAAGGATTCAAGCCTGGATATACCGCATCCAGGATAGGCGCAGGGACAGGTACAGGAACACACAACACACATGGCAAGATTCAGAACCTATGTAAATAGCTAAGGCCCCGCCCATAGCCTTTATATAGGAGCTGCCCCTCAGCAATTGGCTGGGGACAGCATTTCAAGTACACACACTAACCCTGATAAATGCAGGGTAGATGTGGCCATGCATGCCCTTAGCAATCAGAAACCATTACACACAATCAGTGAAGGAACTGAGGCTCAGGGCACCTGCCATCGGCTGCACGCCCAGACACATGTGGAAAGTCATACACCAACTGCAAATGACTTCGCAACCCACACACAGCTTCCACAGCGGCAACCATGGAACGCACATGCGGATGGTCATTCAGCAAAGCAAAGACCTAACACCACATGAACAGCTACGTAGCAGAGCAGGGAACTGAGCAGGCTCCATTCAAGTAACAGCCAACAGTATCCCAGCTCAATTAGGGGTAAAGGAACAAAGTGTTAAAGCAAAAACATGCATTGTCACGCCGACAACCAAGTACAGACAGAACAGCATGAAAGGCAGGCTGTAATGCATTTGTGGGAGGATCCACAGGCAGGCAGTTTGACGGCAGACATCGAGTTGTCGGGTGTGCATTGGTCAAAGCTGAAAGACCTCTGTACTGTCCTTCAGTGTTTTGAGGAATGCACACGGCTGGTAAGAGCAGACGACGCCATCATAAGCATGAGCATCCCACTTATGCATCTGTTCATGCAAGCTTTGATGCACATTAAGGATCAGGCATCTACAACGGAGGAGGAAGGAAGCCTTCATGACAGTCAGGCATTTTCTGCTAAGAGAACTGTCCTGGACGAGGTGGAGGAAGAAAAGGAGGAGGATGAGGATGAGGGGGATGATTATTTTGGGGAGGATGATGCTTTTCAAGGGGCAAGAGAAAATGTTGGATTGCCAAGGTCAGGTGCAGGGTTGCCAAGGTCAGGTTGCAGGTACAGGAGAATCTAGAGCTAATATTTTCGAACAAACAAGCAACTCTGGTAAACCGTTTGTTAGAGGCATTCCCTGCACACAGCAGCAGTGCAGGTTCCACCACGAGCCATACTGGGCCAAATGGAAGAGGTGTTCATGGTGCACACAGCCGAAGTGGCGTTGGAGACAGGGGTTTCATGACCATGTTGTGGTCTGATTTCTCGAGTAACGCTCACACGACTGGTAATACTGCATCGATTGCAACAGACGGGATACAACAGTTGTCAACTATGGTTCAAAATTACCTCTCCTGCCCTATCGATGTTCTCCCTCACAGTTCATTCCCCTTTGACTACTGGGCCTGTAAACTAGACACTTGGCCTGAATTGGCACAATATGCCTTACAGGAACTCGCTTGCCCTGCTGGTAGTGTGCTATCAGAAAGAGTCTTCAGTGCTGCTGGATCAATCCTGACAGAAAGAAGGACCCGGCTGTCGACCCAAAATGTTGGTGATCTCACCTTCATTAAAATGAACCATGCCTGGGTTTCAAAGGATTTTGTACCACCTTCTCCTGATGACACATAGGTTGCCAGCAAAATGGCTCGCTTTGTCCTCCTCTTCCTCTGACTTCTCCAATTTCTCCATTTGCAGCTGCTGAACGTCCAGCCTACACCTCAACATATGCCAGTTTTCCACCTCGCTAACTGGGCTGTCCCCCCCCAGGGACGGGGTCAGTACCTAGCGTATTGGGGCAAATGCAGGTGCCCTGAGCAGGTGGGGGCCCACTCGCCGTCAGAGACACCGGCGTACTCTGAGGGGCCCCGTGCCAGTTCCTGGCTCCCACAAGTGTGCCCCTCCCCTGCTAGCTCAGGGCCCCAGCACTTGCAATACTTATCTCCCCCTGCTCCACCGCTGTGACATCTTCCGCATTTACTGACAGTGACATTTAGGTCAGAGAGCGCGAAGATGTCACGTCTGTGTGCCCTCTGCCTGAACAGTCACAGTGCAGAGAGCTGGAAGATGGCGACGCTGAGGAGTCCAGAGTAGATCAGTGCCCAGCGAGGAGAGGTATTTCATTTTTTTAATGGTTGGAGCACTATATGGGGAGCATTATACACTGGAGAATTATATATGTGGCCCATCATACACTTGAGCATCATAGACAGGGCCCATTATACACTGGAGCATCATCCATGGGGCACATCATATACTGGAGCATCATATGGGGCCCATTATATATGGTGCATCATATGGGGCACATTATATATGGAGCATCACCTGGAGCCCATTATATATGGAGCATGATATATGGGGACCATTATATTTGGAGCATTATATGGGGTTCATCATACACTGGAGCATCATATATGGGGCCCATCATATACTAGAGCATCATTTGGTGTTCATTTTTTATGGGGCATCATATAGAGCCCTTTATATATGGAGTATCATATGGAGCACATATGGGGCCTATTCTGTATGGAGCATTATATGGAGACCATTCTGTATTGAGCAATATTTGAGGCTCATTATTCTGTATAGAGCTATATATAGGGCTCATTATTCTGTATGGCGCACTATGTGGTGCCCATAATACTATATGGAGGACTATACTGTCCTTTTTTTGAGCTATTGTAGAATTTAAAACAGATATCACTCATGTAATGTAAGAAGTGAAGTACAGTATTTGTCATTGTACTATACCTATCTTTCTCTACCGTATCGGAGCATCATGAATTGTGGTATGTGTTAAAGGGGCCACTGAGACTATTTGGCTCGGGGCCCACGAAAACCTGTAGCCAGCACTGCCCCCCCCACAACCTTAGCCAAATAACCCCCAGTTTTCAAAGCATTACTATTATTATAAAGTTAATTAAGGTTGACCAGCTGAAGTAATTAGAATTGATGTCGTTGGCATTGAAATGGGCACTGTAGGTGTGTTTACTGTCCTCCATTACCTGCCGACATTTATTCCCATTGACTTGCATTGGGGCCGGATTTTCAACTCCGACCCGACCATTTCCGTTAGTCGGCCGACTTCGTTCGACTCGACTTTTGAGATAGTCGGGTTTCATGAGACCCGACTCGACCCTAAAAAAGGCAAAGTTGCTCATCTCTAGTGCTGATGTAAAGTAGACATGTGGTAAATGTTATTTATTAAGAAATTTGTGTGACATATCTCTCTGATTAAAGGGCATAAAAATTTATAGTTTGAAAATTGCTAAATTTTCAAAATGTTCACCATATTTCCGTTTTTTTCATAAATATACGCAAGTCATATAACAAATTTTTTCACCACTAACGTGAAGTACAATATGTCATGAAAAAATATTCTCAGAATCAGCTGGATTCGTTAAAGTGTTCCAGAGTTATAACCTCATAAAGTGACAGTGGTCAGAATTGTAAAAATTGGTCTGGTCATTAAGCTGCAAATTGGCTCTGTCACTAAGGGGTTAAGTGATTATTCTCACAACAAGCTGCCATAGAAATGGCTGGGTGGAGCCTCTCAGCTCAGGGTTCACACACTACCTGAGGTAACTTACAGTTCTGGGCGGTTCAAACTGACTGAGGCAGCAAACACTACTGCTCCCATCATAGTTTCCTTGTAAGTCCATGCTTAGGGGACATCTTTCTCCACAAACTCCTCCAGAACGGAGTGAAGGCTAATCCTGTTAGGAGAGATAAAGGTGCACATGCGCTCTCTTGCATGCTGATTATTTTGTTTGTTTCTAGCCAGGACCAGATCCACGTGGTTGCCATGCCACTGACTTTGTTTAACCAACCCCCTGCAAAAGGGAATGGAAGGCTCAAAACCGTGAGTACTTCCATACTTTAGTGTGTTTCCGCATTGAGCCAATCTGTGAAGGTCCCTCCATCAGTGTAATATTTCTTGGACAGCGCATAACACTTCCTCTAATAGCAAGTGAAGAGAACTCTGCGCCAGCCACCCTGAGAGGCCATAACCTCGCTTGTCTCATGAGGAGAGAATCATTACTTTAATGTGCCCCATATACTGTGAACTTTGCCTTTAAGGGATTTAGTGGGTGGCGAGATCGTGTGATCTCAGCATTTTTGTAATCAGAAGTGTTGGAAGTTTTGCTAGGGTTTTGCAGGGTTGCAGATAGTATTCTGTTCTTTCCTGTCCTATTTAGTTAATGTTTGGCCCCTGCGTTTGCTCACTCTATTTTCTGCCTGCGTTTGTGTTTCTTCTTGTCTAACTGCCATTATATGTTTGGGGGCTGCCTATTTCTTTGTGGTTCTACTCCGGGGCAATTAGCTTTCCTGTTTCTATCTTTAGGTGTAGCTAGCTCTCCGGCTGTGCCGAGGCGTCTAGGATCACCGTAGGTACGCTCCACGGCTGCTTCTAGCTGTGCGGTTAGTTTAGGGATGTGCAACCCATTAGTTCCCAACCTCTCAGGTGTTCAGCTACCTTGCTGTTTTGCTCCTGTCCTCCTCAGTTACCAAATCATAACACAGGAGTGGACACAGCTTGAGTGAGGGAAAGTGTTTGGTTCTGTGTGTGCGCATTCTACAAAAAGCCTCTGCGTGTACTCTGCACCGGTGTCTGTGGGAGTACCGTGCCTAAAAAACAATTTTTCTAATCTGCTCCCGCATTTGTGTGTGTACTATGAGTAAAAACACATTTTTCTACTCTATGTCTGTGGGAGTACTGTACCTAAAAACAAATTTTTCAACTTTGCACCCGTGTCTGTAGGAGAACTGTGGGTAAATACATATTTTTGTAACATGCACTTGTTATGTTTCGGTAGCTGAGGAGGACAGGAACAACAGCAGGGCAGCCGAACACCTGAGATGTTGGTAACTAATGGGTTGCAGATTCCTAAACTAACGACACAACTAGAGGTAGCCGTGGAGCGTTCCTACGTTGATCCTAGACGCCTCGTCACAGCCTGAGAGATAACTACACCTAAAGGCAGAAAGATGAAAGCTATCTGCCCCGGAGCAGATCCCCAAAGAAAATAGGAAGCCCCCAAACATATAATGGCGGTTAGACAAGATGAAAATACAAACATAGGCAGAAAATAGACTGAGCAAACGCTGGGCCACAAGCTGACTAAATAGGATAGGACAGGAGAGATTACTTTCTGCAACCCAGAAAACCCTACAAAAATCCAACAATTCTGATTACAAAAATACTGAGATCACACGATCTCGCCTCCCACTAAATCAGATCTCAGTGTGAACAAAAACCAAGCAGCAGCCGCTGAAAAAACAGGAAAAAGCAAATGAGCAAATAACAGTGGCTGCAGAAAAACTGTGAGGAGCCCAGGCCCCAGGAGGGGACCTGACTAACCTCCACAAAAGTGCAGAAAACAATGCAAAAAGCAAGCACAAAAAGAAAAGCAAAAAAGATCTTATCTGAAAGCAGGAGATGCAGACAGGACTCCAGCAAACTTCCAAATGAACCAGGAACCACAATTGAGACAAGAACAATTGATCACCGGCAACCATCATGGGAGGGAACCTCCCTTATATCAGACCAGTCCGTGATTCCAGATTGCCACTTCTCGCTGAAAAGTTCAGTACTGTCTGTAACCACCAGAGGGAGCCTCTGCTCGGAAACCATCTCTAGCACATTCATAACAGTACCCCCCCTTGAGGAGGGGTCACCGAACCCTCACTTGTGCAACCAGGCCGATCAGGATGAGCTCGGTGATAGGCACGGATCAGTCTCCTAGCATGGATGTCCGAAGCAAACACCCAAGAATTGTCCTCCTGACCATAACCTCTCCACTTAACCAAATACTGGAGTTTCTGTCTAGAAAAACGAGAATCCAATATTTTCTCAACCACATACTCCAGATTGCCCTCAACCAAAACAGGGTCAGGAGGCGCAGCCATAGCAACCACTGGCTTGACAAACCTCTTCAATAAGGACTTGTGGAACATGTTATGGATCTTAAATGTCCCTGGAAGAAGCAAACGGAAGGAAACAGGATTAAGAATCTCCATGATCTTATAAGGTTCAATGAACCTGGGCTTAAACTTTGGAGATGCAACCCTCATAGGGATATTTCTTGAGGACAACCAAACCAAGTCCCCCACTTTAAACCGATGACCATCAGTCCTATGCCGGTTGGCAAACCGTTGGGCCTTCTCCTGAGAGAGAGACAACCTCTCCACTACCTGGTCCCAAATCTGCTGCATACGCTCCACAACAGAGTCAACACCCAGACAGACAGAAGCCTCCGCCTGTCCCGAAGAAAATCGAGGGTGAAACCCAAAATTGCAGAAAAATGGAGACATCAAGGTGGCAGAGCTAGCCCTATTATTAAGAGCAAACTCAGCCAAAGGCAAAAAAGAGACCCAGTCATTTTGATCAGCAGACACAAAACATCTCAAATGAGTCTCCAAGGTCTGGTTTGTTCTCTCGATTTGTCCATTGGTCTGAGGATGAAAAGCAGAAGAGAAAAATAATTGAACACCAAGTTTAGAACAAAATGTCCTCCAAAATCTGGAAACAAACTGGACTCCTCTGTCAGACACAATGTTCTCTGGAATGCCATGTAACCGAACCACGTGCTGAAGGAACAAAGGCACCAATTCGGAGGAGGAAGGTAACTTAAGTAATGGCACAAGATGTATCATCTTGGAAAACCTATCACAGATTACCCAGATAATGGTCATTCTCTGAGAAACAGGGAGGTCGGAAATAAAATCCATAGAGATATGGGTCCATGGCCTCTTGGGCACAGGTAATGGCATTAACCCCTTCCCGACCCATGACGCCACGTAGGCGTCATGAAAACCTGTGCCAATCCGACCCATGATGCCTATGTGGCGTCATGAAAGGATCTCGTCCCTGCGGGCCGGGAGACCGGGGTCACTCAAAGGTCACCCGACCCGCAGTTACAGGACCCTTTGTGCTTCACCACAGGGGGTTGGCTTAACCCCCCCGTGGCCACGATCGCTCTGATTGGCTGTTAAAAGTGAAACAACCAATCAGAGCAATGTGTAATATTTCACCAATTTAATTGGTGAAATATTACAATCCAGCCATGGCCGATGCTGCAATAGCATCTGCCATGGCTGGAGACCGAGCCCTGACCCCCCCCACACCGAGTCACGGCGGTGATCGGCCGCCGCCACCGAAAGATGGCAGCGATCGGTCACCGCCGTCACTTACAGCTCCCCTCCTCTTTTGGTCCACTGCCCCCACTTCCTATCCCCCCCCAGCCTTCCGACCCCCCTACTCACCTCTCCCGATCCACCGATGTCCCACGATCGGGCCCGGCGTCCGCCTGGCCTCTTCATGGGCGCCGCCATATTGGAAAATGGCGGGCGCATGCGCAGTGCGCCCGCCGGCCGGCGCATGCGCCCCCCAGTGTTCAAAAATTTATTTTGATCACTGTGATAAACTGTCACAGTGATCAAAATTAAAAAAAGTAAATGAACCCCCCCTTTATCATAGGTAGGGACAAATAAAAAAAAAAAAGATTTTTTTTTTTTTTTCCTAGCGGATTTTGCTGCTGATCCGCAGCTGATTTTGCTGCGGATCCGCGGCGGATATCGCTGCTGATCCGCGGCGGATTTCGCTGCTGATCCGCGGCGGATTTCGCTGCTGATCCGCGGCGGACTTCGCTGCTGATCCGCGGCGGACATCGCTGCTGATCCGCGGCGGATTTCGCTACGGATCCGCTGCGGATTTCGCTGCTGATCGGCGGCGGATTTCGCTGCTGATCCGCGGCGGATTTCGCTGCTGATCGCGGCGGATTTCGCTGCTGATCCGCGGCGGATTTCGCTGCTGATCCGCGGCGGATTTCGCTGCTGATCCGCGGCGGATTTCGCTGCTGATCGGCGGCGGATTTCGCTGCTGATCGGCGGCGGATTTCGCTGCTGATCCGCGGCGGATTTCGCTGCTGATCCGCGGCGGATTTCGCTGCTGATCCGCGGCGGATTTCGCTGCTGATCGGCGGCGGATTTCGCTGCTGATCGGCGGCGGATTTCGCTGCTGATCCGCGGCGGATTTCGCTGCTGATCCGCGGCGGATTTCGCTGCTGATCCGCGGCGGAATTCGCTGCTGATCCGCGGCGGACATCGCTGCTGATCCGCGGCGGACTTCGCTGCTGATCCGCGGCGTATTTCGCTGCTGATCCGCGGCGGATTTCGCTGCGGATCGGCGGCGGATTTCGCTGCTGATCGGCGGCGGATTTCGCTGCTGATCGGCAGCGGATTTCGCTGCTGATCGGCGGCGGATTTCGCTGCTGATCCGCGGCAGATTTCGCTGCTGATCGGCAGCGGATTTCGCTGCTGATCCGCAGCGGATTTCGCTGCTGATCGGCGGCGGATTTCGCTGCTGATCCGCGGCGGATTTCGCTGCGGATCCGCGACTGATTTCGCTGCGGATCCGCGGCGGATTTTGCTGCTGATCCGCGACTGATTTTGCTGCTGATCCGCGGCTGATTATCTGCTGATTCATCTGCGCTAGCGGGTATAGCATAACGCGATCGCGTTATGCTATACCGTTACCAGCCGGTCAACGCTACGTGTTGAACGGGCTGGTAAAACGCAATATGAACCCAGCCTTAGGGTTAGAACTAGGGTTAGGGTTAGCATTAGGGCTAAGGTTAGAATTACGGTTAGGGTTGGAATTAGGGTTAGGCTTGTAGTTAGGTTTATGGTTAGAGTTGGGATTAGGGGTGTGTTGGGGTTAGGGTTATGATTAGGGTTTGTATTAGGGTTAGGTGTGTGTAGGCGTTAGGGGTGTGTTGGGGTTAGGGTTGGAGTTAGAATTGAGGGGTTTCCACTATTTAGGCACATCAGGGGGTCTCCATACGCGACATGGCGCCACCATTGATTCCTGCAAATTTTGCGTTCAAAAAGTCAAACAGTAGAGTTGAGCGATACTTTCCGATATGCTAAAGTATCGGAATCGGAATGGTATCGCCGATATCACTAAAATATCGGCGATACCCGATACCGATACCGGAAGTCCCATGTAAGTCTATGGGAACAAAATATCGCAACTAAAAAAAACCCATTCTTTCCTTGTAAACACTAAATATACACACATAGAATACATATATATATATATATACATGTCATTGTGACATATATATATACATATATGTATAGTTTATACACTTCTACATAGTAAAATATCCTTTGATTCAATTGCCGGGTAAAGCCGGCTTCAGTGAAAAGACAGAAGCACCCGACATGAAATGACACTTGGTGTACATAGGGTTAAACATTTCTTTTCATGTCCTTTGCTATCTAATTTGCACAAACAATTAAATCAGACTATGTGTGCAAAATTTCACACCTGTAGGGGTTAATTAAAGGTGTAAATTCGTTGTAAAAAAAACGGACTTTTTTGCTACGAATTTACACCTTTAATTAACCCCTAGAGGTGTGAAATTTTGCACACATAGTCTGATTTAATTGTTTGTGCAAATTAGATAGCAAAGGACATGAAAAGACATGGTTAACCCTATGTACACCAAGTGTCATTTCATGTCGGGTCACCCGACATGAAATGACACTTGGTGTACATAGGGTTAAACATTTCTTTTCATGTCCTTTGCTATCTAATTTGCACAAACAATTAAATCAGACTATGTGTGCAAAATTTCACACCTCTAGGGGTTAATTAAAGGTGTAAATTCGTTGTAAAAAAAACGGACTTTTTTGCTACGAATTTACACCTTTAATTAACCCCTAGAGGTGTGAAATTTTGCACACATAGTCTGATTTAATTGTTTGTGCAAATTAGATAGCAAAGGACATGAAAAGACATGGTTAACCCTGTGTACACCAAGTGTCATTTCATGTCGGGTTCTGCATTTTCACAAAAGCCGGCAATTGAATTAGCGGCTATTATACTATGTAGAAGTGTATGAACTACAAATATAAATATATATATATATGTGTCACAAATTCAATGACATGTATATATATATATGAGGTGTAAAATTGCTGAAAAAAAATGCGTGGGCTCCCGCCCTATTTTCGCAACCAGACAGACAAAGCCAGTGAGTGGGGGCAGATAATAATAGCCCAGAGAGGGACCATTATTTTTGCCCCCCCCGGCTACTAACATCTGCCCCCAGACACCCCAGGAAAGACAAATCTATAATTAGATTCGCCCTTTCTGGCACTTTGCCCGTCTATTCCCATTGCCCTGTAGCGGTGGCGAATGGGTTAATATGGGGTTAAAGCCACCTTGCTATTGAAAGGTGACCTTAAGCCAGGTTAATAATTGAGAGCTGTCAATTAGACAACTATCAATTATTAATCCTATTGCATGAAATAAAAATAAAACACACACACTTTAATTAAAAATCATTTTAATGAAATAAAGACACGTTTTTGACCATCTTTTATTTTACTGCAAAAACCATTTCCTGTAATAAAAATAAAATAAAAAAGCAAAATTATTCTTACCTATCCCATGCACAGTCAGGTCCCACGGTGTAATCCTTCAGAAAGGGTTAATGTTTACTGCAGGGACCGCAGCTAATGCTGCAGCCTCACAGTAAACCCCAAATGAATGAGTTCCTCTCCTGCCTGACAGGAGAGTAAAGGCTGGGTGTCACATAACGATACACCAGCGATCCCGACAACGATATGCACTTGTCAGGATCGCTGGTGTATCGCTACATGATCGCTGCTGAGCTGCCAAACAGGCAGCTCAGGCAGCGATCTGGGACAGCGACACTGCGGGTAACATCGCTTAAGGGCCCGTCTCACATAGCGATATCGCTACCGAGATCGCTGCTGAGTCACTAGTTTTGTGACGCAGCAGCGAGCTCACCAGCGATATCGCTGTGTGTGACATTCAGCGACGATCAGCCCCCCTGCCGGGTATCGCTGATCGTCGCAGAAATGTCAGGACCTTTTTTTGATCGCTGGTTTCCCTCTGACAGGCACGCATCGCTGCGTGTGACAGGCGGGAACCAGCGATCAAAGGTCCTGACATTTCAGCGACGATCAGCGATACCCGGCAGGGGGCTGATCGTCGCTGAATGTCACACACAGCGATATCGCTGGTGAGCTCGCTGCTGCGTCACAAAACTAGTGACTCAGCAGCGATCTCGGTAGCGATATCGCTATGTGAGATGGGCCCTTAAGTGGAAAGCTTAATTGATTGCTTTCCACTTTCACTTCAGGTCAGCCAGGGACACAATCAGTGACGTCAGAGGGAACTGATTAACAAAAATAGGGGTTCCCTTCGAAAAAAAAATGGCGTGGGGTCCCCCCTATTTTTGTTAACCAGCCAGATGAAGCAGACCGCTGAGGCCTGGATTTTCAGGCTGTTAAGGAGCCAAGATCCATGGACCTTGCCAGCCTGATAATACCAGGCCACAGCAGTCTGCATATCTGGCTGATTAACAAAAATAGGGGATCCCCTCGAAAAAAATTGGCGTGGGGTCCCCCCTATTTTTGTTAACCAGCCAGATGAAGCAGACCGCTGAGGCCTGGATTTTCAGGCTGTTAAGGAGCCAAGATCCATGGACCTTGCCAGCCTGATAATACCAGGCCACAGCAGTCTGCATATCTTGGCTGATTAACAAAAATAGGGGATCCCCTCGAAAAAAATTGGCGTGGGGTCCCCCCTATTTTTGTTAACCAGCCAGATGAAGCAGACCGCTGAGGCCTGGTTTTTCAGGCTGGTAAGGATCCAATATCCATGGACCTTGCAAGCCTGATAATACCAGGCCACAGCAGTCTGCTTAGCTTGGCTGGTTAACAAAAATAGGGATCCCCTCGAAAAAAAAACGGCGTGGGGATCCCCCCTATTTTTGTTAACCAGCCAAGTAGAATGCAGACTGCTGCGGCCTGGTATTAAAAGACTGTCAAGGCCCATGGATTTTGGCCCTCAACAGCCTGATAATACCAGGCTACAGCAGCCCCACATTTGGCGCATCAAAAGATGTGCCAATTGTGGCACTTTACCCGGCTCTTCCCACTTGCCCTGTAGCGGTGGCAAGCGGGGTAATAAGGGGTTATTTTCACCGTTGATTGCACAGTGACAATAAGCCCGGTTAATAATGGAGAGGTGTCAATAAGACACCGATCCATTATTAATCCCAAAGTTATTAAATGTGTAAAAAAAAGACAAAGCAAGAAAAAAGTATTTTAATGAAATAAAAGAGACAACACAGTTTTCATTTCTTTTATTATACACTCATTCCTGCGACGCCATCGATCTCCTGTAAAAAAAGAAAAAAAACAAACCAACAGTATACCACCTGTCCGACGCAGTCCATAGTAACGATTGTCCCACGACGATCCAACTCTGCTACATCGCAATGACAGGCAGAGCCTGTCATTGCAACGCAGCACAGCTGATTACCTGCTTCTCCGGCGGTGACGTCATCGGACTGACTGCTTTACGGCCGGGATTACCCAGCAGTCACTGCAGTTATCGCGAGAAACTGCATGTGACCGCTGGGGAGAAGAGGATGGCGGCCATGAAGCAGTCCAGGACGTGACCGCCGGAGATCTTCTGCCAGGTAAGTGCCGCTGACTCCTGACAGACCCGACAGACGGACACTGACAGTGACAGTGACAATCCCGATTCCGGTATCCGATAAGACGAAAATATCGGAACTCGGAATCGTAATTCCGATACAGCTAATATCGGCCGATACCCGATATTTGCAGTATCGGAATGCTCAACACTATCAAACAGTGCTCCCTTTATTCCAAGCCCCGACGTATGCCCAAACATTGGTTTATCCCCACATATGAGGTATCAGCGTACTCGGGAAAAATTGCACAACAACTTTAGGGGTTCTAATTTCTCCTGTTAACATTGGGAAAAAAATTGGGGACTAAAAATTAATTTTGTGGAAAAAAAATGATTTTATATTTTCACGGCTCTGCGTTATAAACTTCTGTGAAGGACTTGGAGATTCAAAGTGCTCACCACACATCTAGAGGAGTTCCTTGGGGGATCTAGTTTCCAAAATGGGGTCACTTGTGGGGAGTTTCTACTGTTTAGGCACATCAGTGACTCTGCAAACGTAACATGACGCCCGAAGACCATTCCATCAAGTGGGCATTTCAAAAGGTCACTACTTCCCATCCGAGCCCCGACGTGTGCCCATACAGTAGTTTTCTCCCACATATGGGATATCAGCATACTCAGGACAAATTGGACAACAACTTTTGGGGTCTAATTTCTCATGTTACCCTTGCGAAAATAAAAAAATTGGGGACTAAAAGATCCTGATTGTGGAAAAAATATGATTTTTTTTATTTTCATGCCCGGGCGTTATAAACTTCTGTGTAGCCCTTGGGGTTCAAAGTGCTCACCACACATCTAGATAAGTTCTTTGCGGTGTCTAGTTTCCAAAATGGGGTCACTTGTGGGGAGTTTCTACTGTTTAGGCGCATCAGGGGCTCTGCAAACGTAACAAGATGCCCGCAGACCATTCCATCAAGTTGGCATTTCAAAGCGTCACTACATCCCTTCCGAGCCCTGACGTGTGCCCAAACAGTGGTTCCCCCCCACATATGGGGTACTAACGTACTCAGGACAAACTGGACAACAACTTTCGGGGTCCAATTTCTCCTGTAACCATTGTGAAAATAAAAAATAGTGGGCTAAAAAAATCATTTTTTGAGAAAAAAAAATGATATTTTATTTTCACGGCTCTGCGTTATAAACTTCTGTAAAGCACCTGAGGGGTTCAAAGTGCTCACTATGCATCTAGATAAGTTCCTTAGGGCGTCTAGTTTCCAAAATGGGGTCACTTGTGGGGGAGCTCCAATGTTTAGGCACACAGGAACTCTCCAAATGCGACATGGCAACCGCTAAATATTCCAGCATATTTTCTTTTCAAAAAGTCA
The DNA here is from genome assembly GCA_033576555.1 of Oophaga sylvatica. Classification (NCBI taxonomy): domain Eukaryota; kingdom Metazoa; phylum Chordata; class Amphibia; order Anura; family Dendrobatidae; genus Oophaga; species Oophaga sylvatica. Next base: position 354,110,272 of record JARQOD010000002.1, on the reverse strand, counting down.
AATGGCGCTCCTTCCCTTCTGAGCCCTGCCGTGCGCCCAAACAGTGGTTTATGATCACAAATGAGGTATCTGTGTACTCTGGAGAAATTGCCCAACAAATTTTAGAATCCAATTTATACTGTTGCCCATGTGAAAATGAAAAAAACTGAGGCTAAAAGAAAATTTTTGTGAAAAAAAAGTACTTTCTTTTTTTTACGGATCAATTTGTGAAGCACCTGGGGGTTCAAAGTGCTCACTATGCATCTAGATAAGTTCCTTAGGGGTCTAGTTTCCAAAATGGGGTCACTTGTGGGGGAGCTCCAATGTTTAGGCACACAGGGACTCTCCAAATGCGACATGGCAACCGCTAAATATTCCAGCATATTTTCCATTCAAAAAGTCAAATGGCGCTCCTTCCCTTCTGAGCCCTGCCGTGCGCCCAAACAGTGGTTTATGATCACAAATGAGGTATCTGTGTACTCTGGAGAAATTGCCCAACAAATTTTAGAATCCAATTTATACTGTTGCCCATGTGAAAATGAAAAAAACTGAGGCTAAAAGAAAATTTTTGTGAAAAAAAAGTACTTTCTTTTTTTTACGGATCAATTTGTGAAGCACCTGGGGGTTCAAAGTGCTCACTATGCATCTAGATAAGTTCCTTAGGGGGTCTAGTTTCCAAAATGGGGTCACTTGTGGGGAGCTCCAATGTTTAGGCACACAGGGACTCTCCAAATGCGACATGGCAACCGCTAAATATTCCAGCATATTTTCCATTCAAAAAGTCAAATGGCGCTCCTTCCCTTCTGAGCCCTGCCGTGCGCCCAAACAGTGGTTTATGATCACAAATGAGGTATCTGTGTACTCTGGAGAAATTGCCCAACAAATTTTAGAATCCAATTTATACTGTTGCCCATGTGAAAATGAAAAAAACTGAGGCTAAAAGAAAATTTTTGTGAAAAAAAAGTACTTTCTTTTTTTTACGGATCAATTTGTGAAGCACCTGGGGGTTCAAAGTGCTCACTATGCATCTAGGTAAGTTCCTTAGGGGGTCTAGTTTCCAAAATGGGGTCACTTGTGGGGGAGCTCCAATGTTTAGGCACACAGGGACTCTCCAAATGCGACATGGCAACCGCTAAATATTCCAGCATATTTTCCATTCAAAAAGTCAAATGGCGCTCCTTCCCTTCTGAGCCCTGCCGTGCGCCCAAACAGTGGTTTATGACCACATATGAGGTATCTGTGTACTCAGGAGAAATTGCCCAACAAATTCTAGGATCCAATTTATACTGTTGCCCATGTGAAAATGAAAAAAACTGAGGCTAAAAGAAAATTTTTGTGAAAAAAAAGTACTTTCTTTTTTTTACGGATCAATTTGTGAAGCACCTGGGGGTTCAAAGTGCTCACTATGCATCTAGATAAGTTCCTTAGGAGGTCTAGTTTCCAAAATGGGGTCACTTGTGGGGGAGCTCCAATGTTTAGGCACACAGGGACTCTCCAAATGCGACATGGCAACCGCTAAATATTCCAGCATATTTTCCATTCAAAAAGTCAAATGGCTCTCCTTCCCTTCTGAGCCCTGCCGTGCGCCCAAACAGTGGTTTATGATCACAAATGAGGTATCTGTGTACTCTGGAGAAATTGCCCAACAAATTTTAGAATCCAATTTATACTGTTGCCCATGTGAAAATGAAAAAAACTGAGGCTAAAAGAAAATTTTTGTGAAAAAAAAGTACTTTCTTTTTTTTACGGATCAATTTGTGAAGCACCTGGGGGTTCAAAGTGCTCACTATGCATCTAGATAAGTTCCTTAGGGGGTCTAGTTTCCAAAATGGGGTCACTTGTTGGGGAGCTCCAATGTTTAGGCACACAGGGACTCTCCAAATGCGACATGGCAACCGCTAAATATTCCAGCATATTTTCCATTCAAAAAGTCAAATGGCGCTGCTTCCCTTCTGAGCCCTGCCATGCGCCCAAACAGTGGTTTATGACCACATATAAGGTATCTGTGTACTCAGGAGAAATTGCCCAACAAATTTTAGGATCCAATTTATACTGTTGCCCATGTGAAAATGAAAAAACTGAGGCTAAAAGAAAATTTTTGTGAAAAAAAAGTACTTTCTTTTTTTACAGATCAATTTGTGAAGCACCTGGGGGTTCAAAATGATCACTATGCATCTAGATAAGTTCCTTAGGGGGTCTAGTTTCCAAAATGGGGTCACTTGTGGGGGAGCTCCAATGTTTAGGCACACAGGGACTCTCCAAATGCGACATGGCAACCGCTAAATATTCCAGCATATTTTCCATTCAAAAAGTCAAATGGCGCTGCTTCCCTTCTGAGCCCTGCCATGCGCCCAAACAGTGGTTTATGACCACATATGAGGTATCTGTGTACTCAGGAGAAATTGCCCAACAAATTTTAGGATCCAATTTATACTGTTGCCCATGTGAAAATGAAAAAACTGAGGCTAAAAGAAAATTTTTGTGAAAAAAAAGTACTTTCTTTTTTTTACAGATCAATTTGTGAAGCACCTGGGGGTTCAAAATGATCACTATTCATCTAGATAAGTTCCTTAGGGGGTCTAGTTTCCAAAATGGGGTCACTTGTGGGGGAGCTCCAATGTTTAGGCACACAGGGACTCTCCAAATGTGACATGGCAACCGCTAAATATTCCAGCATATTTTCCATTCAAAAAGTCAAATGGCGCTCTGTTGTGAATGGGTTTGAGATGAGTTCTGAGCAGAGCCTCCCTCTGGTGGTTACAAGCGGTACTAGTGAGGATTGTGAAGACTGGGAATCAGGTGTTACTGATTGGTCTTATTTAAGGGAATCATTTTCCCATCAGGGTTGCCGGTGATCAATTGTTCTGGTCTGAATCCTTCTTTCCAGTTTCCCTTGTAGCCTGCTGTGTCGTGTCTGCATCTCCTGCTATCAGATAAGACAATTTCTTATTTTGTGTTTTTGCTATATTTTTGCATTTTTTCCTGCACTTCTGTGGGGGCCTTCTGGGTCCCCTCCGGGGGCTTTTGCCCTCTCAGTTTGGTTCAGCCAATGTGTTTTGTACTTTTGCTTTTTCCAGTTTTTTCAGTGGCTGCTGTTTTTGTTACACCAGAGAACTAATTTAGGTGGTAGAGGTCATGTGATCTCAGGTGATTTTGAAATTAGTAGAGTTGGTGTTTTTCAGGGTTTTCTGGGATTGCAGTAAGTGCCCTTCCTGTCCTTTTCTATTTAGATAGTTTGGGCCCCAGCGTTTGCTCATACTATTTCTTTCTGTGTCAGTATTTCCTCTTGTCTAACTGCCATTACATGTTTGGGGGCTTTCTATTATCTTTGGGGTTCTGCTCCGGGGCAGATAGCTTTCCTATTTCTATCTTTAGGTGTAGTTAGTTTCTCAGGCTGTGACGAGGCGTCTAGGACCAACGTAGGAACGCTCCACGGCTGCCTCTAGTTGCGGTGGTTAGTCAGGGTACTGCAATCTCATAGATTCCAACTGTTCTGGTGTATTTCCTTTTTTGCCTGCACTCCTCAGCTACCGTAACATAACAGTATCACCGGCCATAAAAATTGTATGGTACTCACAGAAGGGAAAAAATATTTTGAAGGAAGAAAAGTTGTCAGAGATATTTTTCTGTTTGTTGCATTTTTTTTTTTTCCTCTGTATCTCTGGGTGCTGGGGAGGATCTTTTCTCCCAATGGAGTTTGCACAGTTGTCTGGCCGTGTGGATCAGCTTGCCACTGAGGTTCAGAGTATTGCTGCATATCTTGCTAGGTTGCCTGTTGTGGAACCTAGGATCCCCATGCCAGATTTGTTTTTAGGGGATCGAGCTAAGTTTCAGAATTTCAAAAATAATTGTAAATTGTTTTTTGCCTTAAAATCTAAGTCCTCAGGAAACGCAGCGCAGCAGGTTCAAATTATCATCTCTCTCCTGCGCGGCGATCCTCAGGATTGGGCTTTTTCCCTGATACCTGGGGATCCTGTTTTGAGTGATGTTGATGCATTTTTCAGGCTTTGGGGTTATTGTACGATGAGCCTAATGTCACTGATCAAGCTGAAAAAGCCTTGTTGGCATTAAATCAGGGGCTTGATGACGCTGAGTTATACTGTCAGAGATTCCGTAGGTGGGCAGTCCTGACCAAATGGAATGACGACGCTTTGGCGGCCCTTTTCCGGAAGGGTCTGTCGGATAATGTAAAGGATGTTATGGTGGGATTCCCTGTCCCCTCTGGTCTCAATGATTCTATGTCATTGGCGATTCAAATTGACAGACGTTTGCGTGAGCGGAGAAGTATGCGTGGAGTGGTGTTGCCTTGTGAGCCAGCTGCTGAGCCCATGCAGTGTGATGGAGTGGTGTCTGGGGCACAGCGTCATGAGTTTCGAAAGCGCAATGGGTTATGTTTCTACTGTGGTGATGCCTCTCATGCTATTTCAGTCTGCCCTAAGCGGGGAAGACATTTTGCACGCTCAGTTGTCTTGGGTAGTGTTCAGACTAAGTTTTTATTAACTGTCACTCTGATATGCTCTCTGTCCTCATTTTCTGCTCAGGCTTTCGTTGATTCTGGAGCAGCTATTAACCTGATGGATTATGATTTTGCTAAGCGTTGTGGGTTTTCCTTGATACCCCTACAGAAGTCTATTCCTTTACTGGGGATCGATTCTACCCCTTTGGCTGAGAATAAACCCCAGTTTTCTACTCAGGTGATAATGAGGGTTGAACCTGATCACCAGGAGTGCTGCAAATTTTTGGTTCTATATAATCTGCATGACATTATAGTGCTGGGTTTCCCTTGGTTACAGTCTCATAATCCTGTTTTGGATTGGAAATCTGTGTCTGTAACCAGTTGGGGCTGCCAATGTGTTAGTGCCAACACTCCTGTTTTTTCTGCCTCCCCCCAGGCTGAGGATGTTCCTGACTTTTTGTTTGATTTTTCTGATGTGTTTAGCGAAAGTAAATCTGCATCCTTACCTCCCCATAGGAGCTATGACTGCGCTATTGAATTAGTGCCGGTAGTAAATTCCCTAAGGGTCGCCTTTTTAACTTGTCTGTACCTGAACATGACGCTATGCGGTCTTATATCAAGGAATCATTGGAGAAGGGTCATATCAGACCATCCTCTTCACCCTTAGGTGCCGGTTTTTTCTTTGTGGCCAAAAAAGATGGTTCATTAAGGCCGTGTATTGATTATCGTCTCTTGAACAATATTACTGTGAAATATCAATACCCGTTACCCTTGATTTCTGACCTGTTTTCCAGGGTGAAAAACGCTACTTGGTTTACTAAGCTTGACCTCAGGGGGGCGTATAACCTTATTCGCATTAAGCACGGGGATGAATGGAAGACGGCATTTAACACCCCTGAAGGGCATTTTGAGTACCTTGTGATGCCCTTTGGGCTCACTAATGCTCCTTCCGTCTTCCAGTCCTTCATGAATGACATTTTCAGGGATTTTGTGGACAAGTTTCTGATTGTTTATTTGGATGATATCTTGATTTTTTCTAATGACTGGGACTCTCATGTGAAACATGTTCGAACTGTATTCCAGATTTTGAGAGAGAATGCTCTGTATGTGAAGGGATCAAAGTGTCTTTTTGGCGTACAGAAGATCTCATTTCTGGGATTCATTTTGTCCCCATCTGTTATTGAAATGGACCCGGTCAAGGTTCAGGCCATCTGTGATTGGGTCCAACCTACTTCATTAAAGGCTCTTCAGAGATTTTTGGGTTTTGCCAATTTTTATCGTAAATTTATTGGTAATTTCTCTGTTATTGTTAAACCATTAACTGATTTGACCAGAAAGGGTTCTGATGTGGTGAATTGGCCTCCTGAGGCAGTCTCTGCGTTTCAGGAACTTAAGCAAGATTCACTTCTGCTCCTGTTCTACGGCAGCCTGATGTTTCTCTGCCATTTCAGGTGGAGGTTGATGCCTCTGAAATTGGGGCGGGTGCCGTTTTGTCCCAAAAAGATCCAGAGACCTCTAAAAGTAACCCTTGTGCCTTTTTCTCTCGAAAATTTTCTCCTACTGAACGTAATTATGACGTGGGTAATCGGGAGTTATTGGCCATGAAGTGGGCTTTTGAAGAGTGGAGACATTGGCTGGAGGGAGCCAAACATCAGGTGGTGGTCCTTACGGACCATAAGAATCTGGTCTATCTGGAATCTGCCAAGCGACTCAATCCTAGACAGGCCAGGTGGGCCTTGTTTTTCACACATTTTAATTTTGTGGTTTCCTTTCTTCCTGGCACTAAGAATGTTAAGGTGGATGCCCTCTCGAGGAGTTTCCTTGCGGACTCTCCTGAGCTATCTGATCCCTCTGTTATTTTGAAGGAGGGTGTAGTTCTTTCCGCCATCTCGCCCAATTTGAGACTTGCTCTGGAGGGGTGTCAGGAGGATAGGCCCGAGCGCTGCCCTGTTGGAAAATTGTTTGTCCCGGACCAATGGAAAAAGAGTGTGATGTCTGAGATTCATTGTTCCGCATTGGCTGGGCATCCCGGAATTTTTGGTACCAGAGACTTGGTTAGTCGGTCCTTTTGGTGGCCTACCTTGTCTCGCGATGTCAGGGAATTTGTGCAGTCCTGCGGGACTTGCTCTCGCTCCAAGCCTTGCTCTCGCTCTAGTGGTTTGTTGATGCCATTGCCTGTGCCCAAGAGACCATGGACCCATATCTCTATGGATTTAATTTCCGATCTTCCTGTTTCTCAGAGAATGACCACCATCTGGGTAATTTGTGATAGGTTTTCCAAAATGATACATCTTGTGCCATTACCTAAGTTGCCTTCCTCCTCTGAATTGGTGCCGTTGTTCCTTCAGCACGTGGTTCGTTTACACGGCATTCCTGAGAACATTGTGTCTGACAGAGGAGTCCAGTTTGTTTCCAGATTTTGGAGGACTTTTTGTTCTAAACTGGGTGTTCAATTGTCTTTCTCCTCGGCATTTCATCCTCAGACCAATGGTCAAACTGAGAGAACAAACCAGACATTGGAGACTTATCTAAGATGCTTTGTGTCTGCTGATCAGGATGACTGGGTCTCTTTTTTGCCTTTGGCTGAGTTTGCTCTTAATAATAGGGCTAGCTCTGCCACTTTGATGTCTCCGTTTTTCTGTAATTCTGGGTTTCACCCTCGATTTTCTTCAGGACAGACGGAGGCTTCTGTCTGTCCAGGTGTTGACTCTGTTGTTGAGCGTATGCAGCAGATTTGGGACCAGGTAGTGGAGAGGTTGTCCTTCTCTCAGGAGAAGGCCCAGCGGTTTGCTAACCGGCATAGGACTGATGGTCCTCGGTTTAAAGTGGGGGACTTGGTCTGGTTGTCCTCAAAGAATATTCCTATGAGAGTAGCATCTCCTAAATTTAAGCCTAGGTTCATTGGACCTTATAAGATCATGGAGATTATTAATCCTGTTTCTTTTCGTTTGCTTCTCCAGGGACATTTAAGATCCATAACGTGTTCCACAAGTCCTTGTTGAAGAGGTTTGTTGAGCCAGTAGTTCCTGCTGCTGTGCCTCCTGACCCTGTTTTGGTTGAGGGCAATCTGGAGTATGTGGTTGAGAAAATATTGGATTCTCGTTTTTCTAGACGAAGACTCCAGTATTTGGTTAAATGGAGAGGTTATGGTCAGGAAGATAATTCTTGGGTGTTTGCTTCGGACATCCATGCTAGGAGACTTATCCGTGCGTATCATAGAACTCATCCTGACCGACCTGGTTGCTCAAATGAGGGTTCGGTGACCCCTCCTCAAGGGGGGGGTACTGTTGTGAATGGGTTTGAGATGAGTTCTGAGCAGAGCCTCCCTCTGGTGGTTACAAGCGGTACTAGTGAGGATTGTGAAGACTGGGAATCAGGTGTTACTGATTGGTCTTATTTAAGGGAATCATTTTCCCATCAGGGTTGCCGGTGATCAATTGTTCTGGTCTGAATCCTTCTTTCCAGTTTCCCTTGTAGCCTGCTGTGTCGTGTCTGCATCTCCTGCTATCAGATAAGACAATTTCTTATTTTGTGTTTTTGCTATATTTTTGCATTTTTTCCTGCACTTCTGTGGGGGCCTTCTGGGTCCCCTCCGGGGGCTTTTGCCCTCTCAGTTTGGTTCAGCCACTGTGTTTTGTACTTTTGCTTTTTCCAGTTTTTTCAGTGGCTGCTGTTTTTGTTACACCAGAGAACTAATTTAGGTGGTAGAGGTCGTGTGATCTCAGGTGATTTTGAAATTAGTAGAGTTGGTGTTTTTCAGGGTTTTCTGGGATTGCAGTAAGTGCCCTTCCTGTCCTTTTCTATTTAGATAGTTTGGGCCCCAGCGTTTGCTCATACTATTTTCTTTCTGTGTCAGTATTTCCTCTTGTCTAACTGCCATTACATGTTTGGGGGCTTTCTATTATCTTTGGGGTTCTGCTCCGGGGCAGATAGCTTTCCTATTTCTATCTTTAGGTGTAGTTAGTTTCTCAGGCTGTGACGAGGCGTCTAGGACCAACGTAGGAACGCTCCACGGCTGCCTCTAGTTGCGGTGGTTAGTCAGGGTACTGCAATCTCATAGATTCCAACTGCTCTGGTGTATTTCCTTTTTTGCCTGCACTCCTCAGCTACCGTAACATAACAGCGCTCCTTCCCTTCTGAGCCCTGCCGTGCGCCCATACAGTGGTTTATGACCACATATGAGGTATCTGTGTACTCAGGAGAAATTGCCCAACAAATTTTAGGATCCATTTTATCCTGATGCCCATGTAAAAATGAAAAAATTGATGCTATAAGAAAATTTTTGTTGGAAAAATTAAAATGTCCATTTTTTCCTTACACGTTGCTTTAGTTCCTGTGAAGCACCTGAAGGGTTAATAATCTTCTTGAATGTAGTTTTGAGTAGCTTGAGGGGTGCAGTTTTTATAAAGGTGTCACTTTTGGGTATTTTCTGCCATATAGACCCCTCAAAGTGACTTCAAATGTGAGGTGGTCCCTAAAAAAAATGGTTTTGTAAATTTTGCTGTAAAAATGAGAAATCGCTGGTCAACTTTTAACCCTTATAACTTCCTAACAAAAAAAAATGTTGTTCCCAAAATTGTGCTGATGTAAAGTAGACATGTGGGAAATGTTATTTATTAACTATTTTGTGTCACATAACTCTCTAGTTTAACAGAATAAAAATTAAAAATTTGAAAATTACATAATTTTCAAAATTTTCGCCAAATTTCCATTTTTTTCACAAATAAACGCAAAAATTATCGACTTAAATTTACCACTAACATGAAGCCCAATATGTCACGAAAAAACTATCTCAGAATCGCTAGGATCCGTTGAAGCGTTCCTGAGTTATTACCTCATAAAGGGACACTGGTCAGAATTGCAAAAAATGGCAAGGTCTTTAAGGTCAAAATAGGCTGGGTCTTGAAGGGGTTAACAAACCACTAGAGCGAGAGCAAGGCTTGGAGCGAGAGCAAGTCCCACAGGACTGCACAAATTCCCTGACGTCACGAGATAAAATAGGCCACCAAAAGGACCGACTCACCAAGTCTCTGGTACCAAAAATTCCGGGATGACCAGCCAACACGGAACAATGAATCTCAGACATCACACTCTTCATCCACTGGTCTGGGACAATTTCCCAATAGGGCAGCGCTCAGGTTTATCCTCCTGACACCCTTCCAACGCCAGTCTAAAATTGGGCGAGATGGCGGAAAGAACTACACACTCTTTCAAAATAACAGAAGGATCAGATAACTCAGGAGAGTCCGCAAAGAAACTCATCGAGAGGGCATCCGCCTTAACATTCTTAGTGCCAGGAAGAAAAGAAACCACAAAATTAAAACGTGTGAAAAACAAGGCCCACCTGGCCTGTCTAGGATTAAGTCGCTTGGCTGATTCGAGATAAACCAGATTCTTATGGTCCGTGAGGACCACCACCTGATGTTTGGCTCCTTCCAGCCAATGTCTCCACTCTTCAAAGGCCCACTTCATGGCCAATAACTCCCGATTACCCACATCATAATTACGTTCAGTTGGAGAAAATTTTCAAGAGAAAGAGGCACAAGGGTTACTCTTAGAGGTCTCTGGATCTCTTTGGGACAAAACGGCACCTGCCCCAATTTCAGAGGCATCAACCTCCACCTGAAACGGTAGAGAAACATCAGGCTGCCGTAGAACAGGAGCAGAAGTGAAGCTCTGCTTAAGTTCCTGAAACGCAGAAACTGCCTCAGGAGGCCAATTCACCACATCAGAACCCTTTTTGGTCAAATCAGTCAATGGTTTAACAATACCGGAGAAATTACCAATAAATTTACGATAAAAATTGGCAAAACCCAAAAATCTCTGAAGAGCCTTTAATGAAGTAGGTTGGACCCAATCACAGATGGCTTGGACCTTGATCGGGTCCATTTCAATAACAGACGGAGACTAAATGAATCCCAGAAATGAGACCTTCTGTACGCCAAAAAGATACTTTGATCCCTTCACATACAGTGCATTCTCTCTCAAAATCTGGAACACAGTCCGATCATGTTTCACATGAGAGTCCCAGTCATTGGAAAAAATCAAGATATCATCCAAATAAACAATCAGAAATTTATCCACAAAATCCCTGAAAATATCATTCATGAAGGATTGGAAGACGGAAGGAGCATTAGTGAGCCCAAAGGGCATCACTAGGTACTCAAAATGCCCCTCTGGGGTATTAAATGCCGTCTTCCATTCATCCCCGTGCTTAATGCGAATAAGGTTATACGCCCCCTGAGGTCAAGCTTGGTAAACCAACTAGCACTTTTCACCCTGGAAAACAGGTCAGAAATCAAGGGTAACGGATATTGATACTTCACAGTGATCTTATTCAAGAGACGATAATCAATACACGGCCTCAATGAACCATCCTTTTTGGCCACAAAGAAAAAACCGGCACCCAAGGGTGAAGAGGATGGTCTGATATGACCCTTCTCCAATTACTCCTTGATATAAGATCTCATAGCATCGTGTTCAGGTACAGACAAGTTAAAAAGGTGACCTTTAGGAAATTTACCACCAGGCACTAATTCAATAGCGAAAGATACCTCCAAAACATACTAAATATGCTAATAGGGGTGTAAATACACCTTTACTTTAAATAAAGTTGCAAAATAGCAACGACTAATATTGATAGATCGAAAAAATGAGAACATGGAGTCAATGCTAATCATAAAACATCGTAAATTTTATTATTAGAAGTGGCAAACAACACACTAGTCACAGGTGAAAATCAAAGTATGCAGACACCACATAATCCAATTCAGCGCTAGAGTCATAAGTCCAAAGCACAGCAGGAAATCTAGTTGCTAAATAGTGGAGTGTTAAATGAAACAAGCAATCAATCATAATTACCCATCATATTCATGCAAAAGTGGGCACAGGACACCGGTTCCCCAACGTACGTTTCGGTACACCTTCTTCAGGGGACGTAGTCTGGGGAATCCGGTGTCTCCTTAAATACCCGACTCCAGTGATCACGTGTCACAGATACGGCCATAAAGAGTAACCTGCACATATGCCAGTATCGCCATAATCATCTATCAAGACCCCCCGCGCGTGCGCCAACGCTGAATGGTGAGTCGAGTCACGTGGGATGGCTGGCGCCTAGCCGTCTCCCAGGCGACCCAACAACGCCAACAGCAGAGGGAACACAGTCGCACGAGAGTGTAACGAGAGGATGTAGGCAAGAACTTGATACACGTCAGCAGTGGGGGTGGAGACTGACGTTTGCAGGTAAAGATAAGTATAACAAGATCCAAAATATGGAATCAATAAATGGTCAAAACATGTGGTTATGAAGAAAAAAGGAACACTAAAAATATACATACGCTGGCCATATAAATACGCTTGGGACATATCATTAGAAATACCACAATCAAAGTGACACACATATGAGCCAATTATTATATATTGACACATCAGATATTTAGTAGAAAGTAGCTCACTAGATGTTAAATGCAAAAGAAAAAGTAAAAGTAAAAGTATCCCATAAGATCGCATTTAGGCCATAGCTTCTTCACATAAGCAGAATAGACAACTTCGTACATAGTGATTCCAAAAGTCCAAGGAATATTTGATAGCAGTGATCCAAATGTAGAGGAGGAGGAGGCTTTACGGGCCTTGGAGGAGTTGCTCAATGAACAGGAATCATTGCCTACAGGCATGTTCCCCCCATCTGCATATCCGCGCTCTACCCGGTTTCCCCCCTTGTGTTTAAGCCCGGCTGTGGATATTTTCACCAAGCTGGTAACGGAAGACTTTAAGCTCATCTCCCACAGACGGAATTGGACAATCTCAAAGCCCAACAACGTGCGGCCTTAAGAGAATTGCAATCTCTTGAGGACGTTGTCATTAAACCAGCTGACAAGGGAGGAAACATAGTGGTTTGGCCACAAGATTTATATGAAAGAGAAGCGTTCAGACAGTTGAGGGATAGGAGGACTTATTCACGGCTGGATCACAGTCCCTTGAAGGCCTTCTCGGCTGAATTGGAGATGATCCTTAACCAGGCCTTTGAGGATGGCTTGATCCCCAAGAAGGTGTTGGAGGGGCTACTGGTTAGATCTCCAAAAATACATTCTATATATTTTGTGCCTAAAATACACAAAAATGCCTTAGAACCACCTGGACGTCCGATGGTGTCTGGCATGGGAGGGCTTTGTGAACCTATCTGCAAGTTTGTAGATTACTACCTCAAACCTTTGGTGGAGGTCCTGCCCTCCTATGCCAGAGATACAATGGATGTCCTGGCTCGGATTGACGGTGTGACTCTAGAGCAGGATATGTTCTTAGTAACAGCTGACATAGAGTCATTATATACTTGTATTCGACATCAAGATGGCCTAGATGCATGCCGCCATGGGAGTTGGGATGGCCCTTTTTGATTGATTGCTTGTTTTTGTTAACACTCCACTATTTAGCAACTAGAGTTCCTGCTGTGCTTTGGACTTATGACTCTAGCGCTGAATTGGATTATGTGGTGTCTGCATACTTTGATTTTCACCTGTGACTAGTGTGTTGTTTGCCACTTCTATTAGCAGCACTCACATCCCGTTCAGCGCTTCTATCTGTACTCAGCACCTGCATGTGACCATTTTTACAACCTATTTTGTTGAGTATTGATATATTTGAAGCTCTCATTCTTGCCTCATTGTTGCATGTGCAATCAGGACATCTATGCTACAAGCTTGGTTTTTCTGGTTACTTCTTGACCCCTAAGTATTAACCCCCTACTGCATCTGCTCACTCCCATTTTCCACTAAGCTGGAAATTTTTGTACTATTGTGGTGTTATTTACTCTCTTTTGAGCGAAAAAAACTTTTTAAATTGTTCAATAAAATTTACGATGTTTTATGATTTGCATTGACTCCATGTTCTCATTTTTTTGAACCAATTCAAAAGCGCAATCGTAGCTCCTGTGAGGAGGCAAAGATGCAGATTTACTTTCACTAAATACATCCGAAAAATCTATCAAAAAGTCAGGAACATCCTGAGACTTGGGAGAGGCAGAAAAAACAGGAGTGTCGGCATTAACACATTGGCAGCCCCAACTGGTCACAGACACAGATTCCCAATCCAAAACAGGATTATGAGACTGTAACCAAGGGAAACCTAGTACAATAATGTCATGCAGATTATACAGCACCAGAAATTTGCAACTCTCCTGATGATCTGGTTCAACCCTCATTATCACCTAAGTAGAAAACTGGGGTTTATTCTCCACCAAAGGGGTAGAATCAATGCCCAGTAGGGAATAGACTTCCGCAGGGGTATCACGGGAAACCCACAACGTTTGGCAAAGTCAAAATCCATCAGGTTAATAGCTGCTCCTGAATCAACAAAAGCCTGAGCAGAAAATGTGGACAGGGAGCAAATCAGGGTAACAGTCAACAGAAATTTAGTCTGAACACTACCCAAGACAACTAAGCGTGCAAAACGTCTTCCCCGCTTAGGGCAGAGAGAGATAGCATGAGAAGCGTCACCACAGTAGAAACATAACACATTGCGCTTACGAAACTCATGACACTGATTCCCAGAAGTCACTCCATCACACTGCATGGGCTCAGGAGCTGACTCACAAGGCAACACTATCTCACGCATACCTCTGCGCTCACGCAAACATCTGTCAATTTGAATAGCCAATGACATAGAATCATTGAGACCAGAGGGAGCAGGGAATCCCACCATAACATCGTTTACATTCTCTGACAGCCCCTTCCGAAAAAGGGCTGCCAAAGTATCATCATTCCATTTGGTCAGGACTGCCCACTTTTGGAATTTCTGACAATACAAATCAGCGTCTTCAAGACCCTGATTTAATGCCAACAAGGTTTTTTCAGCTTGATCAGTGACATTATGTTCATCGTACAATAACCCCAGAGCCAGAAAAAATGCATCAATATCATTCAAAACAGGATCCCCAGGTGTTAGGGAAAAAGCCCAATCCTGAGGATCGCCGCGCAGGAGAGAGATGACAATTTGAACCTGCTGTGCTGCGTTACCTGAGGACTTAGGCTTTAAGGCAAAAAACAACTTACAGTTATTTTTGAAATTCAGAAATTTAGCCCGATCCCCCAAAAACAAATCTGGCATGGGAATCCTAGTTTCCACAACCGGCAACCTAGCAAGATAGGTAGCAATACTCCGAACCTCAGTGGCAAGCTGATCCACACGGCCAGACAACTGTGCAAACTCCATTGAAAGAAAAAAAAAATCCTCCTCCTTATGGCCGGTGATACTGTTGTGTTTCGGTAGCTGAGGAGGACAGGAACAACAGCAGGGCAGCAGAACACCTGAGATGTTTGTAACTGATGGGTTACAGATTCCTAAACTAACGACACAACTAGAGGTAGCCTTAGAGCGTTCCTACGTTGATCCTAGACGCCTCATCACAGCCTGAAAGATAACTACACCTAAAGGCAGAAAGATTAAAGCTATCTGCCCCGGAGCATATCCCCAAAGAAAATAGGAAGCCCCCAAACATATAATGGCGGTTAGACAAGATGAAAACACAAACATAGGCATAAAATAGATTGAGCAAACGCTGGGGCCACAAGCTGACTAAATAGGATAGGAAAGGAGAGATTACTTTCTGCAACCCAGAAAACCCTACAAAAATCCAACAATTCTGATTACAAAAATACTGAGATCACACGATCTCGCCACCCGCTAAATCAGATCTCAGCGTGAATAAAACCAAGCCGCAGCCGCTGAAAAAACAGGAAAAATCAAATGAGCAAACAACAGTGGCTGCAGATAAACTGTGAGGAGCTCAGGCCCCAGGAGGGGACCTGGCTGACCTCCACAAAAGTGCAGAAAACAATGCAAAAAGCAAGCACAAAAAGAAAAGCAAAAAATATTTTATCTGAAAGCAGGAGATGCAGGCAAGACTCCAGCAAACTTCCAAACGAATCAGGAACCACAATTGAGACAAGAACAATTGATCACCGGCAACCATCATGGGAGGGAACCTCCCTTATATCAGACCAGTCAGTGAACCCAGATTGCCATTCCTCGCTGAAAGGTTCAGTACTGTCTGTAACCACCAGGGGAGCCTCTGCTCAGAAACCATCTCTAGCACATTCATAACACCGGTCTGTAGCTTTGTTTTCCCCAATGTCTGCTGCTTGACCTTGTTGTAATGGACTGCCGTCTTAGAAATTTTAAGGATAAAGTCAACATGACACTCACTGTATCCCTCTGCTAGTAAAGCCAGAATTGAGCCCTTCTTTTCCTCACTCAAGACTTTTCCTTTCAACTCATTTGGCATTGTTAAAAGTTATTTTTTCATTCCTATTACTTTTGGGATATTGCTAGCACTTGTTTTGCCATCCAGCTTGTCCTATTGCAAGAGGATTGTGAACACCACAGCAGTGTTTTTTCTTTCCTTCATTAAATAACATTTGGTTCAGGTGATCACCTAATCAGAAGCACATTAAGTAGAATGAGGTGTACTCTGGTTGGAATTCAACTGACACTGGAATGGAATGGCTGTCAGACATGGAGAGAAGCTGATTTTTATAAAATTGTGCAGTGGTTTCTTAATTTTTGCAAGAGCTGTAGATCCCCCATCCTGTTATATTTTCCCCATTCTGTCTATGTTCTTTAATGCATAGAAAAAAATAAACAATTTTACTCACTTTGACTCTGATACCTCTGCCTCGCAGTATCCTCTTCTGAAGCCTGCAGCTCACTTCAGCCTGCAAGTGATGGGAGAGCATGACGTCATTGCTGACTTCTGGTTGGTCTGAAGCATGTATTGCTGTGCACAGACCAGACTCAATACACTTCAGCTAAATGTGCATCTGAGGATGCACATTCAGTTGAAGTTTGTGCTGGCGTCGGCAGGCTACCACCCACACGGGCCTGGTCGAGGTCGTGATCTCTTACAGTCGTTATGCTCCTCATACAATCTTTAATGGCTTACGTAATGGTAACTTAGTGGTTTCGAACTATAGTGAGGGACTGCATATGCACTTCCTTTATGCAGCTAAAAGACTCATAACTAAATATTGGAAAGAACGAACCTCCCTACCTGGTGCATAATTTGTTGCTGAACTATACAATACCTTCAGAATGGAGGAGTTGGTGACTCAGACCTCAGACAGTGTGAAGAATTTTATCACTACATGAACGCTTTGGAGTTTTGTTTGGAGACACATATGAGTTGGATACCTGACTGACGGGAGATTATAAGGTTTCAAGGGCCCAGTGGCCCCTATGTGGGTGAGAATTTCTTGCCCCACCCCTGTCTATTCTTCCCTTATGTTTCATTTTATTTCTTTCTCTCTTTATTTTTCTCACAGGTTTTATTTTCTATTTTTTGGTCCTTTTTCCTTTTTCTTCCTCAATGGAATCAAGCTGCTCAGGGAGATGTAACAAACTTTGTGTATGCTTCTTTTTCATACAGTGTTATTATATTCTCTTTTTTTAAGATGAATGATATATGAGGTTGACATTTCTATTTCTATTTTATAACTCATATCAAATGTATCGCCTCATACTGTTATTCTCTTCAGTTGTTTTATTGATGTTGAAAACTGAATAAACTTTCTGATTTACTTGAAAGGGACTTAACAAGAGATGTTAAGAAGGTACATTTACAGAAAGCAATTTGTGGCAGCAGGCCAGAGTATAGTCATGGCATGTACATTGTGAAAATTGGACTAGTAAAGCAGGTATGCAGTTAACTATCTACCGTACACTTTTATTATTTATTTATTATTTATTTATTTATTTTTTTTTTGTTAATAAAATGTAGCCTCTTCCCTAAAATAACAAAATAATAAATCATAGGTTGATACTAAAAAGACTTCCTGGCTTCTTCACTTTCTTTCCACTGACATTCCCACTATCATCATGGGTGACTTCAACATCCCTACTGATACCCTTCAGTCATCAGCCTCCAAACTCCTGTCCCTTACTTCATCTTTTGGACTTAGTGGTCCTCCTCAGCCACCCACATGGAAGGACATACATTAGACCTGACCTTCACCCGTCTTAGCTCTTTATCTAACTTCACAACCTCCCCTCTTCCTCTATCTGACCACCATCTATTCACTTTCTCATCCCTGTCGTCCTCACCTGTCACCCATGTCCAGCAACATGCGCACCCCTGCAGAAACCTCGCACACCTAGAAACCCACATGCTCTCTGATTCTATTCTACCACTGGCAACCATAGCCTCACTCCACGACACAAACAGTACCACTGCTTTCTACAATGCCACTCTCACATCAGCTATTGACACGGTCACCCCTCTCGTTCATGGCAGAGTGCGACATATCAATAAACAACCCTGGCACAATAATAACACTAAAAAGCTCTGGCAAGTGTCCAGGGTTGCAGAGCGGCGTTGGAAAAAACAAATTCACAAGATGATTTCACTGCACTCAAACAAGCAACACTCGCTTTCAAATCTGCCCTCACATCTGATAAACAGGCCTACTTCACAATCCTCATATCGTCCCTATCCTAAAACCCCAAACAGTTATTCAAAACTTTCAACTCCCTCCTCCGCCCACCACTGCCCCTCATCTCTGCTGAGGACTTTGCAACACACTTCAAAAATAAGATTGACCAAACAAGGCAAGTCTTTATTGTTCAACCATCACAACCCCTTTGTATACCAGAACAATGTCCAAACGCCATAACCTCCCTCTCCAACATCACTGAAGGGGAATGTAATGATAACCCCCATTTTTGCTCGCATTCAAAGTTCCTTTCCAAAACCTTCCCCACACAATGAGCTCTGCTACAGTCATTAGGTTTTGCAGACTTATGCTGTGGGTTTCTAACCCCCCTTTCTCTCCAGCTACACACACACTCTGTGTAACGTGATACCAGGTTGCTTGCCCCCACTGAGAAGTTATGGCCCAAGCTGGCTGAAGGCAGGTGGTAGACCATGTGCTCTACTGCTCTTGTCGAAACTTAATATGCCGGCATTAGAGTTGAGCGAAACAGGTTGGTCAGATTCATAAGTCTCCGACTTTCTCTAAAGTCGAGTTTCGCCAATAGAAACCCGACCATAGCGTAAAGTTGGCCATGCGGTCGTCGACTCGAGCGCCAAAGTCGGTTTTCCCATAATGCTTGCAGGCACCTTTTTTCAGCCAATGAGCAAGGACGTACACTATGGGCAATGAGATGACATGGGCAGCGTCCACCACCATCTTAGATAAGGGCATTGCAGTGATTGGCTTGCTTTGGGGGCGTCATAGTGGCTATAAAATCCTTGAACGCTGACCGCCATTTTACTTCTGCCGATCTTAACAGTAGGGAGAGGTTGCTGACACTGTTTATCAGTAGGGAGAGAGTTAGGGCTCGAAAGAGAAGTTCTTCTGTTCTT
Organism: Oophaga sylvatica; assembly: GCA_033576555.1. Lineage (NCBI taxonomy): Eukaryota > Metazoa > Chordata > Amphibia > Anura > Dendrobatidae > Oophaga > Oophaga sylvatica. The sequence goes on along the minus strand of JARQOD010000002.1, from coordinate 354,091,484 downwards.
GTGCTGATAGCAATTGTGCTGTACAGTTAGTGTGCAGTGACAGGGGAGAATTTTCTTGTGTGCAGCAGTGCTGGTTATTAGGCTGCCTGCCAGTGACAGTGGAGGATTTTCTTGTGTGCCTGCTAGCTGTATTGCTGTGTGTACACTGCTGTGCAGACTGCTTTTTACACAGCACTAATACTTTAATTTTTTTCTGCACAGTTACTGAGCGTTCATTTTTTCCCACACCGTATAGAGCTGTACGCTACTCACACACTACCATGTATCGGCTGGTATCATGGACAAATACATGCTGACTATCTGTGTGTGACTCCGGAAATTTATACAGAGATTTCAATTTTCCCCTACACTATATACACCTGGTATCTTCTGATACAGTACCCTTTTTCTGCTTTTTATATTCTGGTCTAATCCATACTGAGCCTGAGAGCGTCTGTGTGTGACTCCGCAAATATATACTGAAATTTACACTTTTCCCCTATACTATATACACCTGGCATCTTGTGATACAGTACCCTTTTTCTGCTTTTTATATTCTGGTCTAATCCATACTGAGCCTGAGAGCGTCTGTCTGTGACGCCAGAAATATATATGGAGATTGAAATTTTCCCCTATACTATATACACCTGGTATCTTCACATACAGTACCCTTTTTCTGCTTTTTATATTCTGCTCTTATCCATACTGAGCCTAAGAGTGTCTATCTGTGACTCCGGAAATATATACGGAGATTGAAATTTTCCCCTAAACTATATACACCTGGTATCTTGTGATACAGTACCCTTTTTCTGCTTTTATATTTTGGTCTAATCCAAACTGAGCCTAAGAGCGTCTGTCTGTGACTCCGCAAATATATACGGAGATTGAAATTTTCCCCTATACTATATACACCTGGTATCTTGTGATACAGTACCCTTTTTCTGCTTTTATATTCTGGTCTAATCCATACTGAGCCTGAGAGTGTCTGTCTGTGACTCCAGAAATATATACGGATATTTAAATTTTCCCCTTCACCGTATACAGCTATACGCTTCTGATACATTACCATATATCTACTGGTATTTTTGGTACATTTTCCCAAACTTGAGGAAGTATAGTGGAAGAGGCCCCGATCGTGGGAGGGGGGGGCAGCTGGTACTGATGGTGGTTGTGGTGCATCTGCTGGTAGTGCCAAAAGCACAACAGCATCTAAGTCAGGAGGTGTTGAGCCTGTGTCATTGTCTGGCACCAGAAGGCCTGGAAGGCTCCCTTTTCTGGGTGTAGGTAAACCGCTTTAAAGCCGGAGCATCAGGAACAGGTTTTAGCTTACATTGCCAAAACAGTCTCCAGCCCTCTCGCCTCCTCTTCTGGTTAGGAACAACACCTTTCCTTGTGTGCTTCACCCCCACCAAAAGTGAAGGATGCGGCAGCCACACTTCAGATTACTCCATGGAGCTCTTTTCACATACAATGCCTGGGTTATCAAGTCAAATCCTGAATTCCCAAGTAAAAGATGAATCTGACATGGAGTGCACTGATGCACAGCCACTGCTATATGATTCTGCTGATACAGTCACTCAGAGCACTACATTGCCCTTGCAGTCTACTGAGCCAGAATCTGACCCTGATGTAACTCAGTTGCCCCTTTCCGCATACTATACCACCTTACACAGTGACACAGAGGAAGGTGCAGATGAAATTGAACAGGAGGTGATGGATGACCCAGTTGTTGACCCGGATTGGCATCCATTGGAGGAAGAGGGTGCCATTGGCAATAGCTCAGAAGAGGAGGAGGATCCGCAGCAGGCATCGACATTGCAGCTGGGGTTTCTGGCAGGCCTGTAGCAGTCCAAAAAGTGTTAAAGAAACAAAAAGAGTTGCCAGATGGTTAAATTAGCACAGCTTGCAAGCCTGAAAATTTATCCCATAGTAGGAAGAGTGCAGTGTGGCACTTTTTTGACCAAAATCCTATTGATGAGGCAAAGGTTATTTGTAAGAAATACGGAAGGACCTTTAGCCGAGGGAAAAATCTCCGAAATTTGAATACCACAACTTGCATGCGTAGACATTTAAACACCTTGCACTTTCAAGAATGGACGGACTACAAAAAGTCAGGAAGGACATGTGCACCTGCTCCAACTGAAGGTAGCCAGCAATGCTCCATTGCTTCCCCCACTGTAAGCCCACCGGTTAGCACACCACCAGCAAGAAATGTTGAGGTGTCGTTCGTCGCAAGGCCAAAGAAGTCAGGGAATCACAATGTTTTTGCAACTAAAGACTGAATCCAGGCCATCACCACCACCTCGACCACCATCACCATCACCAACCCCCTCTCAGTCCGCCATGTCAACCGCTAGTTCCCCCATATGCAGCTCTCAAGTCCAGCTCACCCTACCAGACACTCTGAGTAAGACAAGAAAGTACTCATCCTCTCATCCGCGCACACTGGCTCTGAACGCCTACATTGCCAAACTGATCTCATTAGAGATGATGCCCTTTTGTTTGGTTGAAAGTGCAGCGTTCCGAAATCTCATGGCCTACGCTGTCCCATGCTATGATACACCCAGTTGGCACTTCTTTTCTAGAAAAGTCATCCCTGCCCTCCACCTGCATGTGAAAGACCGCATTGTCCATGCACTCAAACAATCAGTGAGTAGAAAGGTGCACCTCACAACAGATGCATGGGCCAGTAGGCATGGCCAGGGCCGTTACGTGTCCATCTCTGCGCACTGGATTAATGTGGTGAAAGCAGGGTCCACAGGGGACAGCGGTGGTGGGACAGTGTTGCCTAGCCCACGGTATAATCAATAGTTGGCTGTAGGCGTTCGAGCCTCCTCCAGAAGCAAAAGCTCGTCGACAGAGCGCAGTCGCACGAGCACTCCATCCGCAGCTGCCAGTGTTGCAAACGAGGTGTCCCACTATCGAACAGCTAGTGGTAAGCATCAGCAGGCTGTTTTAAAAATGATGTCTTTGGGCGAGAACAGACACACCGCGGAGGTACTGGCCAACTACTTGCTGCGAGAAACTTAGCCATGGCTTGGCAGTCTACAACTTGAGCCAGGCAAGGTAGTCAGTGATAACGGGCGTAATTTTGTGGCGACCATAGCCCTGGCAAAACTCAGACACATACCTTGCCTGGCTCACACCTTACACCTGGTGGTGCAGTGCTTCTTTAATAATTATCTGGAGTTAACAGCTCTGCTCCATAAAGTGCGAAGACTGCTCGCATATCCGTCGCTCGCCCGTAGACTCCAGTCGTATGCAGAGGCTGCAGCAATCGCTCCACCTCTCAAAGCACCGCCTAATCATAGACATTCAACAAGGTGGAACGCTACCATGCACATGGTTGAGAGGCTGTGCGAACAGAGGCAGGCTGTAATGCATTTGTGGGAGGATCCACAGGAAGGCAGTTTGAGGACATGGAGTTGTCGGATGTGCAGTGGTCAAAGCTGAAAGACCTCTGTAAAGTCCTTCAGTGTTTTGAGGAATGCACTTGGCTGGTAAGTACAGACGACGCCATCATAAGCATGAGCATCCCACTTATGCGTCTGCTCATGCAAACTTTGACGCACATTAAGGATAAGGCATCTGCAGCAAAGGAGGAGGAGGAGGGAAGCCTTCATGACAGTCAGGCATTGTCTGCTCAGAGAACTGTCCTGGACGAGGTGGAGGAAGAAGAGGAAGAGGAGGAGGAGGAGGATGAGGATGAGGGGGATGATTATTTTGGGGAAGATGATGCTTCTCAGGGGGCAAGAGAAAATGTTGGCTGGCCAAGGTCAGGTACAGGGTTTGTGCGTGAATGGAGGGATGTGAATTTGGCATAAAGTGTTCCTCCAAACACCACTGGCAGTGCATCATTGACACCTGGAACATTGGCCCACATGTGTGATTATGTCTTGCGGATCCTAAAAAGGGACCCCCGCATTGCCAAAATTATGAAGGATGACGACTACTGGTTGGCCAGCATCCTCGATCCACGCTATAAAGGCAAATTACAGAACATCATGCCACAGGAGAACCTAGTGCTAATATTGGTGAACAAACAAGCAACTCTGGTAAACCGTTTGTTAGAGGCATTCCCAGCACACAGCAGCGGTGCAGGTTCTACCACGAGCCGTACTGGGCCAAATGATAGAGGTGTTCGTGGTGTGCACAGCCAAAGTGGCGTTGGAGACAGGGGTTTCATGACCATGTTGTGGACTGATTTCTCGATACCGCTCACATGTCTGGTAATACTAAATCAATTGCAACAGACAGGAGACAACATTTATCAACTATTGTTCAAAATTACCTCTCCTCCCCTATCGATGTTCTCCCTCACAGTTCATTCCCCTTTGACTACTGGGCCTGTAAACTGGACACCTGGCCTGAATTGGCACAATATCCCTTACAGGAGCTTGTACCACCTTCCCCCTGATGACACATAGGTTGCCAGTAAAATGGCTCGCTTTGTCCTCCTCTTTCTCGACTTCTCCAATTCCTCCATTTGCAGCTGCTGAACGTCCAGCCTACACCTCAACATATGCCAGGTTTTCCACCTCCCTAACTGGGCTGTACCTCCCCAGGGCCGGGGTCAGCACCTGGCACACCCGAGCAAGTTCCGGTGCCCTGAGCAGGTGAGGGGGCCCACTCGCCGTTAGAGACACCGGCGAACTATGAAGGGCCCTATGCCAGTTCCCACCACCCACAAGTGTGCCCCCCCTGCTAGCTCAGGGCCCCAGCACTTGCAATACTTACCTCTACCTGCTCCACCGCTGTGACCTCTTCCACGTTTCCTGACAGTGACATTCAGGTCAGAGAGCGCGATGATGTCACGTCTGTGCGCCCTCTGCCTGAACAGTCACAGTACAGAGAGCTGGAAGATGGCGATGCTGAGGAGTCCAGAGTAGAGCAGTGCCCAGCGAGGAGAGGTATTTCATTTTTTTTAAATGGTTGGAGCAATATATGGTGAGCATTTAACACTGGAGCATCATATATGGGGCCTATCATATACTAGAGCATCATATGAGGTTCATTATTTATGGGGCATCTTATAGGGCCCTTTATATATGGAGCATCATATGGAGCACATATGGGGCCTATTCTGTATGGATCATTATATGGAGCCCATTCTGTATGGAGCAATATATGGGCCTCATTATTCTGTATAGAGCAATATATGGGGCTCATTATTCTGTATGGCGCACTATGTGGTGCCCATAATACAGTATGGAGGACTATACTGTCCGTTTTTTGAGCTATTGCAGAATTTAAAATAGATATCAGTCATGTAATGTAAGAAGTGAAGTATTTGGCATTGTACTATACCTATATTTCTCTGCCGTATCGGAGCATCATGAATTGTGGTATGTGTTAAAGGGGCCCACTGAGACTCTTTGGCCCGTGGTCCACGAAAACCTGGAGCGAGCACTGCCCCCCCCCACAAATTTAGCCAAATAACCCCCAGTTTTCAATGCGTTACTATTATTATAAAGTTAATTAAGGTTGACAAGCTTAACTAATAAGAATTGATGTAGATGGCATAGAAATGGGCACTGTAAGTGTGTTTACTGTCCTCCACTCCCTGCCGACTTTTATTCCCCATTAACTTGCATTGGGGTCCGATTTTCGACTCCGACCCGACCATTTCAGTTTGTCGGCCGACTTCGTTCGACTCAACTTTTTAGAAAGTCAGTTTTCACAAAACCCGACTCGACCTGAAAAGCGGGAAAGTCGCTCATCTCTACTGCTGTCATCAGGGACAGCGCTGCCTCCTGTCACTGTTGCTCTGAAGCAGGGGTACAGGTGCTTTTCCAAATTTAAAATGTCATCAAAATGTTAATTTATTTCAATTCTTCAATACAAAAAGTGAAACTCATATATTATATAGAGTCATTACAATCAGAGTGATCTATTTCAAGTGTTTATTTCTGTTAATGTTGATGATTATGGCTTACAGACAATGAAAACCCAAAATAATTATCTCAGTAAATTGGAATAATTAACAAAAAACACCTGAAAAGGCTTCACAAGAGTTTAAAAGGTTCCCTTAGTCTGTTTCAGTAGGTGTTGTGAATGTGTTAGAAATGAATTCTGAGCAGAAGCTCCCTCTGGTGGTTACAAACGGTACTGAACTATTCAATGAAGATTGTGAAGATTGGCAATCAGGTGTTACAGACTGGTCTTATATAAGGGAGGTTCCCTCCTATCAGGGTTGCCGGTGATCAATTGTTCTTGTCTCAATTTTGGTTCCTGGTTCACTTGGAAGCTTGCTGTGTCTTGCCTGCATCTTCTGCTATCAGATAAGATATTTTCTGCTTTTATTTTTGTGCTTGCTTTTTGCATTTTGTCCTGCACTTCTGTGGAGGTCAGCCAGGTCCCCTCCAGGGGCTTGTGCTCCTCTCAGTTTATCTGAGCCACTGTTGTTATTTGTTCATTTGCCTTTTCCAGTTTTTTCAGTGGCTGCTGCTTAGTTTTGTTACACCAGAGAACTAATTTAGGTGGTAGAGGTCGTGTGATCTCAGGTGTTTTTGCAATTAGTGAGTTGGTATTTTTTTAGGGTTTTTTGGATTGCAGTAAGTGTCCTTCCTATCCTTTTTTTTCTAGGAAATTTGGGCCCCAACGTTTGCTCATACTATTTTCTGTCTGTATCTGTATTTCCTCTTGTCTAACTGCCATTACATGTTTGGGGGCTTCCTATGTTCTTTGGGGATCTGCTCCGGGGCCGATAGTTTTCCTCTTTCTATCTTTAGGTGTAGTTAGCTTCTCAGGCTGTGACGAGGCGTCTAGGACCAATGTAGGTATGCTCCACGGCTGCCTTTAGTTGTGGTGGTTAGTCAGGGTACTGCAATCCAGTAGATTCCAACCTCTCTGGTGTATTGCCTTTTTTGCCTGCTCTCCTCAGCTACCAAATCATAACAGTATCACCGGCCTAACTGAAAATTATATGGTACTCACAGAAGGGAAAGATAGTGTAAAAAAAAAAGAAAGTTGTCAGAGTTGTCTGAGATATATATATTTTTTTTTCCTTTCCCTCTTTTTCTCTGGGTGCTGAGGATTTTTTTTTTCTCTCAATGGAGTTTGCACAGTTGTCTGGCCGTGTGGATCAGCTTGCCACTGAAGTTCGGAGTATTGCTACCTATCTTGCAGGGTTGCCTGTTGTGGAACCTAGGATCCCCATGCCAGATTTGTTTTTAGGGGATCGAGCTAAATTTCTGAATTTCAAAAACAACTGTAAGTTGGTTTTTGCCTTAAAACCTAAGTCCTCAGGGAACGCAGCACAGCAGGTGCGGCAATCCTCAGGATTGGACTTTTTCCCTGACACCTGGGGATCCTGTTTTGAGTAATGTTGATGCATTTTTTCTGGCTCTGGGGTTATTGTACGATAAACCTAATGTCACTGATCAAGCTGAAAAAGCCTTGTTGGCATTAAATCAGGGGCTTGAGGACGCTGAGCTATACTGTCAGATATTCCAAAGGTGGGCAGTCCTGACCAAATGGAATGATGATGCTTTGGCAGCCCTTTTTCGGAAGGGTCTGTCAGAGAATGTAAAAGATGTTATGGTGGGTTTCCTTGCTCCCTCTGGTCTCAATGATTCTATGTCATTAGCGATTCAAATTGACAGACGTTTGCGTGAGCATAGAGGTATGCGTGGAATAGTGTTGCTTTGTGAACCAGCTTCTGAACCCATGCAGTGTGATAGAGTGGCTTCTGGGGCACAGCGTCATGAGTTTCGAAAACGCAATGGGTTATGTTTCTACTGTGGTGATGCCCCTCATGCTAATTCAGTCTGCCTTAAGCGGGGAAGACGTTTTGCATGCTCAGTTGTCTTGGGTAGTGTTCAGACTAAATTTCAGACTGTTACCCTGATTTGCTCCCTGTCCACATTTTCTGCTCAGGCTTTTGTTGAGTTGGGAGCAGCTATTAACCTGATGGATTTTGATTTTGCTAAACGTTGTGGGTTTCCCTTGATACCCCTACGGAAGTCTATTCCCCTACTGGGGATTGATTCTACCCCTTTGGCTGAGAATAAACCCCAATTCTCTACTCAGGTGATAATGAGGGTTGAACCTGATCATCAGGAGAGTTGCAAATTTTTGGTACTGTATAATCTGCATGACATTATTGTACTAGGTTTCCCTTGGTTACAGCCTCATAATCCTGTTTTGGATTGGAAATCTGTGTCTGTAACCAGTTGGGGCTGCCAATGTGTTAATGCCAACACTCCTGTTTTTTCTGCCTCTCCCCAGGCTCAGGATGTTCCTGACTTTTTGACTGATTTTTTTGATGTGTTTAGCGAAAGTAAATGTGCATTCTTGCCCCACCATAGGAGCTATGACTGCGCTATTGAATTAGTGCCTGGTAGTAAATTCCCTAAAGGTCGCCTTTTTAACTTGTCTGTACCTGAACATGACGCTATGCGGTCTTATATCAAGGAGTCATTGGAGAAGGGTCATATCAGACCATCCTCTTCACCATTGGGTGCCGGTTTTTTCTTTGTGGCCAAAAAGGATGGTTCATTAAGGCCGTGTATTGATTATCGTCTCTTGAACAATATCACTGTGAAATATCAATATCCGTTACCTTGATTTCTGACCTGTTTTCCAGGGTGAAAAGTGCTACTTGGTTTACCAAGCTTGACCTCAGGGGGCGTATAACCTTATTCGCATTAAGCACGGGGATGAATGGAAGATGGCATTTAATACCCCAGAGGGGCATTTTGAGTACCTAGTGATGCCCTTTGGGCTCACTAATGCTCCTTCAGTCTTCCAGTCCTTCATGAATGACATTTTCAGGGATTTTGTGGATAAATTTCTGATTGTTTATTTGGATGATATCTTGATTTTTTCCAATGACTGGGACTCTCATGTGAAACATGTTCGGACTGTGTTCCAGATTTTGATAGAGAATGCTCTGTATGTGAAGGGATCAAAGTGTCTTTTTGGCGTACAGAGGATCTCATTTCTGGGATTCATTTTGTCCCCATCTGTTATTGAAAGGTTCAGGCCATCTGTAATTGGGTCCAACCTACTTCATTAAAGGCTCTTCAGAGATTCTTGGGTTTTGCCAATTTTTATCGTAAATTTATTGGTACTTTCTCTGTTATTGTTAAACCATTGACTGATTTGACCAAAAAGGGTTCTGATGTGGTGAATTGGCCTCCTGAGGCAGTCTCTGTGTTTCAGGAACTTAAGCAGAGATTCACTTCTGCTCCTGTTCTACGGCAGCCTGATGTTTCTCTGCCATTTCAGGTGGAGGTTGATGCCTCTGAAATTGGGGCAGGTGCTGTTTTGTCCCAAAGAGATCAAGAGACCTCTAAAAGTAACCCTTGTGCGTTTTTCTTTCGAAAATTTTCTCCAACTGAACGTAATTATGACGTGGGTAGTGTTGAGCGATACGATACTGCAAATATCGGGTATCGGCCGATATTAGCTGTATCGGGCTTTCGATTCCGAGTACCGATATTTTCGTCATATCGGATACCGGAATCGGGATTGTCACTGTCACTGTCAGTGTCCGTCGGTCGGGTCTGTCAGGAGTCAGCGGCACTTACCTGGCAGAAGATCTCCGGCGGTCACGGTCTGGACTGCTTCATGGCCGCCATCATCTTTCCCCGGCGGTCACATGCAGTTTCTCGCGATAACTGCAGTGACTGCTGGGTAATCCCGGCCGTAAAGCAGTCAGTCCGATGACGTCACCGCCGGGGAAGCAGGTAATCAGCTGTGCTGCGTCGCGATGACAGGCTCTGCCTGTCATTGCGATGTAGCAGAGCTGGATCGTCGTGGGACTGTCGTTACTATGGACTGCGTCGGACAGGTGGTATACTGTTGGTTTGTTTTTTTTCTTTTTTTACAGGAGATCGATGGCGTCGCAGGAATGAGTGTATAATAAAATTAATGAAAACTGTGTTGTCTCTTTTATTTCATTAAAAGACTTTTTTCTTGCTTTGTCTTTTTCTTATACATTTAATAACTTTGGGATTAATAATGGATCGGTGTCTTGTTGACACCTCTCCATTAGTGTTGAGAGATACGATACTGCAAATATCGGGTATCGGCCGATATTAGCTGTATCGGGCTTTCGATTCCGAGTACCGATATTTTCGTCATATCGGATACCGGAATCGGATTTGTCACTGTCACTGTGAGTGTCCGTCGGTCGGGTCTGTCAGGAGTCAGCGGCACTTACCTGGCAGAAGATCTCCGGCGGTCACGTCCTGGACTGCTTGATGGCCGCCATTATCTTCTCCCTGGCGGTCACATGCAGTTTTTCACGATAACTGCAGTGACTGCAGGGTAATCCCAGCCGTAAAGCAGTCCGATGACGTCACCGCCGGGGAAGCAGGTAATCAGCTGTGCTGCGCCGGGATGACAGGCTCTGCCTGTCATTCTGATGTAGCAGAGCTGGATCGTCGTGGGACACTCGTTACTATGGACTGCGTCGGACAGGTGGTATACTGCTGTTTATTTTTTTCATTTTTTTACAGGAGATCGATGGCGTCGCAGGATGAGACTGTAATAAAAGTAATGAAAACTGTGTTGTGTTTTTTATTAAATTAAAAAAAATTTTTATGAACATTCACCCGTCCGGGTACATCAACAATTTAACTATTTACATACAGGGACCCTGTCCGGGTTATTTATAATTCTTTGGCAGGGGTGTTCCAGGTACCACCTGGTACTCTTCTGATGCTTGCCAAACATCCGAGACACCAAGGACCACCAGGACCTGATGACGTCGTGTGGCCTGTACAGTCAAGTCGTGACCCGCTATCTGTGTCTGTGTGGCCACCTCTTTCATCTCCCTCCGGGTCTGGAGCCCTATGTCCCGACTGAACGAACCCCAGGGGGCCTAACAGGCGCCGGGTACGGGCCAGCTATAGTTATCATGTCCATATCTGGGGCTGCTGAGGAGACCACTGAGGGAGGCTGGGGAGATTTACGGCGTGGGGTGGGCACTTGTGCAGAGGCCTGGATGTGGGAGGCTGAAGGCTCCGAGGGTCTCACAGGTTCCTGACACTCTGGAGAGTAGGGGTCGCACCTGGTAACATTTAGGGCGTACCATCCATTGTAACCCCAGTGTCGGGTGTAAGTCACCAAGTCTCCTGGCAACAGGTCCCTCCCCGGGTGTCCTTCTGGGAGGTGAGTCTCCACGTCCCGCCGGGTCACAAACACTTCTAAATAAAGTCCAGGCTCCTGGATGAAGCCCCAACCACCTTTCAATTTAAAGCTCCGTACTGCACCCTTACGCCGCGGCTCCCACAGGGTTCCTTTATCTTTTCTCATCCGGTCCTTATCTGCCCGGTCCTTCTCGATGTGACGTTGGCGAAGCTTCTGGGATTCGCGCTGCTCCCTTTGTCGCTCTGCTTCCCGCTCCCAACGTCTCCACTCTTCCTCCTGATGCCGGTTGTAATTCTCCTCCACCAGCATCTCCATGTTTCCACCATCAAACTGCAGCTTACGATGTCCGGTTTGCGGCAGCTCTCCTGGCGCCCCCCAGTCCTGGCGGCGCTCACCTGCGGAGGAAGCAGCCGGCTCTGGAACAGATGACAGTCGGGGCTCCGGTACAGACAGGTAGACCTCTGGTGCCTGCGCGGCTTCCTCCATGAGGACGGGTGTCGCTTCTTCTGTCTCAGCGACGGGGGCAGACAGCGGGATCTGGGGTGCTGCCGGTGCAGAGTTTTTTGCAGGAACGGGTGCCTCCACTGCGACAACGTCAACCGGATCACATTGCAAGGGCTGGGATGCCCGCACGGACTCCTCTACTAGAACGGGTGCCTCACCTTCCGGTACAGACACTTCAGGTAAGAGGGATTGGCGCCGCTCCAAGTTTAGTTTTAGGGCACGCCAGCTGGCTTCCATCCTGGCGACCTCCTCCCGGTGCCGGGCCAGGCCTCTTAGGGTATCCTCCGCTTCTTGCAGCGTAGGAGGGTTTCCAGGCCGGGTGCCCAACGGTGGTTCCGTGGCGATCGGGTCGCTTCCGTGGGGGGAGAGCTCTGACTGCTCCATCCCTTCACACTTCTGCTCGTGTCCATTAGCCATCTCTGCCAAGTCACATGTGTCATTAGCATCTGGAGAGGGCCCCTCTTTTGTAGTGAGGCGGGACCTTCGTGTTAGTTTCCGCACACTGAGGAGGATGAGGAGGCGGAACTGAAGAGCTGTGGGGCACGATCTTACATTGCAGTACCATTTAGAGTGGTCGGCCATCGTTTTTGCGCCACTGAGTGAGTGTACACCCACGAAGAGCACGCCCTTCTTCTTCACCAGTGCCTCGTCGTGACGCAGATATGGCGGAAAAATGGCAAATACATTCTCTGATGATTTTAGCAATTCTCAAGCACAAAACCAGTTCAATTCAGGCACACAGGACTCGCTTATAGCGAGCTACAGAATCCTGTTCGTGACGCCCAAGTTGAGTCGCACAGAGCCAGAGGTTTTGGGGGTACTCGGCACCGAGCCCGTCGACTTCTATGGGGTATGTCACGGCTTTACCCGGCAATTGAATCAGAGTCTATTTTACTATGTAGAAGTGTATAAACTATAAATATATGTATATATATATGTCACAATGACATGTATATATATATATATATGTACAGTCATGGCCAAAAGTTTTGAGAATGACACAAATATTATATTTTCACATGATCTGCTGCCCTCTGGTTTTTATGTGTGTTTGACAGATGTTTTTATCACAGACAGAAATATAATAATTGCAAACATATGAGTAACAAAAGCTTATATTGACAGTTAGAATGAGTTAATGCAGCAAGTCAATATTTGCAGTGTTGACCCTTCTTCTTCAGGACCTCTGCAATTCTCCCTGGCATGCTCTCAATCAACTTCTGGACCAAATCCTGACTGATAGCAGTCCATTCTTGCACAATCAATGCTTTCATTTTGTCAGAATTTTTAGGTTTTTGTTTGTCCACCGTCTCTTGATGATAGACCACAAGTTCTCAATGGGATTAAGATCTGGGGAGTTTCCAGGCCATGGACCCAAAATCTCTATGTTTTGTTGCCTGAGCCATTTAGTTATCACCTTTGCTTTATGGCAAGGTGCTCCATCATTCTGGAAAAGGCATTGTTGATCGCCAAACTGCTCTTGGAGGGTTGGGAGAAGTTGCTCTTGGAGGACATTCTGGTACCATTCTTTATTCATGGCTGTGTTTTTAGGCAAGACTGTGAGAGAGCCGATTCCCTTGGCTGAGAAGCAACCGCACACATGAATGGTTTCAGGATGCTTAACAGTTGGCATGAGACAAGACTGGTGATAGCGCTCACCTTGTCTTCTCCGAATGAGGCGTTTTCCTGATGTCCCAAACAATCGAAAAGGGGATTCATCAGAGAAAATAACTTTACCCCAGTCCTCAGCAGTCCACTGCCTGTACCTCTTGCAGAATATCAGTCTGTCCATGATGTTTTTTCTGGAGAGAAGTGGCTTCTTTGCTGCCCTCCTTGAGACCAGGCCTTGCTCCAAGAGTCTCCGCCTCACAGTGCATGCAAATGCACTCACACCTGCCTGCTGCCATTGCTGAGCAAGCTCTGCACTGCTGGTAGCCCGATCCCACAGCTGTAACACTTTTTAGAGACGGTCCTGGCGCTTTCTGGTCTTTCTTGGGCGCCCTGAAGCCTTTTTGGCAACAATGGAACCTCTCTCCTTGAAGTTCTTGATGATGCGATAGATTGTTGACTGAGGTGCAATCTTTCTAGCTGCGATATTCTTCCCTGTTAGGCCATTTTTGTGCATTGCAATGATGACTGCACGTGTTTCTTTAGAGATAACCATGGTTAACAGAAGAGAAACAATGATGCCAAGCACCAGCCTCCTTTTAAAGTTTCCAGTGGTGTCATTCTTACTTAATCATGACAGATTGATCTCCAGCCATGTCCTCATCAACACCCACACCTGTGTTAATGAAGCAATCACTGAAAAGAGGTTAGCTGGTCCATTTAAGGCAGGGCTGCAATGATGTTGAAATGTGTTTTGGGGGATAAAGTTCATTTTCTAGCCAAATATTGACTTTGCAAGTAATTGCTGTTAAGCTGATCACTCTTTATAACATTCTGGAGTATATGCAAATTGCCATTAGAAAAAGTGAAGCAGTAGACTTTGTAAAAATTAATATTTGTGTCATTCTCAAAACTTTTGGCCATGACTGTATTCTATGTGTGTATATTTTGTGTTTACAACAAAAGAAAGGGTTTTTTTTGTTGCTATATTTTGTTCCCATAGACTTACATGGGACTTCCGGTATCGGAATCGGATATCGACGATATTTAGTGATATCGGCGATACCATTCCGATACGATATTTTTAGATATCGAGCAGTATCGCTCAACACTACTCTCCATTATTAACCGGGCTTATTGTCACCGTGCAATCAACGGTGACATTAACCCCTTATTACCCCACTTGCCACCGCTACAGGGCAGTGGGAAGAGCCGGGTAAAGTGCCACAATTGGCACATCTTTTGATGCGCCAAATGTGGGGCTGCTGTAGCCTGGTATTATCAGGCTGTTGAGGGCCAAAATCCATGGGCCTTGACAGTCTTTTAATACCAGGCCGCAGCAGTCTGCATTTTACTTGGCTGGTTAACAAAAATAGGGGGACCCCTACGCCGTTTTTTTTTCGAGGGGATCCCCTATTTTTGTTAACCAGCCAAGCTAAGCAGACTGCTGTGGCCTGGTATTATCAGGCTTGCAAGGTCCATGGATATTGGATCCTTACCAGCCTGAAAAACCAGGCCTCAGCGGTCTGCTTCATCTGGCTGGTTAACAAAAATAGGGGGGACCCCACGCCAATTTTTTTTCGAGGGGATCCCCTATTTTTGTTAATCAGCCAAGATATGCAGACTGCTGTGGCCTGGTATTATCAGGCTGGCAAGGTCCATGGATCTTGGCTCCTTAACAGCCTGAAAATCCAGGCCTCAGCGGTCTGCTTCATCTGGCTGGTTAACAAAAATAGGGGGGACCCACGCCAATTTTTTTCGAGGGGATCCCCTATTTTTGTTAATCAGCCAAGATATGCAGACTGCTGTGGCCTGGTATTATCAGGCTGGCAAGGTCCATGGATCTTGGCTCCTTAACAGCCTGAAAATCCAGGCCTCAGCGGTCTGCTTCATCTGGCTGGTTAACAAAAATAGGGGGGACCCCACGCCAATTTTTTTCGAGGGGATCCCTATTTTTGTTAATCAGTTCCCTCTGACGTCACTGATTGTGTCCCTGGCTGACCTGAAGTGAAAGTGGAAAGCAATCAATTAAGCTTTCCTCTTCCTCTCCTGTCAGCCAGGAGAGGAACTCATTCATTTGGGGGTTTACTGTGAGGCTGCAGCATTAGCTGCGGTCCCTGCAGTAAACATTAACCCTTTCTGAAGGATTACACCGTGGGACCTGACTGTGCATGGGATAGGTAAGAATAATTTTGCTTTTTTATTTTATTTTTATTACAGGAAATGGTTTTTGCAGTCAAATAAAAGATGGTCAAAAACATGTGTCTTTATTTCATTAAAATGATTTTTAATTAAAGTGTGTGTGTTTTATTTTTATTTCGTGCAATAGGATTAATAATTGATAGTTGTCTAATTGACAGCTCTCAATTATTAACCTGGCTTAAGGTCACCTTTCAATTGCAATGTGGCTTTAACCTCATATTAACCCATTCGCCACCGCTACAGGGCAATGGGAATAGACGGGCAAAGTGCCAGAAAGGGCGAATCTAATTATAGATTTGTCTTTTCTGGGGTATCTGGGGGCAGATGTTAGTAGCCAGGGGGGCCAAAAATAATGGTCCCTCTCTGGGCTATTATTATCTGCCCCCATTCGCTGGCTTTGTCTGTCTGGTTGCGAAAATAGGGCGGGAGCCCATGCATTTTTTTTAAACAATTTTACACCTCATATATATATATATATATATATATACATGTCATTGAATTTGTGACACATATATATATATATTTATATTTATAGTTCATACACTTCTACATAGCATAATAGCCGCTAATTCAATTGACGGCTTTTGTGAAAATGCAGAACCCGACATGAAATGACACTTGGTGTACATAGGGTTAACCATGTCTTTTCATGTCCTTTGCTATCTGATTTGCACAAACAATTACATCAGTCTATGTGTGCAAAATTTCACACCTGTAGGGGTTAATTAAAGGTGTAAATTCGTAGCAAAAAAGTCCGTTTTTTTTACAACGAATTTACACCTTTAATTAACCCCTACAGGTGTGAAATTTTGCACACATAGACTGATGTAATTGTTTGTGCAAATCAGATTGCAAACGACATGAAAAGACATGGTTAACCCTATGTACACCAAGTGTCATTTCATGTCGGGTGCTTCTGTCTTTTCACAGAAGCCGGCATTACCCGGCAATTGAATCAGAGGATATTTTACTATGTAGAAGTGTATAAACTATACATATATGTATATATATATGTCACAATGACATGTATATATATATATATATATATATATATATAATGTATTCTATGTGTGTATATTTAGTGTTTACAAGGAAATAAAGGTTTTTTTTAGTTGCGATATTTTGTTCCCATAGATTTACATGGGACTTCCGGTATCGGAATCGGATATCGGCGATATTTAGTGATATCGGCGATACCATTCCGATCCGATATTTTTAGATATCGAGCAGTATCGCTCAACACTAGACGTGGGTAATCGGGAGTTATTGGCCATGAAGTGGGCTTTTGAAGAGTGGAGACATTGGCTGGTACCAGAAAAACCATTACCGGGGATATCCG
This sequence comes from Oophaga sylvatica, assembly GCA_033576555.1. Lineage (NCBI taxonomy): Eukaryota > Metazoa > Chordata > Amphibia > Anura > Dendrobatidae > Oophaga > Oophaga sylvatica. The sequence continues at coordinate 354,074,752 of JARQOD010000002.1, read as the reverse complement.
TGTCCGTATGTCCATGTGTACTACATGTGGAATACGTGTGGCAACCGTGCGACATCCGTGTGCTGCATCAGTACCACACGGACGGCCGCAGGGGACGTAGCGCTACAATAAGCCGCTGTCCCCTGCCGGTGGTGCTGAAGCCGGCTGTCATTATTCTCTCCTGCTCTGCAACAGCGCAAGAGGGAGAGAATGAATGAAAAACCCGATGTGGGGTCCACCGTATATTTTGAACCAACCAAGCAAAACTAAAAGGTGCAGGCTGCTATTCTCAGGCTGGGAAGAGGCCATGAATATGGCCCCCCCATAGCCTAAAAACAGCAGCCTGCAGCTGCACAGAAACTCTGGAACTTTGTCGGGTTCTTCCCACTTGCCATGTAGCAGTGGCAAGTGGGGTAATAGTGGGTTAATATCACCATTCTATTGTAAGGTGACATTAAGCCCGATTTAGTAATGAAGAGTAGAGATGAGCGACTTTGCCTTTTTTAGGGTCGAGTCGGGTTTCATGAAACCAGACTTTCTCAAAAGAAATCGGCCGACTATTGGGAAAAGTCGGATGTCCGACTGAAACACGAAACCCAATGCAAGTCAATTGGGAAGCAAAGTCAGTAGGGAGTGAAGGACAGTAAACATACCTACAGTGCCCATTTCAATGCCAACAACATCAATTCTTACTACTTAAGTTTGGCAACCTTAATTTACTTTATAATAATAGTTACGCATTGAAAACTTGGGGTTATTTGGCTAAAGTTGTTGGGGGTTAGGGCTGGCTCCAGGTTTCATGTGCCCCGTGCGAAAGAGTGTCAGTGGGCCCCTTTAACACATACCACAGTTCACAGAAATATAGGTATAGTACAATCACAAATACTTCACTTATTACATTACATGACTGATATCTATTTTAAAATCTACAATAGCTCAAAAACCGGACAGTATATTACTCCATACAGTATTATGGCCACCACATAGTGCGCCATACAGAATAATGAGCCCCATATATTGCTCCATACATAATTGGTCCCATATAATGTTCCATACAGTATATGATGAGCTCCACATAATGCTACAGCAGGGGCGGAACTATCGTGGAAGCAGGGGAAGCAGCTGCCACAGGGCCCAGGCTAGAGGGGGGCCCGTCCCTGCTGCAGCTGCTTCACCTACTACCACGGTAGTTCCGCAAGCTGCCATGGGCAGGGCCGGCGTCAGCACCCGGGCAAGTGCCGGGGCCCTGAGCAGGCGGGGGGCCCACTCATCGTCGGGCACCCCGGCACCCGTTAGCAGTGTCAGCGCCGCCACTGGGCCCCCCCTGCTTGCTCAGGGCCCCGGCAGGAGCCGGCACAAAACTCACCTCTCCCCGCTGCCGCAGCTCCGAGCTCCAGGGGGCGCCTGCGCTTCCTCTCTCACAGCAGCGCCGCTGAATGACGTCATCATTCAGCGGCCGGCTGTGGCAGAGAGGGCGCGGACGCCGGACAGGTGAGATCGGTGTGTGTGTGTGTGTGTGTATGTGAGAGAGTGCTGCCTGCGGTGCTGTATGTGTGATGGTGGTGGGGGGAGGCAGGCAGTGATGGTGGTGAGGAGGCAATGATGATGATGGGGAGGCAATGATAATGGGAAGGCGATGATGATGATATTAATGGGGAGGCAATGATAATGATGATGATGATGATGGGGAGGCAATGATAATGGGAAGGCAATGATGATGATATTAATGGGGAGGCAATGATGATATTGGGGAGGCAATGATGATGATGATGGGCAGGCAATGATTATGATAATGGGGAGTCTTTCCACAGCGCCTTTTCCTGAGCCGTAACAGTGCAGAACGCAGCACAGTGTAGAGGAGAGCTCCATATTTTGTATGGAGCATTATATGTGGTCCAGTATTCTGTATGGAGCATTATATTGGGTCCAGTATTCTGTATGGAGTATTATATGGGGGATGGTGGGGTGACATCCTGCATGGGGTATTATATGGGTGATGAGGGGGAGACTATGTGGTGCCCATAATATTGTATGGAGGACTGTACTATCCAGTCTGTACTGTGCGCTGTGAGGATTTGGCAGTTTTTGAGCTATTGTACAATTTACAATAGATATCAGTCATGTAATGGAAGAAGAGAAGTGTTTGGCGTTGTGCTATGCCCATATTTCTCTGCAGTATCTGTGCATCATGAATCGTGGTCTGTGTTAAGGGGGCCCACTGAGACTCTTTCTCCCGGGGCCCATAAAAACCTGGAGCCGGCCCATGATGGGCGTACCCACTGTGGGCGTACCGCACAGTGAAAGAACCGGCCCCGCCGACAATGAACTGACAGTTCATTGCCGGCGGGCGGCGGGCCCTTTAATCGCGGCGGGCGGAATGTGCAGAGTGAGGAAGCCTTGCCCTGATGACGTCACGCTGCCTGTGCTAGGAGAAGATGGAGTCCAGAGCACGCTTCTTCAGAGCAGCGGGGGAGATAGGTGAGTACTGGTATTTTTTTTTTTTTAACGCCGGGCCCGGCCTATGGGGGATTCTGCTGCCTATGGGGGATTCTGCTGGCTATGGGGGCCTATGCTGCTTATCGGGGATTATGCTGCCTATGGGGGATTATGCTGGCTATGGGGGATTCTGCTGCCTATTGGGGCCTATGCTGCTTATGGGGGATTATGCTGGCTATTGTGGGATTATGCTGGCTTTTGGGGGATTATGCTGCCTATGGGGGATTATGCTGGCTATTGGGGATTATGCTGGCTATTGGGGATTATGCTGGCTATGTGGGACTATGCTGCCTATCGAGGACTATGCTGCTTATGGGTAATATGCTGCCTATGGGGGATTATGCTGGCTATTGGGGGATTATGCTGCCTATTGGGGACTATGCTGCTTATGGGGGATTATGCTGCCTATGGGGGACTATGCTGGCTATGGGGGGTTCTGCTGGCTATGGGGGATTATGCTGCCTATTGGGGACTATGCTGCTTATGGAGGATTATGCTGGCTATGGGGGATTATGCTGGCTATGGGGATTATGCTGCCTATGGGGGATTATGCTGGCTATTGGGTGATTATGCTGGCTATTGGGGATTATGCTGGCTATGGGGGATTATGCTGGCTATGGGGGATTATGCTGCATATTGGGGACTATTATGCTGCCTATTGGGGATTATTATGCTGCCTATGGGGAATTATGCTGCCTATGGGGGACTAATATGCTGCCTACAGGGGACTACTACGATACGATACACTTTATTGATCCCGGGGGGAAATTACTATGCTGCCTATTGGGGACTATTCTGCCTATTGGGACATTTAGCTGCCTATTGAGGACATATGCTGCCTATTGGGGACTATGCTGCCTATTGGGACATTTACCTGCCTATTGGGGACCTATGCTGCCTATTGGGGACTATGCTGCCTATTGAGGACATATGCTGCGTATTGGGGACCTATGCTGCCTATTGGGACATTTACCTGCCTATTAGGGACCTATGCTGCCTATTGGGGACTATGCTGTCTATTGAGGACATATGCTGCCTATTGGGGACTATGCTGCCTATTGGGGACCTATGCTGCCTATTGAGGACATATGCTGCCTATTGGGGACCAATGCTGCCTATTGAGACATTTACCTGCCTATTGGGGACCAATGCTGCCTATTGGGGACATTTACCTGCCTATTAGGGACTCTCGCACCACACCAGTCTGAGCTGACTAAAAGCGGAGTTGGCCAAATGTGCACTGATGAGGGTGAATGATAGGTTTGGCAAGGCTCCCAGTGGTGGGCAGTGCAGTCGTATGTCTCTGTGTGGGCAGTTTTATTGCTGGTATATGTTTTTTGTAGCGCTGCATATATATTTGGGATTTTACTAATTGCAATTTGGAATCCCTAGGAAATAATGATATCAAGAAAGAGAAAAATTGCTCACTTGTGACAAATATGGAACGAACATTGACCCTCTCATTAGCCCAAAAAAAGGCCCATGTTCCCCTTGAAATACCAGTAAGTTTGTTGATTTTAACTTTACTTGTTCTTTATTTTAAGTATTGTATTTGTTCCTGTTTTTTTTTTTTTTTTACTTCAAAAAAAGAGTGTAGTATATGGTGTATACAGGTTCATACACATCGGTGTGCGGTATTTTAGAGTGTATATACACTGCTGTATTATACTTTTATAAAGGTTATAATGCCTCTTATTCTTTGTATAGAGGTTAGTGTGCCCTGTACAATATTTGGGATATACAGCGTAGTGTACATACATGCGTATTTACAATATACAACGTTCTAATGCTCCATACCTAATATGCAGTATAAATGTACAGTGTATTATGATTTTAACCTGTAATAAAATGCGACATTGCTTGCTCCCCCCAGTTTTGATCCTGGGTCGCCCATGCAAGCTGCCGGTGGGGGTGTCTTTATTGGGGGCCCGCCGCCACCCCGGCGCCGCTATGAGAGGAGGTGGCGGGCCCCGAGCAGTCCGGCACTTCCGCGTCATGTGACATGGGGGCGTGCGCGTGCTCTCACGTCACATTTCAAGGCTGGCGTGGTGGACGTCGGAGCGTGGAGGAGGAGCGAAGAGCTGGAGGACGCAGTCACTTAAGGATTGGCAGATTGGTAAGTATGCTTGCTGAGTCTGACTCTCTTTACAGGGACGCGGCAGCCCAGCTTCCGTCCGGCATTGAGGAGAGGGGGGGGAGCGGAGGGGGGGGTGTGGGTGTCAGGGGGCCTAGGCCCCCGGCAAGCGGGAAAAAAGCCCCGGGAACAGGGCCCCCAATGGGGCCCCGG